>HG738137.1:7046590-7646590 GCA_000499405.2 Onchocerca volvulus | reverse complement strand
TAATATGAAGCAATGGCAACGGAAAAGATTATATATTATTGGATTATTGTCTGAGAGTCTTTCATTTCCTTCATATTTCCTAATATGATTGAAAGCTTCCAAGAATTAAAAATTTGATATATTTTTTAAAATTTATTTGAAAAAAAAAAAAAATTCTGTGATCAGGAGATCATTAATTAGGCAGTTTAAAAGGATAGATGTTCTCTAGGTAAACAAACTTTTCATTCAATTGTTAATATTTAAGAAAATGAAATCTTCCTTATCCAATTCGTAAATTGCCATTCATCCATCCCTTATGAAATTTGTTTTTTGTAGAAATAAATAGCTAATTAATATTTTCATTTACCATTCTTCTTAGGAAGTGCAAGTCAATTTCACATAAACGGAAATGTTTATTCCAAAAAAGCAACTTGCAACAAAAGCTCAATGCCTTTCTCATCAATTTACTAAATTGTGTAAATGTAAAAAAAAAAAAGGAAAAAAAAAAGTTCCCATTTTTTCTACAGTTCTCGTTTCATTTGAATTTTCTCAAAATTAACAAACCAAAATGTTTGTACTTTACTCGACAGCACTAAAAGAATCACTCTGGACTAATGGAACAAAATATTGACATGAATTTGAAGGAATTCCTACAACGCAGAACTGTGCAATTTCATTTGGAAGAGAACAGCCAGTAATCAATGATGAATAGAAATTATCGGATGAATAGATCAAATTTTGTTTAAAGAGCGTGAAAATTCTAAGAATTAATGGAAAACTCCAAAAAATGTTTTCAATCTCATTTTCAATCTCTAAAAGACAGCTTTAGTTTTGACAAACATTCAAATTCAAATATTTGCATAGTATAAACATAATAAAATAAATAAAAAGTCTAATTATTCGAAAATACCTATCTTCCTATATGTGATTGTTTGTCAAAAGTGTCAAACAGTCAAACGTTATATGCATCAAAATTGCTAAGCGTTAGACGTAAATCATGATTTTCTCTGGCTCTTCCAGGAACTCCCAGATGAACTCTGATTTTTCATTTTCGCAATAAAGTTAAAGAAATTCATGGATAGAAAATGGAAAAACTGGGATTGTTTTGAAATAAAACTTGACCAAAATTAAAACTAACCATAGCCTTTCCTGACCACAAGTGTAATTACAGCTGATCTTGGGTTCTCTGAATCCCGTAAAACGGGGGCCGATCTTAAGCCAATGTACCACTTAATAAGTTGTGCCACTTTTCGAATTTCTTATTTGAAATTCTAAAAAGAATGAAAAAAAAAGAAACTTGTGAAATTTATTGAAATAATGATAACGGAATGCTTTTAATATGCCATAGTATCCTCCACCCTATGAGGAGGGTAAAAAGTTCAACTCCGACCAGGACCATCTCCAGACTGATAGACCATCAACAAAGCTACAAAAGTAAACCAAAAAGACAAGGTGACATTCACCCGAGGAAAAGCCATCTCAGGAGCCCCTAACATCAAAGGCAACAGTCAGCTTTTAATATGCCAATAGTAGGCAATTTAAAGTTTCACGAAAGAAAAGTATGAGAGATTGAAGTAATAAACTGATTGTACTGATTACAGATCAGATCATGTGTGATAGTAATCGAACAATCTGATCATAGAAATGAATTCACTGAAATCTATTTGAAAAGTCAATTTTTGCTTTAAAAATATGTGAAAAATGGAATATGCAAAGATTTCGAAATTATGTTTATCAGTCCATCATTGATGCTTTATCACTGATGATTCATTTCAACGAAAATACCTGCGGCATGACATAAAATCAGTTAATTCATTCTTAAAGAAGTAATATGGGTACAATTAAATGCTACATATATCCAGTCATTCTTCCGGAAAATTGATCTCTTCTATATCCGGAAAGCTGATCTATTTTATTCCCGGAAAATTGATCTATTTTATTCCCGGAAAATGGATCTATTTTATTTCTGGAAAATTGATTCATTCTATTTCCAGATGACGTAAAAGTTGGGAATACACACAGATAGGCAAACAGATATATATATAGCGTTTAATAAACAGAACAACATGTGAAAATGAAAAGGAAAAAGTTTGGCAGTAAAAAATAGCATGGAGCAGGTAGCGTTGTAAAGTTTTCTGCCTGCCTTTCAGGCTTCAAATAAAAACAAGCATGAAACGCACGAGGATGGAACTTAACTTCCGCAAAATAGGCCTTTTTACCAATTTTCTTGGGTAAACTAATAGGTGGGCGGGTAGCTGGCTATGTGGGCGGGTAGCCTATTTGGTAGGTGGGTATTTGGCTGGGTAGGTAAATAGTAGTTGGGCAGGTAGATGGTTAGCTGGGTGGGCAAATAAATGAATGGTTGGCTGGCTGGCTGACTGGAGGAAGAACTACCGAAACACATCACTTCAGCTTGCATCGTTATTTCGTCGAAAAAAAATACACAAACACATACACATACACACACGAGGTACACCCACACACATACAGACATACAGACATACACACACACACGCACATACACAAACACACATGTGACTGGCATGAGGGAAGTAGTAAACATGGTGAGGATCAATAACAATGCTCTTTACTCCAGATGTTACTGTTTTTGAGAGCAACACAAACGACCTTTCATTTTTGATGTTTTAAATTTGAAATAAAATAATTCAAGTTTGAATTTATCAACACTTCTTTCTCTCCCAGTTAATGTACATCATTTTGCAAATATAAATCGCATTGATGAATTAGGATTAGAAAATATGATGGTGAGTTAGGTGCATAGACGTTCCACGTAATTATGTTAGAAACCATACGTGAAATACGTGAGTCCCGAATGAATGTTAGGAATAATAATAACCATTGGTGTTGTTAATTTATTGGTTTCAATAGATGAATTGGACAACAAGATACACCGAATAATACTCTCGTGTAAGAAATAAACGGATCTAATAATATATGCATGAAATTGAAGGTAATAATGACAATCATTGAAAACTGCTGGAAGATATCTTATGCTAATTTCATTGTTTAGACTATCTTCGACATTTCAGGCAATATCATGATCCGTATCATTTATCAGTGATAATATTATCGTAATGAAATCTATTACCTTGCAAAACTTTTTTGAAAAGATAATTCCATCAGTAATTTTATCAGTCAATAATAGATACTGTTCCGTTATTCGGTAAATTTGTACTTAAGAAAAAATAAGCATCAGAATCCATTTAGATATTGAATGATGTGAATGATTAAATGATTAGAAATGAAATGTTATTGCAATGTACGAATATCGTTACGGATATCCGTGTGTGTTTATATAAGAGCACGTGTGATTATATGCGCATATTCATGATATTATTCATACGTAATGGAAAGTAAATAGAAATCCATTCAGGATTCTGAGAGCTTTGCATAATGTATCTTGGCATTACTGCTTTGTCGTCTCTTCCTCTTATTTACGAGTCTTTCTCACCGCCAAAGCCAACCCTATGCTCTTCGATTCCTTGAATCTAAGTAAATATTGATGAAAATTCTAACATCCACACATTTTAAATAACATTATTTCGTTGCTTATCTCATCTCATAATCTCAATCCTTTTGAATAATAGATTTCTCCACAAAAAAAAGAAAAAAAATTTATGATATGTAAGGAGAAAAGTTCATTTTCAAACATGCAAAATAAATTTGTCATTAAATAGTGAATTAGGACTTGTAAATAATACAAATAATGTTTTTGCGAATTTCCGACAATGAAAATTTACAGAGATGAAGCATTTGACTCAGTTTCAAGTAACCTGCAATTATTACTCTAAAATTTACATTTTACCTGATCTTGTCCTATTTACATTTCTAACTTTTCTGACTTATTAGTTCTTGGAAAAAAAGAATGAAGATTTCTTTATGCGATTTTCCTTGTAAATCGAGTGAGAAATCATCAGAAAAATATGGAATTAAGAAGAAAGCACATTTCGGATTTAAATAATAATTGTCATATATTTGCATAAGAAATAATTATTTTAATTTTAGATAAAAGAGGCCAACTTGTTTCACAAAGAAATTTAGATTTATTTGCCAAAAAATGAATAAACAATGAGTAATCAGCTCATTTTTAATGTAATTCAAATTTCTTTTCTCACTTGCACAAGAAAGTCCACAGTGATTTCAAAAAAGCGGTGAGACAAAGTGAAGAATTCAGAGTGAAGTCGACGAATGATAACTATGGGGTCATGAAATACCACATGAAAAAGTTATCTTAAATAAATAATCACCGAATAGCACTGGCTCAAAAAATGGAAGAATGCAAATATTTCTTCAAGCTGAATTAAGTAATTCAGTTATTTCCTCTTCCCACTGTTCATCTGTTTTATCTGTTTCATCACTTACAAGTTCATAATCATTGAGAGAATTTATCAAATCTCGTTCCAAGTCTTCTCCAATCCCTGAAAAGAACTGATTTTTTAAATCAGTGTGAAAAGAAGGCATACTAGACATGAAATTATTCCTTATGTTGAGACAATGGCAGTGGTTAGAGTGACTGAAAGAACCAATGTATAAGCTTCGAATAAATTAAGAATACAAAATCGTTGGAAGAATAGCAGAATAGCCTAACCATAAATAGTACTACAATATTCTCTTTTTGGGAAAGTTGAAAAACAGTTTGAATGAAAGTTGATAAAAAAAATATTAAAATCAAGAAACCAGGAACGAACTTTCCTGCGCAGCGCTGGCAATATTTTCACGAATTTCATCCAATTTTTTGTTTTTCGTTTCACTATCTTCACTTTCAGTTTCATTTTGTTCTTTCATACTAGTTTTTGAAATTTTACTTCTTTTGTTTGCTTCTATTTTTTGTTCTTGTGCTCCTTTGTCTTCTGAATCAGATGATTTTAAATTTTCTTTCTGCTCAACGGTTCTAGAAAAAACGGGAACTTCTGCAACGGATGAAGAGTTCTCTCCTAAAGCTGCTTGGCGTACTAGTGAAACACGATAGAAGTAATTTCTCCAAAAACGTTCTTCACTCAGCCTATAAAACGCTTTGCAACAAAAATAGCACAGAATCTGTAAGTCCTCTTACTGGTCATATAAATTGCCTTATTCTTCGATGTAGATAAGAAGATGAAACTTTTAAAAACTTTGGAACCCATATCACAATATTCCGAAGTGTAAAATGAGGTTTAGCATACTAACATCAAATCGAAATTCCTCTCATGAACCTTAACCACTGATTTTCAGTAACTAAAAATAAATTGGATCCTAAAAAGAAATAAATGCAAAAAATACTTTTTCGGAACAAGCTGAAATCTAATTTTTCTCAAATTCGGATCTTCTTCGAGTAAAGCAGCTGCGACTGACTGAATCTGTTTGAAATCAAAATTCGTCTCTGATGGAGAATCACGAGTAAAATTCCGACTATCCTGCAAACAACACAAATGATACCAAAAAAATTATTTCAAGATTCTTTTATGTTTAGAGGAAAAAATGCTAGTTAAATCTCATACAGCAGACTCTTCCGAGTAACTTGGAATTTCTAAAAAAAAAAAAAAAAAAAAAAAAAAAGCGGAAAGGATCCAAGATAATGAAAATTAAATTTAATAAAAAGGTAAATTATGACTTTGCAACCAATATCCATGATTCTGTTATCCTAAAAGCTCTGTAAATGTGATTCGATTAAACATAGAACAGTGCAACAACGGAAACAGGAACTCAGGATTAGTAAATATTTACATTTCAAAAACAATTACAGAACCGATCTTTTAAACAATTTAAAACTGATTTTAGTTTGATTTAAAGCACGAAACAAATATATTACTTTAAAAAACCAAAGTCATTGAAAAGTAAATGTAATATAAAACATTACCAACGAAAGTGACAAAATGTGCTTCTTAGCAATCCACTGATCTGGCAGATCAGACCATGGCAATGCACATACTGTTAATTTATTTACATTTACTTCATCTTTGAATTTCGCTTGCTCTTTATCCAAGTTGCCAATTATTGTCTGCAAACAAATGATGCCATAATGGAGATATTAATATAATTATGAATAAAAAGAACTTCGATGGGTTTTCGTAATTAAGCAACAACCAATAACGCTTTAATGGAAAAATAATAAGTTAAGATTAAAGGATCATTTCACTTTTTTTTTTGTTTTTTGTTTTTTGTAAGAAAACTGTAGCAACGAGTAAAAGAGATCCATATATGTTCTTTAAATTATGGCACTACTTGCTAAATACAATGTTTTAAGCTCATACTTTTTCAGTGACAACATTTTGCAGCTTTTTCGCGGTTTCTTCAGCGGTTATTGCAGCCTTTGCTGTTGCTTCTTTCGCCAAAGAAAAGAAGGAATCTGCAAATGAGACAAATTGAGCATAAAATGTAAATGTTTAATTCCTTCCATCTTCCTTCTTTTTTGTTTAGAATATTTTAGAAAATGTGTAATAATTGCTCCGAACTTGTTGCTAATTAGACCTTTATCAATTTTATAAAATCCGATTAGTGTTACAAAATAAAGAGAAGCATGTCTTCTATATGTGACATGATTTTGACAGCAATCAAAAGCAATCTACCAAACAACTAGCACAAAGATTTAGATAAGATAATTAACGAAGGAAAGTTGTAGCAATATAATTGTTTCCAAGAATTTCAATCCAAAAAAAAAAATTCTTACTTGCATATTTCTTCGCAGCTTCGACAGTCGCAGCAGCATTAGTTTCAAACTTGCTTCGATCTAGTCTTTCACACCCTTGAATACCACTACTATCTCCACCAAGTTCCATCGTTAATTCACTACCCGATGAGATATTTTCTTTATTTCCCACTCCTTTTAATCTGGGATTATTTTCTTGATTTTCCACGGGTACTTTTCCGGACCCAACATCATCCAACGTTTCTTCTAATTCAACATTATCTTCTGGTGGTATATACATCATTTCAGAGATTTTTTTTGTGACTTCTTTTGCTTGCTGCATCCATGACGAAATGTTATTCATTTCTTCAAAAAAAAAAAAAAAAAAAAAAGGAAAGAAAAGAAGAAAAACAGACCAGCATAGATCTCATTTTTCAAAATTATTTGCAATTCGAAGATGGGAAATACAACTTTCTAACGCATGAAGAATTCTTGGCAAAATATTCAGTGCTAAATTATCGGAAAGAGAAATAGTGCATTTACAGTATTATAGTCTAATTGTATACAGGAAAATCAAATGCTTTAATAGCAAGGAAAATGACAAAATACTAATGAACGAATACGAGATGGATGGAAAATGGAATACTTAATCCAAATCCAAAGAAATGGAATTACCTATTCATTTCATCAATTATTCCGATGTAATCGTGACAAAAGACTTATTTATTTCACAGCTTTTCTCTCAGAATTACTATTAATTATCTCTTCGAATTAACATAAACCACCAGATCACAAGAATTTGTCTCCCATAAAGTCAAGTGGAATGAGAAAAAAAAAAACGAATCTAGATAAAATACAAAGTCCTCTCTCTACAAGATCACCATATCAGTTCAACTGATAGTAATCAACTGAATCAAGGATATTTGAGCGGACAATCTACAGGATAAAATCAACGATATTACAACTTCATGTCCGCTTTTTGCTTTAATTAATAAGATTAATGCATTTCCCAGTGCTGAATAATTATCATGCCACAAACAATTATCCAGTTCATGAACATATTTATGTTAACACGGATTAATTTATTCTAATTTAATCTACCGAATCGTTATATCTAAGCGGTCTGGACTTTTAATCTAACTTTAGCCTGTAAAAATAATATGGAATCTTCGTGCGAGTTTTTTTTTTTTCCTAAAACTGTGTTCTGCTTACATATATATTTCTCGGTCATTAACACTTCAAAATATATTTGAAATATAACGATTTGCAGCTATTACATATCTTCGTAGATATGACAACTTCCCGAAGTAAATTTTAATCCACGGTGATAAGCTAAAACAACAGCAGCAAAAAGCATTCTACATATATTCGAAATAATTTGCCGGAAAAATGGCAATTCAAGAAGATGAAATGAATAAATACCAAAGGAATTATCTGCTCTTATGATAATAATTACATTATCTGCACTGGCAAGTTGTTAATATTCTAAAATAAAACTGAAAATCGTTTTGCACAAGATAAACAAGAGCAATAAAGAACAATGATTTCCTGCTAATTTTAAGAATGAGTAAATTACAGGAAACTTCACAAAAGATACAAGTGCTACAACCCCAAATGACATAAATCGGAGAAGTTTAATAGAAATTTAGATTTTTTACAGTAAACTAGCAATGAAAAAATCAAATAAAAAATCAGTTTCGCAAACATCACAGTCATCGATCACAAGAAAAAATATAATACTGCTAACCAAATTAATAGAAAGGGTAACAATTACCCAGAAAGGATATTACAAAATAATGAGATCAGCATCATCCTGGCAATCTGCTTGAGGTGATGGACCATTTCTCATAGTTCCTTGACTTCCCCACACAACTGTTTCCAGAAATTTCAAACGCTGCAAATAACTATTCTCACCAGTCGATTGTCTGAATATAATATCCGCTAGTAACTGCATTTGAGCTGAAACAAATTTTATGATTGCAAATCGATCAAATGCACGGAAAAAAAAAAATGGCAAAATCTATCAAATGCAGCATATAGATTTCCAACGAATTTCTGCTGAACGAAAATATGTCCTTATAAGATGCAAAATAATCAAATCTTATGTCATTTAAAATATTTCATTTCCATATAAAATGTCAGTTTCGATTGAGAACTAGATGCTGAGTCATTTTCCAGGTATTAGAATTGTCAACAAAAAAATTACGAAAATTAAATAAATACTGAAATATATAAGAAGTTGCGCTAATATTCAACATCCATTAATTTACCAAAAAGAATTTGAAATTACAATCACTCTATTTCGAAAAATATATGGCAGATAAAGTAGTACATTGAGAATGGTAGCGTTATGCTACATTTGATGTATTGATAATGGTAACACTGCAGTATAATGAGATTTTGATGACATTTATTAGTCTAACTGTTAAAAACAATTAACTGATGAAAGAAAAAACAAGCTTAAGCTTCTTTTGCTAATCTAGTCCTAATTCTAATCCATAAATGAAACAAGTTTATTATATAATTTATAAAATATAATTATAGATAATTAATCTGCAAAAAAACTAAAAAAAAAAAAAAAAAAAAAAAAAAAAAAAAAAAAAAAAAAAAAAAAAAAAAAAAAAAAAAAAAAAAAAAAAAAAAAAAAAAAAAAGAAACCAATGCAAGCATAATAGATACCCCCAGGAAAAAACATTAAGCACAATGAACGTGAAAATCTTGCAAAAAGAGGCAGAAGAAAAACAGAAACAACTAACTATTAGCAGTGCTATTTCGTTTCATCAGCTCCGTAACAAAGCCAATAAAGTAAATAAACATATTGCGATTTTCGACTGGGAACTTTTTGACACACGACCAGCAACTAATAATATCACCGGCTGCCCGCAAACATTCTGTTTGTGAAGTTGGGGGTATTATAGATTCTGTGAAAATAAAAATCTGTTAATGATATGAACGCTAAATCAATTATGCATAAATTTCAAAAAGAAAATTAAGATTATAAAAATATAGAAAGACACTAATTCTTAATGAATGTTTCTTGCATCCTAAACTTTCTTTCTTTATGATAAATGTTACAAAATTTCTGTCATTAGGACTGAATTTTTTATCGAAGACATCCAAATTAAAATTAGTATTTACTTTGTGTATAAATTGATACAATATATCAAAATATTCAGAGTTGGTATTCAAAGCAACTTCAATGTTCTAAAATTATCACTTATTCCAGCGGAAAAATTTTCAGTGATCAATGACAACTTTGATATCTATTCTTCGTGAAAACCAACTAATTTAAAAGCGTGATCACAAAGGAATTTGAATTTGTCCTTTAAAAAAAATTCGTACAATTTTATTCTTCAGAAGAAGGCTAAAAATTAAAAAGGAATGAAATTGCAGTCCATAGTAGAAAGAACAAGAGTATAATCTAATATCTCTTGCTTGCCACTTCTCAGGAAAACTTTAAATTCATTACAGACAAAAGACAATGCTTGAAATTCTTGAAAAGATTTAAGACCTTCGAATAAGAATGCGAAATACCTTTAAAAGAAGTGATAAGTGTTAGCAAAGTGTCATACATACTGAAAGCTGATTTGCAAGCTTCAACTGAAAATAAACAAAGCTTATCAGTCGACTAGAAATTTCAATTTTTCCTAAATTTAAAAGAGTGCGAAAAAGTCATCCGAAATGGAGAAGAAAGATAAAGAAAAGATGACGAAAAAGTTACACAGATTTGTCGGTTTTCCAGTATCTAAAGCATTTCGTAACGCTATAAATTCGCTATGGGCAGAGGGATCATCAAAACGAATTTTTTCTAAACCATTTTGTTTTAATGCTTCACTGATCCGAAAAACAGATTCCGGTATACCAGCCATAACAGCCGATATAACTGGTGCGGGGCTGAAGGTCTGAAAATAAAATTGAAAACAAATTATAAATCGAAAAAGAAGAAAGAAACAGTTTCTCTAAAACAAGAAATATACAATAAATCAGCATCGCAATATAAATTGTGATCAGAACTTACGCAGCAAAAGCGGATAGATTCCAAACATAAGCCCTCATTTTTTAACTCTTTCATTAATTCAACATCTAAACTGACAACAATCGACTGACAACTAACAAATACTTACCAACTCAATTCTTTAAACTGATAATGTTCTTTCCACGATTAATCATGTTTCTAGCAGTATGGAACTAAAGTAACTTTTCCAGCTAATTGATTCTCGAGTTTTCCTCCGAAAAAAAAAATATGGCAATAATTTATCTCAATTTGAATCATATTTCGTACCAAATTAACGAGTTCAGATGTAGATGTTTTCTTTTTTTCCTTATGGATCAGGTCAATAAACGATGAACCAAAGGCGCTGTGTTGATACTGACCAGAAACAGTGACAAAATAATGCCTCCCATGGTGCAAACGAAGTACCAGAATTTCTGATAGCTTGCCATCTGCACTCAATGTCCATGCTACTGCTTTATCAACCAAAATCTATAAAAACACTAGAGACTTATTTCCAATTTTACAAGCACATTCAAACTTAAAATTTATAGTCCAACTCAGGCGATTCGTCTCTAACATTAAAAGCCTCGGTAATTCACCATCTAGCACAATAAACCATTTTTAAAAACTTAATGCAAAACGGGATCGCATTAGCAAGACAGGCAGTGTATGAGGGGGTATTTTTATTCATTACAATGATGAATCAAAGCTCGCAAAGCTTTAATGAAAACTGTATATGAAATAACCTGCAAACTAATTGTACAGGAGGCACCCGGTTGAAGTCTCGAATTAGGTGGTGTAATAGACAACCAAGATTCACAGACTGCAGCACGATTTGGTCTCGCACCAAACGAAAACGAAATTTTCGTTTTACCCGTATTTTTAATTGTTAATATTCTGGATGCACTTTGAAAGAAATACACTTTGCCGAAATCCACCTGAAAAGTTCAAACTTATTATAAACTATACACAAAATCATAGAAGACTGTCCTTATTACTTAATATTAGATTTTACGATAAAAAATTAGAAAGCTACTTAACGAAGTAATAACTTCTGATAGATTATTATTAGCAATGAAGCTTATCAATTAAAAAATCTTTTCGTTTACTTCGTTTTGCGATAATTCAATCTGTGGAAGTGCTTCATTGGCACGCCGATCTGCTTCTCGTATAGCTTCTTCCAAGCAAGTATCCCGTTTAACTTCATCGATACTTCGTATTTCAACATGAAATATCGACCGCACTGGTTTATGGTCTGAAATCATCACCGATTCCACACTTTCATAAAACTGTTGCTGGACATTCACTCCATCACGATTCCACCATAAAATTCGATCACACCAAGCTGGACATCGACATTTCTCACTGAAAACTACACTGTAGAAAAAGAATGGGACATCTATGAAATTCAAGGATGAAATATATCAAAATCAGAAAAACTTCAGAACAAATTAAAATCATACTAAATGGAATAAAGCAACATAAATCTCAGAACAAGCTTCAATCTATCACATCATCTGTGTCGATTGCCCATTTAATGATGGTTGACAGAGTTTGACGAGTTGGTAGGCCTTAGTTCGCATTTTATATATTCCACATTACTAAGAAAGATATATAATATCAATCTGAAATCATCAGAAATGAATAAGAAGTCCATAGCTAACCTGGTATCCCATCTTGTTGTTCCAGGGTCATATTTATATGTGGGGCGGAAATTTAAAACATCTGGTTCTTTAAAATCAACAAATATATGATTAAGTTTTTTCTGCTTCTTTAGCTGAAAAAAGAATTCGAAAATTTTTTTAAGAAAAAAATTCTCAAATAAATAGTTGGCATAACGCACAGAACTCAGACGATTTATTTTTATATAAAAGAATCGCCGAAAATCCTAGAAGATCGAATTACTTGACTTAAAAATCTCATTCAGATTTCAAATATAGAAGTAAAATCATAAAAAGGAAATTATCTGGAAGATATAATAAAGATCTTTTTGGTACATACTAAAGCTCACCTGATCAAATATTATCATATCTCTAAATGCATTTTCATCGGCGCAAAGACGCCGGAAATCATCATTACTCAAATTATTATTAGTTTCTAGGCGAAAATTCATGTCACCAAACCAGAATATAATATCATGATCGAACAAACTTCTACTAGTTTTCGGAAAGCGGATCTGTGATATTTCTCTAAAAAGATAAAAATTGAAAGGATTATCATATTCATCACACTATGAATTCCTGAATGAATATCCAAATGTATTTTTGATTGCATTTTACATTGCACTTTTGTCAAATATAATTACTCGCATAGCATCATTCGCTTCATTTTTTAAGCTAACCTGTAATCTTGATTTCGCTTTTCCAATTCTTCCTGTCCAGCAGCAAAATGAGAATTCACGAAACAAAGAGAGCTATCATTGATTTGTAAACTGACTGCGACACCACCCTAAAGTAATCTCAGAATTAAACAATAACAAATTAAACAAAGACAACTGACCATTTTTTCTGAAGGAAAAAAGAGTTGATGCTGGAACTTTTTTCCTGCCTAGCATAAAAGAACAATGTTCGGACTTGACATCATTTTAGCATCGAAAAAAATGTTTTGAGCACACGAAAAGTACAAGGAAAATAATTAAGAACAGTCACTGAATAAATAAAATTATGCAAGAAGAAAGATCACATTAAATATTGTTTGTTTCGAATTCGTCTATCACAAAAATTACCACTGTTTTCAAAATGATCGTTTTGCTACTATATTATTTACCTTATTTCCCATGCGACCCAGTAATGGGAAACCAGTTGGTACAATTTCAACATCAGTCGTTGCATCTTCAACCCGAACTTTACAATCAGTGCGACGATAAATCATCAATAATATGCCAACCAAACGCACTTCTTGAATCTGCATAAGATACTTTGAATAGATTTCGTAACATAATTTGTGGAATATTAGAGCTAAATTTTTATTATATTCTAAACATAAATATAAGAACTGCACTACTAGGCATGAGAATGGAACGATGCCTACAAGTTAAAATTTTCTTCAAGCACCCTCAAATAAAAAAAAAATTAAGTGCAACAGCGAAGTGAATGAGATAATACAGAAAAATAGTTTATATCAAAACTTAAGAATTTAATACAAGAATATAATCCGTGGAAGCGGGAAGAGATTTTTGGATGACAATCTGCCATGCAGAATGACGTGTTGAGGTATTCATAAGGAAGGCTTGAGGAGAAAGATCCATTTCTTGTAATCTGAAATAACATTTCATTAAGACAATTTATCCCAAAAACTTCTAATTGTTCTTGAAATTGCTGTTCAGGAAATTGCTGTTCACGTCTCCATTATTTAAATTCATAAATGTCCATTTTGGAATTACATCTAATAATTCCAAATTTCAAGAAAACTCTAAATTAGCTTCAAACTTTTATGCAAAACATAATGCAAAACAAAACATCAGTGATAAATTCTAGCAGAGAATTTATTACTGGTGTTCTAGCAAGCCCTATCTTCTTTCAGTACTTTACAGTAAGTATGCTAGCAATAATTTTCTTTTGAAAAAATCCAAGCGAAGTCTAAAGAGATTCAGTCAGAACAGCCATCATTCAAATAGTAGAACGCATAAAAATAATCAAGTTAGAGGCGGAAAGTACAATCATTTTCGGTGATGGATGAATTTTTTTTTTTAGGAATTTCGTATCAAAAATAAAAAATAACCCAATAACGTAAAAATCTGGTGCAGATGTTCCACTGCATGTTAACCAATTCGGTAATGCTTCAAATGTTGGCATTCGACCGTTAACATTGAATGTTGTGATGAATATCGATGTCGTGGTGTATGTCGAATATCTTCAAATGAATAAACATACGGGATCAATGATAAATATATGTTTAATGCACTAATGAATATAATATGAATTATTAGCAGTACCAGTAAAAAATAAAGAAAAGAAGAAACTTACTGTCACATTACATCAGTACATAATGGGGAATATCGAATCTTTCGTATCACAGTAAGAGGGATATTCAAAACAGTAACCATCAAAAAAAAGAAAATGGAAAATATTCGTAGATCAGCTGTCAGTAATAAATGTAATTTCAATAATTACTATTATATATTATGAAGCATGATAAATTTACAGTAAAATGTCTCGAATTTCGCAAAAAATAGGATAACCTTCTTTCCCAATCACGCATAACTTCCTCAATGTCATCTCGATGCGAAATTCTTGGTGTATCGTTTTCAGTCGTATAGAAAGTCATCCTCCGATCATACTTTCCATGAACTAACTATCCTATAAATTGTTAGAAGCACTTTGAATCTTACATGCAGCTTTTGACGCTATCATCTCATATTAAAAAAAAGGAATTAGAATTCGGTCAAATGCCGTACTCATGAGAACTCATTCTTAACATGAAAAGAAAATTTTACTTAATAAGCAAAAATAACTCAAAAGAAATAATTGCAAAAAAATAAATAAATTACTGAACACCAAAAAAAGATGAAGCATGGAAATCATTCAGCTCAACTGCTAAGCATAAAGTATATACACATGTATTGTATAACGTGTATCATTATAACGCAATGTGACTAAAATCTTGTTACGAAAATGATTTTTAATCGCTTATAATGATATATATTGCAAAAATTACAAATGTATCGCTATAGCAATATTTTATTGTCCTGATTAACTTATTGATTAACTATTTTTTAATTTAATAAACCGAGATAAGGTTGATTATCTCGTCATATTTACAGCTACTATTGATGAATCATTTCAGAACACTGATTAATCGCTTACAACTTGACAAAGAATAAAGCTTCCAAAATATCTGAGCACCATAAATTACACTCCAAAAATGGTTGCGACTCTTTAAGGATAAGATTTGATTTAAAAAAAAAAAAAAAAAAACAAGCAAAAAAACAAAAACAAAAACAGTGCTATACTCGCAGGAACTATAAAGTCCCTAATCCATTTAGTCGTAGCCATCC
Organism: Onchocerca volvulus; assembly: GCA_000499405.2. NCBI lineage: Eukaryota > Metazoa > Nematoda > Chromadorea > Rhabditida > Onchocercidae > Onchocerca > Onchocerca volvulus. The sequence goes on along the minus strand of HG738137.1, from coordinate 7,630,996 downwards.
AAATTATTGAATTAAAAAAACCTACGAGTCTGGAACAAACCTTTTCCAAAGAAATTTTTTTTCGATTAGTCGAAGATTATAAGTCTGCAATTAATATCTTAACCAAAACAGTTCAATTAAAATCTTGATCAGCAAAAAATCCCAAGCTTCCAATGATTTAAAAAGTTAATACTTTGACAGCAGTGGATGAAAATTACTGAAAATTAGAATACAAAATTTGGAAAGCTACAGAGACAACATTTGAGTCAATTTTTCAATTAACTGCAATGATTTGAATTATTTACAACTAACAAAAAAATCACAATGACAAATCTAGATATAAATCACAATTTCACTCTCTGTTTTCTTTCTTTTTATCGCGATAACCATTGGAACGATGGTTTGCTTCATTGAACGCTCTTCGGTAAGCTTTGTCGTATTGGGCTAAATCAATTTTTCGTACATCCAAGTAAAAAAGAGCCCTCACTGGCCTATGATCCGAAAATTTGATGGATGATACGCTATCGTAAAACTCCTGTCTGATGTTAATACCCTTCTGATTCCACCATAAAATTCGATCACACCAAGCCGGAACACGTCTTTTTTTACTGCAAAAGAATCATGAAAATGAAGTGATTTGAAAGTCTATTTTACTATGCAAATGGACACATAAAAAACATAGGACTAGCAAAGGCTGAACACAGAGGAAACAAGAGATATAAGGCTTATATATCTTGAATAGTTGCAATTGAGGCGAGAAGGAACAAGTCTGAAATAATAAAATGAATCCATAACATATAAATTTGAGAAAACCAAGTTACGAATATAGCTCTATTTTGATGAAAATAAAGGCATTAATTAATACTCAAAAACATGAAATGATTCCGTCAAATAATCACCAATTTTGAATTTTTTCAGAAGTTCAAGTAAAATGTTTCATAAATAAGTTCTGATGAGGAAAAAGAATTAATATCAAATCTTAAAGAATTAACAAAAAGTAGTTAGACCTGCCATCCCAGTTGTCGGAATTAATATCATATTTGTAAGTAGGACGAAAATTCAAAATTTCCGGTTCTTTGAAATTTTTAAATATAACTTTGAATTTCATTGCTCGCTTAAGCTAAACAGTTTACCTTTTAGGAAAACAAATAGATATCATAACAACCATAATGAAATATCAAACTTTACTGTTCAACAGTTAAGCATTCATTAAATATGAAAGTTTTTAGATCAGATCTTGGAAATCAAAGTTCATGATGTCCAGAAATTTTATTCTTAGACATCAATAATTTCAATAATTCTGCTAGTGCCGAAAAAAAAAAAGTTTCTAGTAATGCTGGATATGTTCAAGCGCACTGAAGTATATTAACGCTAAAAAAAAATATACTGATACTGGTTCAATGCATTGAGAACATGCGAAGGTACTACTGGAAAGTTTTTTTTTCTTTAATTTCAGTTCAGTAAGCGTAATGACGTTTGCATAATAATTGTTATTTTGATGTGATGAGAAAAAGTTATCTCATAAAAAATAAGGCTTAGTTATTATTTCAATACGATGATTTCCAAGATTCTAACAAGGCTTTTAATGCTGAATAACTGCTTAACCTACTAATTTAATATTTCACTGCCAATTTAAAATTTCTGTATTAGATCGGAAAATAGTGTCGAATTAATTTTTAAGTCCCCGAACGATCAGATAAGTCGTTTCATAAAAATAAAGTTCAGAATCAGAAATATATCATTCCTCCTTGAATATTAATAACAATAAAAATCATCTAAGGAATAAGTGAAATTTTCCGAATTGTAGATTAATTTACCTGATCGTAAATAATCATGTCTCTGAATGCCTTTTCATCACTGCATAATTCACGTAATTCATTGTTGCTCAAACCGTATGCAGTGTCCAGTCGAAAATTCAAATCACCAAACCAAAAAACAGCATCGTGCTCGAAAAGCGTTTTACCGCTTCTACGAAAACGTATATGTTTGACGATATATCTACAATATCGAAATTTGTAAAACTTACTGAAATGTTTATAGTAATTAAAAATGTCTTCTCTCACAGTAAGTTCAAAATTTAAAGAAAGACTCTTAAATTAAAATTTAAACATACTTATAATCCATGATGCGTTTTTCATTTCTTTCAATATGAGCGATAAAGTGTGAATTCACGAAGCAAACTGATGTATCATTCATATACATGCTGATTGCAACACAACCCTACCAATTCAATTTTACCAAACTTCATATTAAAAGAGAACAACTACATCTTTAAAAATTTGCAAAATCATTTATAACTTATCAGAACTGCTTTATTGCTTGCTGATCACCTGTGAAATTATTGTTGTTATTTCCTAGAACAGGCTCAAGATTCAAATGACATATTATTTCATTGAAAGTGATTGAAAATTCTGTAGTCCCAATGTCTAATCCAGTTAGAAAATATAACACAATATTTTCTTGACTATTTCAAGTTCTAAGCTGTATGTTTTATGTGCTTCCACATTATCCAGAAATTGCATAACAAAAAGTGTACCTTGTTACTCAAAATTGTACTATGTCGATCGATCGGTACTACAACTGCGTCAATTTCCGACAGATCCACGTTAATTTTACTGCCCACACGTCGGTAAACTGCCAACAATATACCCACCAATCGTATTTCACGTATCTGGAAATATCTTTTATGCATGCAAAAAGCTGAACCATCACCTCAAATACATTCGATCGAGAAATAACAGAATTATAATTTTGAACAAAAAAAAAACTAACCAGATCATAATTGATGTTTTTCGGAAAAGATTTCGCAAGGATGACTTTCCATTCTGCATGTCGCGCTGATGTATGCATTATGAAAGCTTCTGGCGACAAATCCATTTCTTGAAGCCTGGAATTCTGTTTTTAAATTTGGCATTAGAAGAAGAACGATTGATCAACTAACAGTTAAATACATTACTAAGTATTCATTATGAAATACTGAGTCACAGATAATCCTCCATTTAAAAGAGGAAACGCAAAAATTCTAAAAACACTTGGGTTTTGAGGATTGCTTGAAAAGTAGCGAATGGTCATTCGTTTTAAGTTATTCAATTACTTGAAAAAAAGAAAATCTCATCAATTTCAAATCAAAGCAACGAACCCAATAATGTAAAAATCAGGCGGAAAAATGCCTTCACAAGTTAACCAGCCCGGAATCCCATCCAACGTTGGTGTACGTCCATTAACGTTAAATGTAGTAATGAATACTGATGATGTCTGATAAGACGAATATCTAGAAGATTAAAGTCTAATTTTGAACTTTATATTTGGCATTTCTCCACAAGACGAAACAAACGATCTTAACGATTCACATACTTGAATCACATTGGAGATGATTATGTATGAGATATCAACAGTAGTCAAATCATGATTTTCAAAAAATAGAGTTCTAGGCCAGGATAATGATTTTACGTACGTAGGTTCCCAAACGCGTAAAATTGTGTCGATATCGCGATGACCTGATGAAGCAGCAACAGCATAATTTTCGACAATGTCCGATATTCCAACCTTATTTCTTCTTCGATTACGAATTCCTTTGTATTCATATTCCTTTCTGCAAATGTCATTTTATCAGTTTCATCAAATAGGGATCAGATCGCTTTCTCCGGAAATTTCAATAAGATGACACCAGATTGGATTTTTTGCTTCATTTTTTCACGACTGAAGCTTAAAATAATTCTTTAATAGCTATTAGCAAAGTCATTTAATTAGTTAATTCATTACAATTTCATTACAACTACTTAGTTCATTACAACCCATTTCTTGCAAGCAAAATTGCAAATGAAAGGTAGAGAAGAAATGAGAAAATAAAATTTTCACGATCATGTTTCTATTGTCATTCCATTCCTGCAAGTGTTATTTCAAAAGATAGTTCAAATAAATTTTGTTCTAAAAATACATGTAAAAACTTTTTTGCCTGAAATCGAGCTATCAGATGCTATTAGACTATTCTAGATTTCTAAAGGAGTAATTTATTTCATTCCAAAGCTCACTAAAGTAAAATCTGTTATAATCCCAAAACTTTTAAAATGCAACGATAGTAAAAACTGAGAGAATAATAAGAGAGCTAATAAGTTTAAGAATGAAGTTTCAAAATTGGCGCAATAAGATCATTCGAAATATTACTAGACTAAGATCAGAAACGAAGTCATAATGATACCTCATTCTGATTTATTTCATACTGAATCTCTAAAATCTCCTGGCAACAAACTAATACTTCTCGTTCTACCAGCCTTAAATGTTTTCTCAATACTCAAGACTTCCCTTTTTTCATTTCAGGATTTAGAATTAGGAAAGTGATTAAAAACTTAAATGGGTAATATTAATAGTTTACGCACGAGCCGATCCGACGTTTTTTCTTTTTGTTTTCGATACACATCACTATACCAGTCCTGATGAAAAAGTGATGTCTAATTCGAAGTTGAGAAACTTTATATAGAGCTACATATATATTAATATTTAAATTTCTGGCAAGACTTACATATTTCTTGAAGCATAACCTGCTTTTAAACCACTGATTTCGATCGCAGAATGAAGAAATGAAGTCAACTTTTCTGCGTCCTTCATTTTAAAAATCATATTTAAGTAAAATTTTTCAAATGCAATTAATTAGAAAATCATTTAACTTATTTTATTGGATCTACAGAGATATCCATAAATGAATCTAATGATGAAAATATGGATATATGACATGAATTTGCACATCACATCGGTAATGGTGAATGAAGAAATCCGCTCACATACTTTATTTAAGAATGAAGTCAGAAAAAAAAATGAAAGTTAATCTCAAAATGGGAGTAAAAATAAAAATTTGAGTATGCTGACAAGATGATTTTGGTTTTAAATAAATCCTTAAAAAAAAAAACAATATATAGAAGCACAAAAAACTTTAAATTTGTGTCTTGAAAGCAATCGTACTCTGCTTAGAATGAAACAAAATGAGAATAGAAGAATATGATTGATGAAGAGACAAATTAAAACTACAAATACTGGATATAAATACTATTTCATTTTCTTCTAATAGTAGTCTTCTACTACTCATTTCTCATTCGAATTTTCTTTCCAATAATCTCTGCTAAAATTGATGGATTCTTCAATGCCTGTTGGAAAAAAAAATTTAAGGGATGATAAAAAATGAAAAAGCTGAAGAGTACTAAAAGTCTTTCTTTAGTAGATACTTCACCGACGAATAAAAACAAAACTGGACAGAAAAATGACAAAAAAACATTTGTGCTTTTCATTAATTGATACAGATTTTATATGAAGATCAAATTTCTGGAAATTTCATGGTTTCTTTCACAACGAATTTCAGTGTTCCGGGATAAGTTCTACATATCGCGAGCCTGAAATTAACAAATTGATATTTCAGAGATGCCTGGAATGTATGACAATGATCATTATGACCTTGCAGGATTTGTAGTTGGAATAATTGATAAAAGTAAAATTCTTCCGAATTATAGTATAATGAAGGCTGGTGATTATATAGTTGGGTTAGAGTCAAGTGGAATTCACTCAAATGGGTTCTCTTTAGTACGTTGTGTTTTTAGAGATTTAGGTATAAGCTATAATGATTTATCTCCATGGAATAGCCAATTTTGGGGAGAAGTGTTACTTAAGCCAACAAAGATATATGTTGACTCTCTGTTACCTATTACACCGCAAGTAAAAGGTATTGCTCATATTACAGGTGGCAGCTTGGTAGATAATATCCCACGGATTCTTCCAAAAAATTTGTTTGCAAATATAGATACTAGTTCTTGGGAATGGCCAGATATATTTTTATGGTTAATGGAAGAAGGCAAGATAGGAAAGAAAGAAATGTTAAAGATATTTAATTGTGGTATTGGTATGGTATTGATCGTGGATCCTGAGAATATGCAAAATGTAAAAGATCATTTTCAAAAACATGGGGAGAAAATTGAAATTATTGGAAGACTCAATGAGGTATGTGACCCTTCCTTTGATAGAATAGTACTTAGTTAATCTAACTTTAATGACAACCTTTTTGCAACTTCTAAGTATGCTTCTTTTAAGTCCCCTAAGCTTAAACGAAAAATATCTTTGTATTATTTTTTGTGTGTATTTTTATCCCAGAATCTACAATTATCAGGGCTAATCTCGTCAGCTAAGACGATTTTTGTACTGTTATTTATTAATCTGCCAAATTCTAATTTGATATCGACCAGGTCCATTCCTGCGTTTGAAAACAAGTTTGTTAGAAATGTGTTGGCTTTTAAGGTTATAATTTTAATTTTTTCTATTTCTTTACGAGATAACCAGCCAAAATATATGATATGGTTTTCATTTACCATTGGATCAGCTAGATTATCATTTTTATAAAAAAACTCAATTATAGGAGATGTAAGTCTCTTACCTTCTTTTATATTAAAGCGCTTACAAAAACTTCCTGCTGCAATGTTTCTCACTACTACCTCAAGAGGTACAATTTTTAGTTTTTTAACTAGCTGTTCTCTTTCGTTTAGAGTTTTTATAAAGTGTGTAATAATTACCATTTTCTCAAGTTTTTCCATGATGAAAGCACTGGTAAAATTATTGATTATTCCCTTACCTTTAATAACCTCATGTTTTTTTTTATTAAATGCTGTAACATCGTCTTTGAAGTGCTGTATCACGGTTAATGGGTCTTTAGTTTCAATAATAGACTTAGCTTTACCTTCATATATTATTTTACCTGGTAGCATAAATGGTTTGACTATGTATTATAAACATTATATCAATTTCTACTTAGGTTTGCTACAAAAGCAAGAAAAAGTGAAAAAATGAAAGTATAATAATATTGGCGTTTATTCCACAATAGTACTCACAATACTGAGTTAGTAAAATCATAAGAAAAGCTAAATCAGCACAAGTGCCATCACGTAATATCTCTCATTTATCTCCTCTAAATCATAATTTTAAAATTCAGAGACCCGAACTCAATGAATTTTACGGACTGATATTCTGTTCCATAATTTCGAACAGTAACTGATCATTCATATAGAAAATTATATACCCATATAATTTCGATTGCGTTGCATTGCAGCATCAAAATCTCCACGATTTCTGAATTCGACAATTGCCTCACCACTAGGACGATCCGTTCCATATTCATAGAGCACGTCAATAGATGCTGGTCGCAGCGGTTGGAAGAACTAAATTTAAACAATGCATAACTTCAAAGATCAATAGAAATCACAAAACTCGAAATTCAATTAATTTACATAAGCAATATTTAAATCATTCACTATATTGATAATTGATCAATAAAACAACTAAAAAATTGCCCAAACATTCACATTCCGTGCAGGACGATTCGACAAGAAATAATATTAAAGAAAGAATAAAAAATGCAACTATTATCACGTTCTTATGTTCATCTACTTAATAATGAACAATAACTATTATCTGTCACTATTCTCTATCATGACTAGATGTTAATGCAATTAAATAAAGTTAATATACCCTCAGAAATTTGCTCAAAATGAATAAAATCATCGCAAATCAAACCCAAAAATCCAGAACATCAATCCAGAAAAACTGAATCAACCAATTCACAGAAAAGTGCGGGCTTTCGAAACCAATCAACCAGTCAATGCGGCTTCCGAATATAAACAGAAGAATGCTCCCATAGCAAACATTACTAATCGCCAGATCCCATTCTTACATCCATCTACTTTTTTAACCTATTCTAGCTAAGTAAACATACTTTTTACTATTACAACTTACATCGATTATGTCGCGTTCCGTAGCCCGATATGGAAGACCACGCATTCGTATACAGTATTCCGGTGGCGGCGTCGTATAACGACGCCGCGGTGGTGAATACCCCCTATGGCCACCCATCGGCGGTTCATCTCTCCAACCCCGTCGCATCGGTCCTCCACCACCACGTCCACCGCCGTACCCATCATCATAACCGTCGCCACCACCGCCGTATCTGTCGGCCCATACTTCTGCAACCCCCCGTTCACATTCACATTTAATACCCAAAACAGAACCATAGCTCAGCAGATTTCCGAATATTTTCCAAGGTCGTTGCGATCCCAAAAATTCCCAGATTTTCCAATAAGGCCCAGAATATTCCGATTTGGCAGACCGCTAAACAACTTACCTGTTCCCAACCGGTTAATTAAGATCCATATGGTTTCCACAAACAAATCCCCGTTTTTCCCCAAAACTTGAACTGACGACACTTTTCATTAACTTATCAACTGATCTTTTCATATTTGATTGTCACTTCTAAAAACTTGAAAATGAACAAACCATTCCTATGCATTCTGGGATCACGATAACCTCGGTCAGCACCTGGACGATCATATGGCAACCCTCTCGGGCGGCGATCTCTTTCCCATCCTCGACCACCGCCACCATACGGATCAGGACCTCCATCCAAAGATCGAAGCATTTCACCATAAGACGACGGATATATGTCCACATATCTTAATAACGAAATGTGATTACCTTCGGAAATAAGTCAAAAATACAATTAAATTTAGTACTTTAACAAACTGCCCTCATCAAACAATAACCGCTCATAAATTACATCTGCTGAACACAATGCTGGAAAACTGCTACAAATTTTTTGCAACAAAACATTAGGACTAAACATTAAGAATACAAAATCGGCGAATAAAACAATACCTATGCTGAATGTATTCCTTGTTTTTGGCAAGAGCTTTGGAGGCAGAATCATCATCAGTGAATGCAACGAAAGCTTCACCTTTTGGTTTTCCACTGTAACGATCGTAAGTCATCACAATACCTGAAAAAGTTATTGATTATAAACATCATATGAAAGCAATCCTATATGTTCTCCATTCCGGAATCAGTATGAGATTATATACAATTTTAAGACCTATCCTATTATTATTCTAGATAAAAGTTGCATTAAAAAATTTGCAGCTGTTGAATTACGATGTTCTAGTCAGATAAAAATAATTTTACTGCATTAATAAGAATAATGCTATAAGAAATGATTTCTTTAAATATGAAACTGATTGGATTTGTGTGAAATAAAAAACACCTCTATCGGCTATTTCAAGTGGTTCGAAGAAACGCACGATTTCTTCCTTGGTACAACCATATGGTAAACCCCCTAATCTAACGATACATGTTTCACGACCAGGCAAATTTGGATCTGCCGCTACTGATCCTCCATATCGCCTGTCGCTATCATCATAATCCGATTCCATTGATGATACTTGTTGCAGCTTAAAAAAAATGAGAATAAAACATGGTGAAAATTTGATCAAGCCATAATGGATTTGTTTCCGAAAATGTAAAAATCTAGCTTCAAAATGCACTTTTGTAATGCGTAACATCAAATTTTGGATGAAAAGCTATCAACTATGAAAACCTTTTTTTTCAAATCTCATTCGAATAGCAATTTATAAACAGCAAAGAAACATGAACAGTCGCAGTACAAAATGATTTTGAAATAACAAAATGCCTTTTTTAAATGAGTATGAACAAAATGCCTTTTCTAAGCAAAAAAAATTAAACGGCAAAAATCTTATACAATGAAAATAAGAAAAGAGAAGATAAAACTAAATATAAATGTATTTAAAATGTATTCGTGAAAATAGAAAGTGAAAATATAAATGATACTTTAAAACACAAATTTTTTCTTTTCCAGTATACGTTACTTGTTAAAAGGAATCCCGAAGTGAAAAATACCGTTCTAAATGGATAATTTAAACGATGAGATGAATATTCACTATCAGAAATAATGTCACTGCATTCGAGTGAACAAATCTGATATCAAAAAAAACTAACCTCCACGTATCGTTTACCAATATATTTCTTATCTTTTGTCAAAGCAAAATCATAATCTTCTCGATTACTAAATACAACAAATCCCTCACCGCTAGCACGTCCATCATGATCTTTCGTCAGCTTTATCTGAGTGATTGATCTCGCTGCTTCTGAAGATGAAATTCACAGGAAATTTAGGGAACTTTAAATTCTTAACAAAAATTAATCAGAATTTAATTCGCTTGCCACCAAATTTTAGGAATCATTTGGTTAAAAAAAGTGCAATCTGCTTCCTTCATAAAAATCTGGTTGACTGATCTAGTATAATAAATTAAAAAATAAAACAATCAACTAACCTCCAAAAAATTCACGAAGATCATCTTCTGTACAAGACCATGGCAATCCGCGGCATTTCATTATAAAATCCGTATCAGGCATTCTGCTCTATTTTCACGGAATAATACGCTAGAAAAAAGCCTAAACATAAAAATGCTTCCAAAACAAATACAACGTGTGGAATGGATTGAATATTATAATAAACAAAAGTGGGACAGCGTAGCTACACATATTTGAAAGTTTCGTGGAAGCAGCGACGGGATTATTGGGTATTAGTTGACAAAGTGCATTCTATCTATGCCTATAACTACTTGAAAAACAACAAACATTACATCTGCCAGATCAAGCCACTCTTCTACGGGAAACTTACATATGGTTAGACAACTAGAATTTATTTGATTGAATCTTCCCTCCAAAAACTTTTTTCTCGAGAACCGCTTCAAAAAAGAACTTTATACCCCCGAAAATATCCCCACCAGACAGATACATCATCACACATGAGAATGAAAAACATAAATTTCATCGGTCACATTTAACAGAACCTCTCAATGAAAACTTATAAGCCTACCGTCATTTTCATTCAAACATCGCAGTGTATCGAGTTATCACGAGGACCTGCCGTATCACTAAGTCCTACTGATTAGCTGCTGATTATCACTGATTAGTTGCTTGTTGCAGTAACGCGAGAAAGGAGATCGATCGCCGCAATTCTATTGATCACCGTGACAGGCACTGATCTCTTTGATCTTGATTTTTAAACATTTTTTAAGTTTTCGATTGAAAAATTCGCAAATATTTTGAAGGACTCTGTGAAATTTTTTCAAATCATAAAAGTAAAATTATGGTAAAATTGGAATAAACGGACTTCATTGATAATTTTATTTCAGTTGCGTTTCAAATGTCTTTTTTACCAGCGATGGTTTGTTTAATTTTTTTTTTTTTTTTGAAAATTAAAAGAATTTAGTGAAAGAATCAAGACACAAAATAAAATAAAAAATAATAATTAAATCAAAATCAAAAATAATCATGATGATCATCTGCCAATACTATTGCGATTATTGGCTTTGCTAAATTGTAATATTTTGACTAATTAAGCTGATTAATTTTGAATAATTAAGCTGCAGAAATCATCGTCAAAATTAATGTGTAATATCGGATAGCAAATTTATTAAACCAATATATACAAAGAGATAATAAGTAAGCATAATTTTACAATTAAAAAAATAGTTTTGAAACTTGGAAAATTTGAATTTTTCTGATTTTCACTCTTGATATCAGGTTCAAATTATGCTGTTTAAAATATTGTAAATATCAAAAATAAAAGGAAAATATGAAATGAGTGATAAAAAGATAAATATGTGAGATCCATACACATAATCGGCAAGCATACAAAACTATACAATGTGAAAATAATTATTCCCAGAATTAGCAATAATAATACCATTTAATATATAGCATAAAGATTATTAAAATATTTGAAATTCGAAAATATCGCAACATTTCAATAAATTAATGCAAAGTGATTCAATTCAAACTTCAGATTTTGTAATACTTTTTTCTTTTTAATTTAAATTTCCATACAAAAGTGTAGAAATCTGTTTAAGTGAATCAAGAAGCACTTTTTTTATGGGACAACAAAGATCAAAAAAATGGAGAAAGCAGGACGATGATTTCATACAGCTTTAATTTCAAAAAGAGAATGAACAAAAGTAACCTAAATTGAACCAGTTTGAATATTCTTTTTCTTGCTGGATTCATTTTTGAGAGTTTTGTGGATGGCAGTTGAAAATTTAAAGCTCGAAGCATTTTTCGAAAAATTCCGTTAACATGGTGAACAGGTGTTGACGAGCCCAAATCAGGCTATGGCTTGCATCTGGATACACCTGCAAATTTAAGAAATTAAGAAATTCATTGCAGGAAAGATAGCTAATATTAATGTTGCATAATTTTATAATATTGACCTTTAATTTTTGAATTTTGATCTTTTTCTTGACTTTCGATCTCAATCCTTGTCCTTTTTAGATATGATAAATTTTGTTTTTTTGTTCTTGGTAAATTTTGATTAAAAATATCAAGCGAAATGTTATTTTGATTGTTTACATAAAAAAAAAGGTATATATGTTCAATTCACTGAACATATCGCTTTAATTTAGTATAAAAGATCAAAGTTAAATCAGAAGATATTCCGGAGTCCTCAATCATTGAAATATTCTAAATCTTTAAATTCTTGAATTCTGTAGAATTTTTCGTTCTGAATTGATCTACCTTGTCAAACAATTACAATTTCAAATTTATAAAAACAAACCATAAGTTGGAATTGTATATTCTGCTCACCCAACGCTCTTATCAGTTGAGCAGAATTTTGTAGATGAACATTATCTGCAACCACTATCAGTTAAATTGAATAGAAAGAATGAATATTTGAAATCATTTCTGCCGCTATTTCAATTTGAGTAAAAATATACTTACTCACAAACGATAATTTATAGCTCTAAAAAAGATCTCAAAATGCATATAAAATGATTGCTACATTCTGTAAACTTCAACTTTCAAATTTTGAAATTCCTAATTAATTGAAATTCTCCACAAATATCTGCTAGAAAGGTCAACAAATTCAGAATGTAAAGAATAATCTTGGAAATGTTTCTTGGTTATCATTGAAAATATTTCAAGCCAAATGTTGCAACAATATGCCTGGAAAGTGAAAGTAGCAATATTGACCTTAATTTCTCTTCTTGACCTGAAATCAGCCTGGATAAAAAAGCTTACAAAGCTTACCATCAGCCATCCCATGCACCAATAGAAACTTTACTTCTTTGAACATGCTAACATTCCTGATAAGATTGGCTTGTTCATATGCAAGTTCACTTGCACCACCCATATAACGTTCAGTATAAGTGGCATCTGAAAATCGAGAAATTTTTGAAAAATTAAAATTGAAGAGCTAGAAATTAATCGATAATCCCGTTAGCACCAGTAATATTGCCTTACATAGTTCATCACTAAGACTTACCATAGAACTTGAAATCGGTAACAGGTGCGATACTCACGGCACATTTGAATAGATGATTCGTATCACGCTCAACCACGTGCGCTGACACAAATCCACCGTAAGACTGTCAAGGGAAACTATGATTAGACCACAAATCTTCTAATTAATTAATTTAAATTAAATGAAATATTATGTAAAATTATACAAAGTTTATAGTAGATATGATTAATTAATTTACATTATATGATTTATATTTGCTAGAACCAGTATAATTTCAGCTGAATGGGCAAATTTTTTTCAGATTTCGAATTTTTTTTTGATTTTTAATTGCTAATTTTCTTTTCTTTAATTAATATAGCTCTTTTTTGTTGTCTTATTTGTATAGTTCAAAGTGATTGTAAGTGCCTTCCAGAAATTAATAATAGAAACTTACCCATCCCCAGATTGCAATATGTTTCGAATCAATAAATCGATGTTTAGAAGCCAAAATTCTGAAAAAAAAAAAAAAAGAGAGAGAACAATATATAATTGAAAAACGAAGAATTTTGAAATCTTGACACATTTTTTTTTCTGAATTTTTAAAAACAGTTTTTTTAAAAAGATGAATGGAGAAACCAACTTTACTGCTTCAATTTGGTCGTCAATTTCAACCGTTCCTAAATGACCATAAATTGGTTCCTTATATTTCCATCCTCTCATGCCAGATCCACGAGCATCTATGCAGATGACAATATATTTTGTATTCGATGCTAGAAACATATCCAATGTATTCGGTGTTATCTCTTCAGTAACCGTTTGTGAACCTGGCCCATTATACCTAAAAAAAACCTGGAAAAAAAATTAAAAATTCAAAAAAAAAAAATTCAGTAGATAATTACTAACAACTTTGAAAAAGTATTAAGGCTTGATTACAGGTTAGAGTATTACATGTAATTTGAGAGACATTTTCAAAAAGAAAATTAATTTAATAATTATGTAAAAGCAATTACGGTGAAAAAAAAAAAGCAAGACTTACACGGAAACAATAACCGGATATTTGATATCAAGAACCGTTTGATCGAAATCTGGCGGTAATAACATCTTCACAATTGCTACTACAATGTTAATTTCATTTATTATTAGATAATTAATTAGCATTTAATTATCTTCAATTCATTCAATAACTAACTCATTATTTAAATATATAGTTAGACTGATAGTGTTTTGTTGTGGCCAAAATAAACTTATCAGTATGGAGCAAAGAGTCTTCTAGACTATTCTGATAACCGATAACTAATATCTGATAACAAATCAAATAATTTAAAATTAAAAAAAAAAAAAAAGTTCTGTAACACTTGCCATATCCATTACTTAAAGTAAAATTTTCATATCGCATTGTAGCGAGAGCTTTTTCTTCATACTTTTGTTCCAATTTCTTCCAATCCGTCAATTCTTCTACTAAAAATATTATCAGATATGATATGATATGATATGAACATTTCTTTTTCTTCTTTAAATCATTAGCAATTTCGCAAGTTTTTTCTATTTATTACAAAAATGACAGAAATATCCGTTCTAAAATATTTAGAAAAGACTTTCTCTGATTGCAAAGAAAACTATTACAATGAAAATTTGTTTTAGAATTTTCCATTAAGTTATCAAAAAATTGAGAGTTAAAATATATGAAGGAACTGTTATGATTGCTTTCTTGAGAAAAATCACTTAATGAGTTATTGGAGGAAATGGATGAGTAGTATGCTCGAGGCACGCCTGGACCGCGACAACTCAGGATATATTTGTCCATATCCATCGAGAATCTCACATCTTGGAATGTGCAATTTGGGATAATACCACATGTCACACATGCTGGTTTATCATTCTTAGTCTGAAATTAAATTTTCTGGATATGAAAGTTATACATACATTTCTGATCTTTTTGATTCTTTAATCAAATTTTTAATTTGAAATTTCAAAACTGATTTTCCATATGCTTCTGAAGGGCCAGGTAATTTATAAAATTTGATTTCAAAAAAAAAAGTCAAGACAAAATTAATTTACCGCATAATATGAAACTGCATACATGTGCCTTTGTGATGGCAATGGTGAGGCTGCCATAAAATAGCTAAAAATATTAGAAGGTCAAGTGTCAAATGACAGATTTGCTTTCGTATTGAACAAAAAAGTAATTTAAATTGATGAATGATGAAGTAAAAAGAGCTGTAAATCTATGCTTGAGGAATTATTTGAAGCATTTTTCTTTTGAACATTTGAAATTTAATTATTCTAATTTTATTTTTAATTAATTAAAATACTAATTTATATGAAAATCCTATCAGAAGTATACTTACACTAGTTTGCTCTTCTCATTATAACCGATGATTGATGTCGCATCATAATCATTCCATGTAAGAAATATCGCTCTCCCGTTTGTGTAATTTTTCTGTAAACAAAAGATCAATCGAACAGTTTAATTTCATTTTATCAAAAATTTCAAAATTCAAAGACTAAAATAAGTGGTCTCAAATATATGTGAAACTTACAGGTACGGTTACTCGAGCAATTTGCGTGAATATTTCACCGGATGTAGTATGCCCAGGTAAGTTAACAAAATACGAATCATTAGAAAAGTGTTGGATACGGAAATTTTCCGGTTCAGCCCATAATTTATGTCCAGCAATCGTATAGTGCTGCTTGGAATTCTAGAAATATAAATTTTCAAAAATAAATGAAATTATAAGTTTCGCGATTTGAATCAAAAACAAATATAATTTCTGGAAATAAAAGAGCAAAATGGTGACTTTATGTGGAAGAGATATGGAATAACTCAGATATCAACTTGAAATATTTAATCAGATATATCGATTTGACAGTACTCCGAAAGTTATTCATTTTACTGCTCAGATGATAAGGACATATAAATGAGGTGAGTACTATAAATAATATATTCGATTTGTTAATTCAATAAAATTGACCTACCAAGACACAATTCCCGGAATCAAAAGTACAAATAGTAATCGATGTGATATTTTGATATCTGTTAGCAAATACAGCGATCAATAGATCTTCATTATAGAGTGATATCCAGGAGATTGAAAAAAGATAAGTTGATAAACTGAAACTAGCCTTCTTATAATGATATTTCCTATTTTTGTTGTATTTAAACTTGCATTACTAATCTTCTTGAAAACGAATAACCGTATTCAGTATAGACTAGAAATACCCTGAAATTAAGTACAGAACTCAGAATTAAATAATATTTTCATATCAATCATTTGATAGTATCAGAAATAACCTTTTATCTCCAATGACAATGTCCATTTCTCGAGATACTTTACTTTTCTTATCCCAAATATTAATAGTAATTTCAGGTAAGTTTTTGACACCTGCTTTTGGATAAGGTATTTTATTTGCTGTCGGATACTGCTGCTGTCCGAATACTGAATACTGTATTAGAGGGACTTTCCGATCATCTATTTTAATGAAAGCCAAATATTGTCCTGATTTTGACCACCACATGCCCTTAATTAATATGGATGATTATTATGTCAAAGAATAGAATTATCGATTAATTTTTCATCAAATTAAGTAAAATTACTTACTACATTACTGCTGAAAATCTCTTCCTCATAAATCCAATCCATAATGCCATTATACACCAGTGATTCATTATCTCGGGTAATCTGGTGGACATGGCTATCACCTGGTCCCTCGCTATAATAAATATTATTTTGGTGTACGAATGCCTGCAAAATCATCATTTGTGGAAAATTTTTTCAAAAATGAAATTATGAAGGATATAAGTCATAATTTTACTTTCGCAATTGCTCGCAAGAAATTTTTGAAAAGATTTTTAAACTTTCAATTACTCAATATGTGCAAAATTTTGTAAGACGACAGAACAAATTCGCTTTTTTTCCCATATTCTTTCTTTCTTCATACACTTTTTCGCTTAATTAGTTAAAACGAAAAGTCATTGCTTCACTTAATTAATCAAGACCAAAAATAGCTTCTTCGTTTAATTAGTCTAGATGAGAAGTTACTTCCTTGCTTAATTAGTTAGGATGAAAAGTCTCAAGTTTCAAAAAAGCCCAAAAAATGTGGAAAAAAAGTGGAAAATAGATAATTTAGATTCTAAAGCTTCTTTTTAAACGTGTTCAACAACGTAGATCAAAGAATAATCGCATCCGGTCCAAGCTTTACGGAAACTTGAAGCCATAAATCTGAATTTGAAGCATCTAAAAAATAATATTGTGCATTGAATCTACGTAAATTATATACTATGTTACGTGAAAGCCTAAACCGACTACTGTTATTCTTTGATTTGTCATATCTAAAAATCATTATTTTTCCGGAACTATCGTTCCTTAAAATCATCATTTTTCAAAAGCATTTGTAAAACTCACGAAATCATTTGACGTTGGATTCCAAACAAATAATTGCAAAAACTCATTACCCGTTCCTTGCGGTCCAACTGATGAAAATGTTCTGCAATATGCAAAATACTGAAATGCACTAAATGCTACTGCAAGTTGTACAGCAAATAAGATTGATCAAAAGAATGATAGAAATTAAAATATTTATTTGAATGTAAAAAAGAAAAAACTTCCAAAAAGACTTACTGAGATTGTACAGAATAAATTAAATAAGTTTCAGCATTATTAACCTGAAACTACACTTCGAGATAATTTATAAATTAAAATCAAAAGAAAGAAATTTTTAATTATTTCCGCTGCAGAATAATTATTACTTTGTTAATTAGATGCTTAATGATATTAAAATTCAACATTTGATGGCGATATTTCTCCAAAACTTTATTTTCACTGCTGAAAATCGAAAAGGAAAAGATCGAAGAAAGAATAAAATTCACCTTTTCATCATATGAGAAAGCAATATAAGACGCATCGTGTGAGAAAACGATTTGATTAATATGTTCTTGTCTGCCCTAAAAATTAATTTTTTCAAATAATTTCATCAAATTTGATAAATTAAAACTGGTTTTTAAGTAAAAAGTTCCGACAGATTAGTAAGAATAAGTTCGACATAAATGCAAATTTAGCTTCCAAGAAAACTTTTCTAAAATTCATACTCGTTTTTCAAATATATTTGTCATATCACTGATAAAAGCATCTAACCACGATATCATTCTTGGCAAAAGAATCAAAAGTGATCGGAAATGAAGAAACGTTGACAATTATGATGGAATCCGTCGTTCGAAGCAAAATCTGATCATTGTCCATCCATTCGATTGTCTCGATTGGACTCAACAATGTATTATGCAGAATATCTGTCAAGGTCAAAGGTGGTCCTTTGGTTGTTCCAACAAGACTGACTACAATTTCATAATTTGAATTTTTTTTTAATCTAAATTAAAAAATTTCTAACAACAAAAAATTGTGAATAAAAATAGTTTAATATTTGAAAAAGATCATAGATAACTAGTCTCTCTAACACTTTGTTAGTACTTGTGAAATTAAAATCACGAAATAAGCATGAAATTCCTTGCTATAAGAGATATGCTTGAGCAAAATGAAGAAGGATCTCCATAACTACGTAAGAATCAATTCAATAAATGATATTATCAGTGGATGGTGATAATTTTGGCTGCTTATTTATTGGTATAAAAAAGATAATGTTAATTTAAAAACATGACAATATAGTAAAATCTGAAATAATTTCAACATTACTTTCCTTCTCAGAACTGCTTCTCAAAAAATGTACATAAAAGAAAAATCTCAATTTTTTCAAATAAAAATAATTTAAATCGATGAGAAAACTTTTCCACTTTATTTTTATTTCCTTATTTCTTCTATTAATATCAATAGACTACATGTTTTTTTAGAGCAATTTCGCATATTTGTTGAGAGTGCAATTCAAAGTAAAGTTCAAAAAAAGCATTCATTACAGTGTAAGGACTAATTAGGACTGAATTAATTAAATGTAATTAATAAAAGTCTGTAATAACTCATTTATGCTTAATTTTATGTAGTTAAGTCATCATCAAAATTAGTAACATTCATATAGTACACCAAATACATTTTTTTAAAATAAATTTTGGAAATCACATTACTTTCTTCATTGTGCAATTTAATTTCAGCAAATTATATGTATATTATAAATTTTTGGTTCGATTACATCTGCTATGAAAGTTTAATTTCTCAGTAAATCATTTTACAGTACACTTTTTACGTTTGTTTCGAAGTATACTGTAAGGTGGATACATGGAAAAATACATCACTAAGTATGAGTAGTTCACGTTTGTCAGATATTAAAAGGGACAGAATGGTGTAATATCCAAGCAAACTATAATTTTAAATTATAATTTAAACTTAATTTTAAGCAAATTATAATTTTTTCGTATGTTTACATAAATATTGCAATGTACATCTCACTATTGCAGGAAATTTCCTTACAAATTGTATTTTGTATAAATTATGCGAGATTCCTTTAAATTTAAGCGTTAAACATTTACAGAAGTGAAGTTTTGTGTGCCCAATTTGTAAATTAATTAGCATTTGCTATATTCACTCTTATTGAAATAAAATCTCCCGATGGGAAGAAAGTTTTATTGTAATAAGCATCGCGAAAAGGTCACTGAATTGATATAGAAGAATTTAAAAATACTTCGATCACATATAATGATCCTTTGAATCCTCTTTTTTAATTGATCAAATAATCGATAATTGGATTTCTCAATGTTTGCGAAATTTCATTTCGTAAAACTTAGGTCAGTTCAGTGATAACTTACATGGAGTGATAAGGAGTGTGGCGAGAATGATAAGCGAACACATGACTGCGATGACCAACAGGGCGATGATAATGCCACGCCAGTTGCGTTCGAAAGGTCCCGAAGTTATCAACTCCTGTAAAATATTAAAATTTTAGTATTAATTTTAAAAAGCAAACTAAATATTAACTTATAAATATTAATTTATATTGCGAATTTATCAGTTCAAATTTGAATCAAAGTTCAAACTTGCAATCAAAAATCTTTCCTGACCATTTGTGAATTTTAGCCAAAAAACACACACACATACACCATAAATGAATTTATACTAAGATTAGTTCCTATCGTCTTCTGTAATTTATCATTTCAGTGAATTTCAATTCAATTTGCAGAAACAAAAAATGCTCTTTGATCATTAAAATATCAATCAATATTTCTTCAAATTATGCAATTATTCTTGGAAAAATTGATTGTTTGTTTTTTCAACAATATAATTTTGTAATTTTTCTTTGTTAATAGAGAAATCACATATCGATATTAAGTATCAGATGAGTTAGAGGAGAATAATTGAAGCAAAGATAATGTTTATAGATGTGAAATTACTCAACGTTTTGTGATATTTATTGATGTAAGGTAAATGAGTAAAAAGGTAAATGAGTATGAATTGAGCATTTCTGATATGAAACTTCGAATAAAATGAAAATTTAAAGAATAAACAGTGAAAGATAATTAATGGCAAAACAGAACTAACACTATCTCAAACAAATTTTTTTAGTCGCAGAATTACATTATCAAATTTATGGAAAGGAAATATGTCCAATGCCAATTGACCAACGATTACAATTGAATCTTCTCAGCTACAGTAACAGCTACGAATTTTTCTTTCCTTATCAAATAAAAAAAAAAAGTGGAGTTAAAGTCTGATTGCTGTTAACGTAATTTTTGTCAAGGTATTAGCATTATAGATTTTTTCAACTGAACAAAGTGAACAGAAAAAAGTTTGTGAATATCGATTGATGAGGATTAAATAAAGGCAAAGAAAATTGATCAATCAATTGTTACATTCGAAAAAAAAATTAATTATTTTCCCTCTTCTTTTCTAGTATAAATTGAGCATTTTTAATATAAAACTTTGAATAAAATGAAAATTTGTTGGCTAAATGAATTAAATTTAAATCACGCATGTGAAACGAAAACGAGCAGATCATGTATTGAAAATTGTCAGGAGCTTAGACTTAGGTTTAGGCTTAGGCCTAGGTTTCTGAGATTTATTTAGCTATCCGATCTGATATGGCCAATTATATTCTCATGAAATTATTCTCGTGCAGTAATATGCTTTCCAAATTTCATAAAATTTTTGACAATTTGAAAAATTTTCCAATTTTATAGATTCTGAACACAATCATTATTTTCAACGCATAACTTAGTGAATTTTTCACTATTAACAGAGAATTTTCATGCTTAAAATATGACAATAAGTTGGAAAAATTGGCGTCAACAAAAATAAAAAGAGAAAAAGATAGCATAATTTGAGAGTTATGTTTCTATTTAATAGACGGTTTCGGGATGCTTTATATCAAAAATATCTTTTTATGACGTTAAAATAGTAGTTAAATTTCTAAAAAAATGGTTTTACTCGTTGAAAAAAAGAAAAAAGAAAAAACTAAAACGAAAAATGAATTCGTCAGGATATTATTACAATGTAAGTGATTGATGTAATTTTACTAACACCAATTTAAATGAAATGCAATTTATTTTCTTTTGTACTAAAATAAAGTAAATATTTATCCTATCTGAGGTATCAGCGCTGATAAATTTAAAAATTATTTCTTTTTTACTATCAAAATTAGATTTCTGGAATTAATTTAGTTTTTTGCTAATGTGCACGAAATGAAATTTACTGAAAAAGAACTGTAATCTAATTTCAGATTATGACATGCTACTTCTACTGAATTTAATACGAACCTTTTGCAATGCTTTATTTCAAATAAATCTTTAATATTAATTCAATAAATTTGAAGTAAAGAATAGTGTCGGCCAGAAAAGAAAAAAGTTCGCAAAAAAAAGAGAAAACGGAAGTACTACGTGACCTTTAAATAGGAAACGTGACCTGGAGCTTTACGAGAAAATATCAATAAGGCTTGATTGTAATAGTACTTTTCCAACTTTCACCTGTAGCGACATATTAAATGAATATTGCAAATTCTGCAGTGATACTAAAATTTTAGAACAGAATTAATTATTAAATTTCCAAAAAAAAAAGAAAAAAAAATGAACAATTGATTTGAAAACAGATGATTGTTTACTTACATACTTGAAAAATTTTTAAAGTCTCTTTTTTTTTGAAAGTTAATTTTCTAAGGAATGTAGGCATTATTGTAATCTTTTTAAATCTTCATTTGTTCTCATTTCACGGGAGAAAGAATTCCAATTATTCATTCTTCCAAAACAATGAAGGAATAATTTGTAATTTTCTTATTTTATACAAATTATTAATTCAAAATTTGGAAGGAAATCAAGTAAATGAATATTACTTCATCGATTTCATCCCGTTCTGTCTGATAAAATAACTTCCCATTCCTCGCTCACAGCATTTCGTTCGGCAACAAAATAATATATCACATAGCTTTAGCATTTAAAGATTTTTGAAGAGAAGAGAGCAAAGGTCAAAGGAGACAAATTCAAGAATTTCAGCCAGAATTCATTGTAGGAATTGTTGAATAGATTAAATAGTTTAATAGAACAGCATTTGAAAGGAGAATTGGACGGAAGGAAAGGAACTTAATTTGTCCGATAAATTGTCAACAGAACTGAAAGAATGGAAAGCGAAAAGGATGGATGGATGGATTGCAATCAATCTTTTTTTTCTTGCTAGTGATATTTGGGTAACGATGATAATAATAACTACAAATGACAATAATGATGATAATGATGACGATGGAAGAAGACAAGTTAAGTCAAATGATAAGAAAATAATAAGAGAAATTTTCAAATTAATTTCTCAAAAAAAAAAAAAAAAAAAGACAGCAGTTGTGGGAAAAAGAAATAGAAATCAATCAAAGTTGTTTGTTTAAAAAGAACATTTTTCTTTATTACTGAATGGAAATACGCTTTATTTTTCATCGAATCGAATGTTTGGTACAATTGAAACCAATACTAACATAAATCATCCAAATTGCTAAGCTCATTCTAATATTAGATAACCTGGTAACAAATTGCCAAGCTCAGTCTAATATTAGATAACCTGGTAACAAATTGCCAAGCTCAGTCTAATATTAGATAGCCTGGTAACAAATTGCCAAGCTCAGTCTAATATTAGATAGCCTGGTAACAAATTGCCAAGGTCAGTCTAATATTAGATAGCCTGGTACCAAATTGCTAAGCTCATTCTAATATTAGATAGCCTCATATGAGTAGATTCCTGGATGAAAGCAAAGTTACAAAGATCGTTGATTCCATTCTTTACAGAATCATCCTTTTGTGGATTTTTAATGAATGGAATCAAAGGATGTAAGTATTATTTGCAGCTTTCTTCTTTTATTTTAATTTAATAGACCTATGCTATAAATCCCTAGAATCGTCTTTTTCTTTCTTTCCAACCCATTTTTATTATTATATTTTCTTATTTTTTAATTCTTTTTTGTCATTGTTTCGAAAAATTTCAGATTCTATTTGATTAAGAATCAGAAAAGAATCAGAAAAATATCATAGAAAAAAACCGAAGCACCACAATGGGATCATTTTCTACGATTTTGAAGCATTAAATACAATATTCAGAATTACTATTAAAATCTTCATTTCACATATCATTTATCTTATCTTATTTACCAAGTAAGATGATAGTAGAATGCTCAGTTCATTTTTAGAACTTGAAAAAAATCAGATGAAGTCGGCCAACTTTTGATTTCCAAACTGAATATATTTGCTCAATGTTTTGAGCGAAAAAACTGAAAGACAATGATTATATTTTCTTAATGCCATTAAATAATGTTGGAAATTTATTAGCATGGTTGAACAATCTAGTCGTTCAAATTACTATTCTATGATTCTTAATTTCAGTCAAATTAATCAATATTTTTCAGATTTATCTGAACCATCTGAAAAATATATCCTGTTTTTGCCTCTTCATACCTCAAATGACTTATCACAATTTAATATTGTAGAATGAAATTTTTAGCTTTCCAATTAGAAATGATTAAAAATTTTTTTTGCCTCTTCGCGCCCTAAATGAATTATTTAAAAGACAATCTGAAATTGTAGAATGAAATTTTTAGTTCTCTAATTAAAAATGATTTAAATTCTCTATGCAGAAACTAATCATTTAATATATATATATATATTGGGCAAACAAAAAAAAAATATTATATATATATATATATATATAATATTTTTTTTAATATATATATATATATATATATATATATAATACCTACAATATTATAAAACTTTACTTTTTTCGCAGAGTAACTGAAATTTAGAACAATGATCCAGGAGATGCTTTCAGATCCTCGAATTTCTCTGTCCAATTAGTACAAATGTCGAAAAAAATATGAATTCTCTTTCACTGAACTTTTATAAGGAAATAATTCAAGATGTTCTTCAAATGTTAGGGATTCTAAAACTAAAATAAATGATGAAACATCCTATTTGTAAAATATTTCAAAAATCGCAATAAGCAAAAATGTTTTGGAAAAAAATTTAAGGGAACTTAACAAATTCTTTCCATTTTTTTCTTTTTTTTTTTGCATCATTTCGTAATATGGCGTTAAAACATGATAATCCTTAAACCTGTATTTCTAATTAGGAATTAAATAAATTGAAGATGAATGGAGAATTTGAAATGCAAGATTTCTCAGGAATCGGCGAGAAATATATCAAAAAGCTGAAGTGAGCACATTTCTTCATAACCGTCACTATGATAATTACATTTCAATTC
Organism: Onchocerca volvulus; assembly: GCA_000499405.2. Lineage (NCBI taxonomy): Eukaryota > Metazoa > Nematoda > Chromadorea > Rhabditida > Onchocercidae > Onchocerca > Onchocerca volvulus. Next base: position 7,606,258 of record HG738137.1, on the reverse strand, counting down.
CAATGAGCATGATAAGCTGAATAAGAACAAGCTTACTCTCATCTACATAATCAAAATTAGTGATTCTTTAAATTGCCATGTTGTCTTCTGGAATCCATTGAAAAAAAAAAAAAAAAAGAAAAAAAACTTGTTTTGAATTTTTTTAATACATAGAATAGACGCATTTGCTATTATTATTTTTTTAATGTACATATTAAGGAAAAGATATCAAAGTTTCCTGAAATAGCTTATAAACGGTAGAACAAATGGGTAAGTTTACAGAGGTAAGTTAAAGGTAAATTTAAGTGTAAATTTTTTATAGGCCAAAACAAATATGCGCAATTTCACGAAGAGAAAGAATCGGAAGTTCAAAATCTTTATGAATCAACAAATGTTGAATACTTCCATAACAATCGAAAATTTAAGGAGGACAGTAAAAATTAATTGATAAAAACACTTCTTAAGAAATACTTTTTTCATTTCTTCAGAAATAAAAATAAAAAATAAAAGAACAACCGGAAAACATTGTATCTTTCAATTTTTGATATACTAAAATATATAATATAATTGTGCTTCCGTCAAATAAAATTTCCAAAAAAGAAAAATAAAGATAAATTAATAATCAACAATCATTAGATAAATTGATTGCCGCTTATTTATCAGGAAATTGTAACTTTAAAGTATAAAACTATAATTTTAAGATTAAATTCATGAGATGTATGAATTTAAAAATGAATCATGATTTAAAACGAGTTTGAGAATCAATTTTACATGAGCAAAAGAGCTTTCAAAGCCTTTCATTTAATTAAATGAAATCCTTCAATTAAATGAAATGCGTCTTCATTAATACTTCATTTTATATTTCTAACTAAACCGGTTTTGCAAAAATGGGCCATTTCAAAGAAACTTTCAATACTAAGTGCGTCTATCGATTAAATTGCTAGTGGCTTTTAAATATGCTAATTTATGTACATAACATTAGGTCGATGAATTTCAATGAGATCAGCAAAAATGTATGTTTACTATTGCCTAAATGAAGTATCTCATAGAGAGATTCTTCCGTTTCATCATCATCCAAATTATGAAGATTACAGAGAATTAGTCCACTGAATTATATCGTGAAAAATTAATACAGAATTATCGTATACAAAAAGATTAAAAATGAATCAAAAAATGCTAGGGATTCATATATTTACATCAAAAAGAAGACTGATACATTTACGTATTTGTAGAGAACATGTCTGATCAGTTATAATTGGAAAAAAATTTCCGTTCATAACGTTTATATGGAAATTTTTCGCCGATCTTCTTCAACCGTGACAATAACTGAAAATTCTTGTTTCTTATCATATTGCTATCCGAATTTTTGCGGTATCTCAAACTTGGGTGATTAAAACTTTATAATAAAAATTTTGATAAAACGATAATGAACATGACAATTGAAATATCAATCATATCAGAAACAATTTTAATGACAAATATGATAACCCAAAAGAAGATATAAACTAAATATCCGACCTTGTAGTAGCATATCCTTCCAAATGATCTCATGCCCAGGACTCTCTTCTTTTTTATAGATGGAAGATCCTGACAGAATATTGATCAGCAAGAAAGCGCCTTTGTTAAGACATAAAAGCGCGTCTTTATTGGCACATGACTTACAATATAATATAGAACAAAGATTGTGAAGCCAATTGACCTAAGAACAAAGAAAGAAAACCACATCGAATAAGACTTGGAAATCATTTCAAAAAACAAAAAAATCATTTATTTTCTGGTATTCCTCGCGATTTCAGCGACAGATATAACCGATTCCTAAGCTGTTAATTCTTTTTGTTTCTTCTTCTTGCAAACTCTGTTGAAAGTATAGAAGATGCGATTTTGATAACTATGCTACGTGAAAATTCATTACTGAGCAGATTGAATGTCGTGAAGATTCAGATGAATTGAAATTGAAATGAAACATTGTGTAGTGGAAAAAGTGCAAATAAGATACCTAGTTTTAATTGATTCATATGTTTCATCTAAATATTTGCCGACGAGCAGATAGATTCTGATGGAGAAATTTTGACGATTTAAAATTCTGATGAATATTTGGATAAATTCTGATAGACATTTTCATAGTTGGGTAAATATTGCAATGAAGTGATATGCAAGCAACAAATATTGAAGGAAATTTAATTCTGTTTGGGAATATGCAGTTGTGGGTCATTTCATTTTTTCGTTGCTTCTTTCAATCCTTTCCTTTTCATATTTTCATCCGAAGAGGTCACAAAAATTGTTATTTGTGGACAATTTTCGTTTTTTCTTCCACGAATCGTGAATGCTATTTCATGACGGAGAGAATACTGTGAAGGAGAACAGACAAAGTGCAATTGTTCATCTTTTCCATGATCGAGCTTACTTATTCTTTGAGTTATTTGATTAAAAATTTTTTAAATTTAAATTTACTTATAAATCCTTACGACAGCTTAACGACAGCTTACCTTATAACTTTACGACAGGTATATAATTGCTTATAAAAACAGGAATTGATTTTACATATCCAAGAATAAGAAATGAGAAATAAACAAAATTTTTCAAAAATTCCCAGACTGCAGTCTAAATGACAACTGCTCTCATATCTCGGATCTCGATATAGAAAGACAAAAAAAGAAGTGTAACTTTCTGGAAATCATCAACGAGCGATATCATTTTTTAGTTTTATGGCTTCGAAATTTGCTACTTAAAATTTTACATTTGATATTTATTTAAAAAAATTTTATTTTCGAATAATTGAGAAAGGATTTTGGTATTCTTCCTCACACATATATTTTTTAGGTCATGAATTTAAAAGATAAAAAACTATCCTATCTCTATCCTATCTACTTCGTTCATCTTCTCTTCCCCGAAATTTTTAGCCTCAGAACTCAAAGTGGCTCCAACCGATAGACGGAAGTGAGCTGAATTATCTCCCGCTTTAAAATAAATCACGTCAAAGAAAATTCATCATACTTCCATAGAAGAGTGATATTTGCAAAAATTATTCTTCAATTTACATAATTCATAACGAATTAAAATGATCCAAAGATATGATAAAATGAACCTTCTCGGCTCCTTCTAGAAGATCGTTGCTCGTGATTAAATCTGTCATAATTCAATCATTATGCCATGACTTGCTTGACCAAAAGCATCATATCAAATTTACAGGTATGAATTTGTTCCAGGATTAATGGTTAATTTCGGATTGATCAGATAATCAGAGCTGGATGTTGAAAGTTTTAACGAAAGGAATGATTTACTAGTATAGTAGAAATGAAGACTTAGTTGGCAATGCTCGAAAAGTTTTATGATTCCAGAGATTTTCCAAATCTATTCAAAATTTTCAATTTTACTTTCGAAATATAGTTCAGTTGAGAAAAATTCAGTGAAATATTTCGAGAAGAGATATTCGAATGAACTGAAGTTCAAGACTTCCCGCAATCATTGAGTGACAGATGATGGAATAATAATAATAATCGAAATAAGTTGAAATCGGATATTAGTCGTTGAAGAGAAGCCAGGAAGTGCTTCACTTCACTTCACTTCCATATATCGATTGGAGAATAGCTATGTTATGTTATTTATATTCATAAGCAAAGCGTATGTGCAAAAAGTTGCTGAAAATTTGCAAATGAAAAAATTCGTTCGAAAAGCAAAACAATCATTCATTTTACAAGAAATTTAACAATTCCTTCTCGAAGGCCTTCGCATTTCTGAATGACTGTAGCAACGCGAGTTCTGAAGGAAGTTCTCATGATACTGGCAGCATAACACGTTTAATCGATATATTTTGGTGATGCGTGACCAATGGAGCCTAGATCGGCTCGAGAGTGAAGCCGAGATACGAGAAATGATAAAAGTTTTGAATATCGAAAACTACAAATCAATGATGGAGATGGGTTGATGAAATATTGTAGTGAAGTTTGGTAGGGAGTTGGAATTTTTAGTATTACATGTGTTACATTTATCGCAAGTGTCTCTATAAAAAATTTTATATGATAAATATCTAGGCTTTCCTTTTTCTTTCTACGTGAAAAACGTGAAAATGTATTGTATTTACGTTGCAATATATGACGTCTACACGTTTTTTTTTTTTTTTTTTTTTTTTTTTTTTTTTTTTTTTTAATATTTCTACTATTCTTATATTCGCTGTTGAAGTTTACTATGATATCGAAATGTTTTGAAAAGATATTGATTTCACAATAATTGCGTCACGCTAAATTGTAGAATTATTATTATTATCATTTTGTATACTAAGAAACAATAAATCGATTTAATTATCGAAAATCAATTTACTTTTCATATTTCCATTGTTGCATCCACCCAGGTAAATGGAATAGCAAGCAAAAAAAGTCGAAAAATGACTGTTTGAGAAAAAAAAAATATGCAGAAGAGCATTTCGCTTCTAATTTTTTAAATTTTATTCCTTGTCGAATGAAAAAAAATTCAAGAAATTTGACAAAAATTATTGAGTTAAATCTCAAAACTTATTTGAATTTCATTTCTGAATTCTTGAGAAATTAAAAATATTTGCTACGGATGTTTTAATATGAAATATTGAAATTTCGATAATGCAGTAGCCAAATAATATTTTATTTACACATGCCTAAATAGACAGGCGAAAGATATTTGGATAATGATGTTATTTAGCTAATATTAATGATAAATATCGAAATTATAGGAATTTATCGAAATTACAGAAATTTTTCATAAATTCTAATGAAGAGCTTTAGAGAAGAGGCAAAAAAAAAAAAGTATATTTATTTATATCCATTAAATTATCACAAAATTCGTGGAAATGTGAAATATAATAGTCTGAAATGATACTCTTTTTGCAAAATTATAGAAATTGAGTTAATATCATTGATATTATACAGTGATTCGATTCATCAATATGAATATAATCACATTTTGAAAGTTTGCTGATTTTAGAATTTAAAGAAAGAAATGGATATTTTTGCAAATATTCGTTGTTTACTGATATTAAAGTCTTCACAGAATAGTTCAGTGTTTCAATTTTATCGATGTTGAGTGAATGAATCATAACAGCATTATGTGTACTAGATTCTACAGGAAATATAAAAGTACGAATCAAAAAAGAAAAAATATATATACTTCTATACTCGTTAAATCATCGCAAAATTTTTATAACGAAGGTGAATTTATTGATTGACGAAATAACGATTCTTCGTTTATATTACGAGCAATTATTAGAGCATATCTATGTAATTTGATCACTGGATTATTCTTTCTGTAACTATGAAAAATATCTGCGATAATGAAAAACTAACCTCCTGTGTACCTTCTAGAATTTCGATTTCAGGACTGTATTTCATGGCAATTAATTCAAGATCACAGTTTTTTTTTTTTTCCTTGAGAATGAACTGCTATAAATATTTATTGATTGCTAGGATCTGAAAATGTCACATATAAATTTATGATCATCTAAAGATGAATTTCTTCTTGCCACATAGATTATTTGTAGTAATTAATTAAAATTTCAATTGAGAAAGTTTTTGCCTCTTTTTTATTACAATATGATATCATTTGTGGATTCCGAAATATTCGGAAAAAATTTCGACATTCTTCTTTCCCTCATTTCTGCTTAGAAACTCATTTTTGTAGACTAGGATATACGAATTATTCGATCACGCTGCTGAAAATTATTTCAGAAGCAAATACAATTTCATTTGGCATGTGTTAAATTCTCGCACTTCCGTAAATCTTCGACAAATGTTTTTCTAATTTCCTAATTTTATCAATCAAGAATAAGCTAAGAATTCGTAATGAACGAGGAACTTTTAAAAGATAGGATTGATGTTTGAGATAAATCTTTCTACATTTGACCAAAACTATATGAACAAGCGAAAAAATGATTCGAGAAAAAATCGATTGAAATGAATGAAATATGCAATGAGAAAAATATACAAACAAAATGCTTATCGATCAAACTTATTTTGCTATGAAATTGATACAAGTAAGTATGCTAGCTACGGTTGTATTAATATTCATCCTATCAGATTCCGGAGAGGAATATGATGAACATATTTCTCACGGGATCAGATCTATGATCATTATCTCATTCATCAACAAGGTGGTTATGATGTTATAATTGTGTAGTAATGATTTCATATTCTCATTTTCAAAAATTCTTCAACCAAGAATGAAGATTTTAATTTATAAAATAGTTAAATAGTAAGAAACTATCCAATATTATACTTAAAATCTTCGATAAGTATAAAATTTCCAACACGAAACAAGCAAGCAGATGTGTGTTTTCATCCGTAAAAGTTGAGATTTTGATGAATGATGCATCATCGAGAAACAGCTTATAATGTCAGTTGCGCTTCATATGCTTGACAACAATTTGCTTTGATGAAGGCGTAATTTTAAAGACTAATTAACAAAGTTTGAGTTCAAAAATTTTATGAAATATTTTGAAGAGAATTCTTTTATCTGACCTGAATGCTTTTGATGTTGAAAATAGAATTGATGAAACTAATGCCTTTCGGTTGAACAAATTTATTTATTGTGCTTTTCGAGAGCTATAAAGTTTTTCACATTAACAGTTTGCATAGTTTTATGAGTTAAATTTATTTTATGCTCGCATAAATTGCAGTAAACAGCATAGGAAATCTTTTTTTCATGAAAAAAAGAATACGTGATAAGAGATATCAATAAGTCATGTATTGCAGAATGTGATAAAATGGCAATGTGAAAGGTTGTAAAATGAAACTTTATTGATTTACACTCATTGGCATGATTATAACCAGTGATTTTAAATTAATGGAGGAAGTTGTTGGAAGAATGAAATGATGTGCTAACTAGGATTTAGAAGTACTCGGCAATTTTCAAACTGCAATAAAATAAAGCATGCAAGAGAGTTTTATGTAAACACTAAAAGAACTAATCTTTGAAAATGGATTGCCTGTCTGATGTAGACATCTTCCGAAAGGAAAAAATAAAGCACTCATATCACTTCAATTTATTATTTCAACGGGAACAGTGCTCAAACAGTTAGCAATGAACAATCGACATTGATGAAGAGAGTAATTAAGTGAATTATGATTTTCGAAACAATAAATGAAGAGAAGTTAGATGTGAAATTTGAAGAGAGCAATGAAATCATTTGACGAATTGATATTTCAGAATTAAAGGCTATCTTACCTATCGTAATGTTTCGTTTTTTTTTTGCTTCAGAATAAATGGAGAAAATAAGAAGGAATAGAAGGATGGAGAAGGGATGGAAGAGATTTGAAATGTAAGGCTGCTAGGAAGAATTCAATTTTATCCTATCAATAGAATTTAAACTTTACCTTAAAGCAATGCTCACAAGGAGTGAGAATGGGTATTATTAAGATCATTTATAAAGCTATGGAACAGAGATGTGCCACGTGACTCCTTATCACTAAAGGATGATTCGTCAGAGATTAGCCAAAGTTAAAAGTTTGTGGACAAAAGGATGATGGATCAGATCAGTATAACGGATGGGGAAGAGGTATGTGTCAGAAAGGAACTTACGAAGTTCGTAATTAAAATTTTTATCAGAAATGTTATAATTAAAAAGAAATGATAAAACATTGGTGATCAGTTGGAATTTAGAGCATATCCAATATCAAATTTTAATTCTAATAAGAAATAAGCAACAGCTGAGCTGGAATATTGGAAACTCTAAATTATGAGTTACATCTTTTGATATAATATGAATGAGTTAGAATTAAATAACCATTAAAAAAATTAAATTTAAAAAACTTAGAATTAAATGATTCAAAAATTATTTAAATCAAGAAATGAAAAAATGAAAATATTTCTTTTAAAAGAGATTTTTCCATTTTTAAAAGATAGGATTTCGAATATCTCGTTGCTTTTTAGTCCTTTGGAAATCCCTTTGGAATTAATACTCAAATTGTAAATATTATGCTCTAACTCTATTTCATCTGTCAAATCTCTAGATTTTATTCTTATTTGGCAAAAATAAATAAGAAAAGAAGGCATACTATTCAGTGTAATTAGTCAATATCAACATATTCAATTTGATTATTTTAAATTAATCAATTCGATTTAATTAATTATCTTTGGCTAGATCTATTATTAATCGAAATAGAATAGATTATGAATAAAGCAGTCAGGATTTCAGACTTTTAAATTCGAAATGATTGACTTCAGACTAATGTTGAAACTTCTTAGAGCATTGCTAGATTTTTTCATTTCATAATTCATCAAATTTTCGGCTCTTTTAACTTGATAATTCATTAAATTAATTGACAGATAAAGCAAGAATTAATAATCATAACAAGTTCAGATCAATTTTCGCTTTCTTATCATTCTTTCATTATCATCCTCTTATCATTTATTACTACAAATCATTTGTTTTATCATTGTATCTACTAATTCATGTGCATAAATTTATCATTTTTTTACAACAGTATTTATAGAAACCAAAAAAATCAAGAAAATACATGCAATGTTGCCAAAACTTCGGACCAAAAAAACAATTTAACCTCAATTTTTACCCATTTTGAACGAAAGCTTTCAATTATAAATTATAGTTCTTGGAAAATAATAAGCCATAAATTAAAATATTCTAATATTCTTATTTTCCGACCAAAATCTCTTTGATCTATTTGCATCCAAAATTATTAACAATTTTGAACTTGATTGATTTTGTCTTTTGCATATTTTTTTTTTTTCAAATTTCATAATGCATCACAATTCACTTAAGGAATATTTGTGGATTCATTTAAGTACTTTAATTTCTTTAATTTATAGGAATTGAGACATACTTGCAATTTTTAAATTATTAAAAAGTGGAGTCAATTTTTTAAATAAATATGCTATTTATCTGTTCTGCAGAAAATGATGGCTTACTGTAGAAAATGATGGCTAATTGAATTTTAAACTAATGCGATGCAAAATAATATTGTAAAGATATAACATTTTCAAAAGATTATGCAACAAAGTAGAGTTCATATGAATTTTTGACTTTCAATTATTTTCTATTTTAGTGTGAAGTAGAATCTTGCAAGTTCATACTTACTAGTCGATGGCGGAAAAAATCTCATTTCATTTATGAATGAATATGCTATTTTCTTTAATATCATATGCTAATTTGATAACCGGAGAAAAAGAGAAAATTTGATAAATTTTTCTTTTTCATTGAAAGAAAAATAAAAGAGTCAGTTTTGAATAAGACAAATGTAACTAAAATTATTTCAAATAGACATTTATTTGCAAGGGAATAAGAATGTGGTTGACAGACAATGATTTCAAACTATGTAGATAAAAATTTGCACTGAGGGGCCGTGTTATTTCTCTTATCACTCTGAAGTAAAACTTTTTGTAATCCTAATTCTCTTCGGTTTTAAATTATCTAGTGAAATACGATTATTTAAGTGGGGAAAAAAATCCTTCAGTTCTTCCCACTTCTATTTCATCAACGATCACTTGGTAACCTAGCGAAATGCGTCGCGAAGCATTCTATTTATAGCGCAAAACTGAGTTTCCTGAAAATAGTTGAGAATATTAGATTTTCAGTCTCATATCCTCATATTTTAATCACTCCATGGAATAGCGTATTTAATTACGTTTTCCTGAATTGATCATATAATTCAGATTGTTTCTGCCAACTAGCAAAATGTGAAATGAGACTCGTAACATTTCAAACTCAAACATTGCTTATTTTTGAAACCTCTAAAAATTAGTTATTCTTTTTTTTTATAATTTCAGGATTTGAGCAATGTTAGGAAATTCCATTTCACTTTTACAAGTGTCAGCAACCGCAAACATTCGGTATTAATTGTATATTAGTTGTGATGTCATCGACCCATTCAAAAGGTTCCACTTAACAATTTTGAATCACTCAATCTGAGTAATATGTCAGACTGGACATCTAACTAGAAGGTATTGCGTAAAAGAAATGCTAAAATTTGATTTAATTTAGTGATCTTCTTTCATTCATTAACAAAATGTCTTTTTGATTTGCTAAAAGGAAGTGGAACATATTTTCTCATCGTGGTTCGACATTTCCAGCCGTTTCTTTTTTCATATTCGAGTTTCCTAAGGACGAAATTTCGGATAAAGAGAAATTCCATTTTCAGAGCTATTTTTTTAACTTTTTAAAGTCTTGCAGAGATGATGTCTGTTAATTTAAAACTTTCAGTTTTTTAAAGCTTTTTTTTAACCTATAATCAGGATTTGATGTTTTATATTACAAGATGTATTGCTTAAATTTCAAAAGCTTAATCAATTATTACTAACTGACAAATAGTTTTTAGATTATGCTTATGATGTTCACATGGACATCAATCATCAATTTTTCCCACTTCCAAGCGTAGCGATTCCAAATATTGCGATTAATCAGCCATCTGTAACGGAGGTAAATTAATATTTTATGGATTCATTAAATAATAGTATTTACAGTTTTATGTGAGTTTCTCTGTATTTCTCAAAAAAGCATTACTCTGAAGCTTCTTCTAAAATTTCAGTATAGTTTCGAAAGTGAAAGAAAAGCTATTGCCGATTACGAGAAGAATAAGGCTGCTTTAGCAGTCAAAGTGAAGGAAATGAAAACTAAGAATGTAATCTGTGAAAGACAATCAAATATTATGATTGAGAGAATGCCAGATGTAGTCTGCGAATTACATACTCGAAAAGTTCATTCAGATGTTATACTGAAACCGAGTCGCGTTGTAGCCACAACTTCTCAACAAGTTAGAATATTCATCAGATTCTAAAAGTTTCCAACTGAATGAGTTATTTTTCTTTACCACAAATTGTTTTCGAATTTTTAAGCTAATATTTCCTGAATTTTATTATTGGACTGACTGATTTTTGAAATCTTAGCTTTGAAAATAAAAATACCAAAATTATATTTTTTAAAAGGGATGCAAATCCAAGGTCGCTTTTTCCTGATTTCCATTCTGTTTTTTAAAGTGATCGTGATAATTGGAAAGACAATTTTCAATAAATTAAAAATTTTTTAGTTACAAAATTTATTTAGTAATATTGAAAAATATTGGCTTTTAAATTTATTGAATGATTTATTGATTCTTAATTTAAATGTACCTAATATAGGACTTATTTTCTAATATTTCACATTCAAACATGATTAATTTCTTATTCCAGCAAAACACAAAATCAGTGAAACCAACGTTGAATACTTTCGAAGAATTTGAGTCGAAACCGAATCTTTTTGATCTCCTGGAATTAAGTACTATTGATGATAAAGCTGCTCTTGAACAGATACTTGCTAATGTACCATCACAGCTATCCTCGAGTGCTGTCGGAAATTCCGCTCAATCTTCCTCAGGATTACTTTCTTCATCATCGGTTCCAAACATGGTTTGTTACAGTCCTTGTATTTGTGCTGTTTTGTATAAAAAGCATTCCGATTATTTTAACAATATTTTCCATCAACAAATGACTCGTTCATTATGAATTTAGAAAGCTATAGATGATTTAGTTTATCAAAATGCTTTCAGACTCTTTTATTTTTCAGCTTTGACTTTAGGAAATTAGTTATCGTAAAACTTCGAATTTTATTATTCGAGAATTTTTCTAATTTGTTCATTTTCAGGATTTGAATGTACCAGAAACTGATAATACTCACAATCTCTATAATTTGTCGACTACTCTCAAAGGCTATAACAGTTCATTTGGTATCGGTGTTCCTAGTGCTTCTTTCAGGCAAAATTTATAGAATCTTTGAGCTGGTTAAATTCCAATGGTTTTGTTTCTTGCAGTTCTTCGTAATGTTTCAAGAAGTTCTATCCATATGAAATTCAATAGCGTCTATGAAGCTCAGAATTTTGGTCTTATATTTCCAAAATTGATTTTGGAAGTGATTCACTTTACTCATCGATCAAATGGTTTTAGGTCATTTTAAATTTGTTTGCATGTTGTTGCAACTTGTGATGTAAAAAAATTTTGGAATTAATTCATGATATTTTGAGTAATTCATCGCGAATCATAGATATTTAATTTTGATTTAAGTGTCTAATAATAATGATTTAACTACAGTTGCTCAGAATTCGGGGATTTTCTTTTGTATTTCAGTTTCAGATGAATTTATCAGATCGATCTATAAAATTTCAAAACCTGTAGTTATTTGAGTTTAATGTGTAACTTCTGCTGTAGAGTGTATCATACTGACCTGATGTATTATTGGTTTTTCACTAGATCCCGCGTAGCCTTATTTAATTTTTCATTGAATCGCTGACGAATGAATCATTGCGAACTTTGTTATACCTGTTTTTTGTCACTTGATTCATATTTGCTTCAATCGATTCAACTGCTTTTTCGTTTACTTCCACCAAAATAAAATTTCTTTTTACTAGCTTGTTAATCAACGGAGACCACTTTGCAATTTATAAACTGTTGTATCCTTTTGTAAGCACAGTATTATTCGAATTTTCATTGGATTAAAACCTTTTACCAACTGAATCAAAATTCATCACATATATTTTTCTGTACCCTATGCTCCGTATCCTGGGGAAGGTAATAAACACCACTTTTACACCATTTTTCTGTTCCTATTATAGCGGACTTATTCATAACAATTCATGATTAGATTGATAGAAGATAAAGAGTAAATTAAAATTTGAGTAGATCTTTAAATGTAAAGTTAAAAAGCTGAAAACTGGAAGGGAAGTCACGTCAATTTTTTTTCCGACAAGAAATTCACTAACTTTTTGATTGATAATGTTCTCCAATTTGATGGTTACTCTGTAACTTGTCCGATATATTTCAACTTCAACAAAATCTTTTTTAATCTAGTATCTTATTTCAAAATAATGAACAATATTCCATTGTTAGTGGATTCTTCTACATGTCTATAGTCACGGTCGAATATTGGTATCCTAGTGTCTCGAAGACCTTTTTGATCGATATTCCTAATGATGAAATTAAGTTTTGGAGATACCGCGAACTTGATGATCTCACTTGTTATGATAAGAAAAATTCTTGGAGATTTTGTCAAAATCTTAACAATCATCATTGCAATTAAGGATCGAATGTTTCGTAGCTTTCCCTTTCCATACTCGGAAATTTGCGGGGAAAAAAATCTCACACGAAATGAAAGTTTTCTATTTTCTTCCCCTCTCTCTGTTCTCCACATTTATACTTTCCGCTGCATATAGATAGATAAAAACGTTGAAACCATAATTTTCCAGAAATTCAACGATTCATTTTGTCTATGTTGACCGATTAATCGAATTAAGAATTCTTTTTTTTCGAAATAAAAATTACAAATTTTATTTTACGATGTTCTAAATATTTAAATTTATTTTAATTAAGAATGAAGCACTGATATTACTGTTCAGATATTTCTATCCACTTATTTGTTCAGTTGCATTTAATTTATCTGCTTGGTCTTTAATGGGAAGGTTCCCAAAAATAATATGTATATCAGGAATTGATTACTGTCGTTACAGTAACCATAATATAGCATAATACGGTATAGTTAGTATTGTGTCACAATACGATATGTTTAACATATGATGAAGTTATTGTTGCATGAATAAGATTACAGTCAATGGCAACAAAATAGTGCATTACAGTAAGTCATTACAGTAAGTATAATATGACACTATACGGTATAATTGGTACTGCATTATGATACGATATATTTAAGATATGATGAAATTACTATCGTATTATTACCGTTTTTTTTTTTTTTTTTTTTTTTTTTGGCCAAATCTATTTTGCATGCATAATAGTTTGAAAATAAGTATTGCAGCAGCATTGGCCAGTGGTGAGATTAAATAAAGGAGAGAATGAGAAGGGAAGAGGAAGACGTCCTTCTTCATATCGATTTTTGTATCAGATGACGATTGGTATAGACTGGCGGTGACAATGTTGCTGTCTTTCGAGGTCCTTTTCATCCATATATTTCTTCTTCTGATTCCATTCTTTGAAACAACCACACTATCGACTATATTTCCAGGTGAGATTGCAAAATTGATGATAAGAGAATGCTTATCATATCAGGAAATTTAATGCTTGATATCGGTATGATAGTTCCTTTTACTACACTAGCATAAACCATTAGTAATTATCAGCATTGTTTGACTTTATCATTATCAATTGATATAACATAGATTATATTTTTCAAAACTAGTTAAATTCAATTTTCAGAGAATGTCTTTACGGCTGGACGATTGGCGTATAGGCGTTTATTGGTGGATCCTCAATCTGCATCCCTTTATGTGGGCGCAAATGGTCACTTATTTCGATTATGGGCATATAATATCAATATAACTGCATCCACCGATGGCTTGGTACTTTATAATTTCGTTTTACAGTATATTTTTAATTTTATACGATTTTTGCCAGTTGAATTGCTTGCGAAGTTTTAATTTAAAGGTGGCTTTTACAAACCTAATATCTTAAAAACTGCTCAAAATTGTTTAAGATAGTTTGGATTCATTTGCCATGATTTAAGTAATATTTTGCTGGCAACTGAATAGATGTAATTTTATTATAAATTTAGTATGCTCATGTAGAACTTCCGGTCTCCCAAGCCGATGCCGAAGAATGCCGTCGCGCAGGCCATGCGGAATGCACCAATGGAGTACGGCTGATGTTTCTGAAGGAAGGTCATCAGACATTACTTATTTGCTCGTCAAATGCCATGAAGCCGCAATTACGTGAATTAGATGCACTGTCGTTACAGGAACGTTCTTCACCCGAAAATGTTATCGGTGTTTGTTCTGCTCACGTGGATCTGAATACAACAGCGGTGCTTGTTGGTGAATTGAAATTCTTTTTGTAAATATATAACTTTTATGAAATATTATTAATCACTGGAGATTTTTATGTGTCTGTTATCGTGATCGTAATAGTTGGTATTTCCTAGCATTCAACTGAAGAATCTTTTGTATAATTGATAAATTTGTAGAATGGGGCAACCCAGAAGATATACCTGCCATTTATTCTGGCATCAGGACAGGTCTTATTCTTGATAACAATCTTATTTATCGGCCGCCGCTGGTCAAAAACAATAAAGAAGTGTATTCTTCAATGCGAACCATCTATACGGATTCAAAATGGTTATATGGTAATTTAATATTAAACTACAGTAAATTGCATGAAGAATAATGATAATTTATATTATCATTGTTAAATGGCACAATAATTTCGGGGTAAAAAAAGAAAAAATCAAAACTTGGTATGTGCCTGTGCTTCAGTAATATTCAATCCCCCAAATACAAATTTTGATGTCTACAATTTTTTTTTTATATGATTATTTAATTTGTGAGAATTTAATATAAACAGTTAATGTAAATTATGATTTAGAACCGGACTTCGTGGCATCATTCGATATTGACAGATATGTCTATTTCTTTTTTCGAGAATTGGCAATTGAGCGTGAGAATTGTGAACGTACCGTGTTCTCTAGAGTTGCTCGTATTTGTAAAGTAGGTGTTTGTTTTTGCTTTTTAAATTTGGTTATTTGTTCTGAATTGTTCTAAGATCCTTTGTTAATAGCTACTCCAGTAATTGTCGTTTCCATTGTATAACTTACTTTTTATCAGGTTTTTCACAATAACTATAGCTTACAACTTATCGAAATTATATATGTTTATCAACTCTGTTGAAATGCCATAATATTTTGTTTTAATGTATTTCGATTAGCTTGTAAATAATCAAAGAATATATTATGCAAATTGTAGAAAGATATTGGTGGGAAAAACGTGCTGCGACAAGTCTGGACTACTTTTGTCAAAGCCCGTTTGAACTGCTCAACTTCTTCAAAATTTCCGATTTACTTCAATGAAATACGTATGTTCGGTTACAGCATTTTAGAATTTGTTTTCAGTAAATTAAAGATTTAATTCTATGTTAGCGGTCAGGCCATAAAAAACGTTTTAGTAGTTGTTAATTGTGCATTTTGGGTTGCTTTTTACTTCATCGTAAAATATAGCTTGCAATTGATTTTTCTACATTTCGTTTTATTGCCATAATTATTAATTTTTAGATTCACTTCAAAGTGTAAATGGTAGATCTGACACTTTCTTCTATGCTACTTTTGCAACACCTGAAATTTCCTTTGGTGGTAGTGCTGTTTGCATATTTTCGTTAAATAGTATCAATCAGGTATTTTACAAATATTTTTTACTAAACGAATTTGATTGCACTGATATATATTTGAATGGAATCGAAATAAATCAACAATTAATTATATCATTTACTCATTAAACAATTTAAAAGATTCGACTGTTGTAAATTCACACTCGAATTTGATCCTGCTAGAGCAAGTGTTTTATTGAAATGATGCAACTATATCCATGGTTACTATTTCATATTCAAATAAATATTTCGTTTTCTGTTGACAGCTGTTCGATGATGGATATTTTTTGGAGCAAACCTCATCGGATGGTAATTGGATCACTACACCAATCGAGAATGTTCCGGAACATCGGCCTGGAACGGTGAATTTTTTCATTTAGTCGTTTCATGCTTTGAAATTTATTTTCACCAAATTTTTTTGTAAAATTGTTTGAAATTATTTTTTTAGTGCACATCCAATTCAGCATCTGTTCCGGATAGTAGTTTACATTTTGCACGATCTCACTTACTTATGGCAGATGCTGTATCAGCTAGTCCCCCATTGTTAACATTACGAAATGAACTGCTGACACATATTGCTGTCGATCCAATGGAAGATGTCAATGTTATCTTCGTTTATTCACATAGGTTAGCTCCAAACCATTTTTGAAAATAATTTTATTATTTGGAAATTTCTTTTCCAACTAATCAGCGCGTAATGTAACAATGATTTCTCGGTTTACTCGAAATTTCCAGTAATATGTCGAATCACTCTGATTACTTTCTAGTCATTGTTGCAATAACATCATCAAGATGTTTAGATTACATTTCATGAAGGCAAAAAAAAATTTTATCAAAACATTGAGAATTTTGACAAAAAGTTAAGGTTTAGTTGAGTTTACCTGTATTATCTTTCAGTTCCCAAAGATTACATAAAGTAGCGCATTGGTTTAAAGAAGCAGACAGGCATTCAAAATTATTAGCCACGTATACTTTGAAAAATACTGGAACTGTTTTCGCGATGACGCTACTATCAGGAGAATTTCTCTATTTATCGAGTGAGGATAATGTTGCCCAGTACTTTCTGGCTCAGTGCTCACTTCATACTACATGTGCGCAATGTGCTGTTGATCCGTATTGTTCATGGAATACTGCTCGTGAATTGTGTTATAAACGTGATCAAGCTCGCTTATCGACTGTTGGGTAAGTGATTTTATTGATTATTTTCTTCTCATTTCATTTGTTGTTAATTTTCTTTCCAACTTTAAGGCTTATTATCTGTGATAATCTAAATTTATGCTTACACAGAATAATAAAGCAATTTCCGAAATTTCACATCTTGCCGAAGGCATTATCCTTTAGTTTTAAATAAAATTCATTAGTAGAGAATCTTTTCATTACCTCTTCATTTCCGCTATATAAAACGAATTGTGTTTTTTAAAAATAATTGATAAAATTTCTTTTTAAAAATTTATAACTTATTCAAGTTTTAGGTGGATTAGTTCCAATTCTAAAGATGTCACCAATTGTCTAGGGCATATAAGACGAATGACGATTAATGCCTATACTGGTGATACATTACATCTTACGTGTGTGTCGCAGTCATCATGGACTTTCAATGCTGAGCCAATTTCGCCATCTGAAAAGAGACAATTAACAACCGAAGGAGGACTTGTTGTTTTCAATGTAAGTGTCATATAATTCAAATTTGAGCAGTAATTTTCGGAAATCTTTTTTTCTGAAATAATCACTTATAAAGGTGATGGTTGTCTTTTTGCAAGCATATATCTTATTTCTTTAGGTTTCTAGAATAGACAGTGGTGCCTATGAATGCAATGTAGATGGAGAAGGTGTAATGATATATGATGTTACAGTCGATGACGGTTATTTTTTTTTACTATCATGCTTATCATTGCATTCAGGATCGGTCAGACACAGTGACCGTTATTTTTTATTGAGAATTAGCTATATTTTTAATAATAAGGCTAAGTTTTCATTGTAGCCGAATGTGCACAACCGACAAGTGTAACTCAATTCAAATCAAAGTATCGAGAATGGTGTCAGAAACTTGCCAAGTATAAGTATTCTGCTGAAAAATGGCAGCTTTGGTATGATAGAAATGTAAGGATTTTTTTAATTTAAGGGATAATTTGGCACTATTTGCATAGTTATGGTTTAAATTAAGAGTAAAAAGATTGTAAATTATGAGTATTGTTACATCACTGTAATGTAATGATTGTCAACGGTAAATAATTCCATGTTAAATTTTTTAAATTATTTGGTCAATAGTCTTATTATTTAAAGAAATAAATGATAAGTGGTCATTTCTATCACTCAGCCTTGTTTGTCGAAGAGGTTTAAGGTTATAGAAATGCTTTGATTAGTTATGAATCTTAAAGTAAACTTCGATTCCATTATTTAAACATTGGAAGTATATTTCAGGCAGCGAACTGTCCCAAACAGAGGATCACCGATTTTAATCACATTAGTACTGAATAATCTGAACTGTATACTTCTAAAAGTCAGCTTTTATATATTTGCAATTACTTATTATTTCATTGATATTTGTGATCTCTAAGGGTACAATGAAAATCTGGTAATCCATATTTGGATTAAAATTTCAAGACATGAGAGGAACATTGGATTTGGGACCAAATTAAATTCAACATATTCTCATTTGGTTTTTTTACATTTCTATAAAAAAAAAAAAAAAAAGTGATTTAAGTGGTTAATATTACTGAAAGTAGGTTTATATTTGTGATTAATTTTTTATACATCACAGTCATATATATGTTGATATTGTTGTAATATTTATTAATCATAACATTCCTATTATTTTGTTTATTTGTTGATTTTTTTACTGTCAGCATTAAAACCAATAGGTGATTACAGTAAACTGCTAAATTTTTGCTTCACAATCCCCTTTTGAACGATGGATACTTGGCTTTATTCAGCGTATAATTGCATTGTCTTTGGGGGCTCTGGATTGAATGTCTTAAATTTCGAATATTTTAGTAGAAGTTTTATGCCTATATTACTTTTTATTTTACTTTTGTTTTGGAATAGTCTACCTGAATAAATGCAGCCTAATTGAAAAACATTGTATATTAAATGCCGTGGTTTGATGTTTTTAAAATCGCTGGATTAATTAAAAACAATTAATAAATATACAATTGCCAGGATTAAGCGTTATTGAATAGTTTAACTCAGCGTTATTTGATAGTTTAACTAAGTAATTATAAACTATTTGATGCTTTTACGTACATGTTTTTTGTGCATATATTACGTTCGTTAGTGAAGTGAAGTATATTTGTATAAATATTCGAAATATTGAATAATCACGCAGGACAACGGTCATTGGAACAATAAATATGGATGATTCCAGTTTCACCGTTTTAAAAACCAAGCTAAAGAGTGATTAGCGAAAATGTTGCCACATTAGTAAATGTTAATAAAGTACCGGTCTTGATAAATAGTTCTGAAAGCAATTTGACAGCTCAACATTTTATGAAGTCAGCTTGCTGATGAAAACATATATTTAATTGAATTGTCCAATTATTCAAAACGTATTTTTCCCAAATTATTCATTTGGGACATTCGAGATCGATATATAATGTCCGAGTGGCCTTACTGAAAATGATTGGCAAAGATGATTTTTTTATTTTTATGTAAATTCATACTTATTTCCATGTGAATAATGGGACTCATAATTCAATGTTATCAAATTACAATGTCGACTGGAAATTGGGAAAAAGTCGATATTCTAGAAATGTCGGTCTTCACAAATATCAAAATTACCAGCTCCATTATAATATATTACTAGAAAAACTGCAGGTAACTTGTGCAAATGCAAGACTTCATGCTTGAAATTTTTTTCACAAGTAGCTTTCTGAGAATGTCGAAAAAACGACTTCGTAGAATTTTTTTATAAAAACTGGCAAAAATAGGCTCATAATATTGGCATTACTATGCTATCAAAACACTGCCATGATGAATTTCGCTTTTTCTAGGAATGCCAGCATTCTTATTATCATGGATTCTTATAACCTAGATCTTTCATCAGTGTTAGGTGAAAATAGCTAGGGTAAATATCTTCTAAGTTTCTTTACGCTACATACATCAGTATTATTCATTACCTAGTGAGATTGGAATTCGTAAAATAATATAGCGTATGACAAAACAATACAATAATAAATATATACCAGAATTTATAAAAATCCAATATATAACTATGTTATTTGAATAGGACTGCTCAATCACTCATATTTGTCACAATTGACAAATGTCCACTCGTAGTTTATGGCATCGTCCACAGCTCATTCGACAATTTTCAGCCATCCATAGCTGATTCTTCCGACATTCATCTTCAGAAGCCCATATTGCGCACCGTGAATGTCGATCTGAGCATTCTATAACCAAGCATTCATTTCATTCACTTGACCTTAATCAAAATGATAGCAAGAAGATTTGAACTGAAATTGTCAATGCTGCGGAGGATTATGAGTCATATGAAGAACTTAATGAATTTAACTCAATGTTTGATTCATCCCACAGCACCAGTTTTGCTCATCAAAGATAGCCTCTTGAAGCACATATTCAATGTCTATGCTTCATGCAAGCAAGCAAAATGTCATACTCACTGAAAGTTTGAGAATAGGTTGAAGACATTTCGTCCCACAATTCCTCTAATCATTCGCTTTATCGAATATAACAGCTTCATTACGTATTCCAGCTATCCTGAGAGAAATTTCAGAGGAAACCAGCTATTAGATGTAATTCTAAGTTGACACATCAATTACGGAAGTATGATAAATCAGCATAAAAATCACAACTGAAGAAGCTATGAAAACTGAATTAAAGGATTACTGCCAGTGGCAAAGAAATTACGAAATATAAAGCACAAGTGATTCAATGCAAGCATAATAAAATATTTCTATGTAAGCAGCAGTCAGGAGACAGAAAGGTTAAAAGGGTTAAAGAATGACAAACTCCAAGAATGAGATAAAGCGAATGAATTTCAGTTTAAAAATCTCATTAATTTATATTCAGAATGACAGAATAGTTTTTTATTTACCTGTAAACAATTTTTGTAGCTAATTAGACCGTGAGTGAAGTAAAAGGACAGCATTGATTGTAAAAGATAAAAATAAAAACATAAATCATATCAAGTATTGATTAATGATTTTTTACCTATAAAATTTAAGCTATATCAGGGATACTGCGGAGAGTGATTACTCGCTAATTTCTTCATTTCTTGTAATATATTTATCAACCTCAGAATTCTAACAATCATTGCTTATTCATGAACTGCAGTAGTACATTCAAACTTTCATCTTTGATTATATCAGCGGATTCTACCACAGAACTTTTTCCAGAAATCTACTGATAAGCTATTCAGAGTTTGTAACACATGAATAGAGCCAAAAAACTTGCCAGAAGTAGTATCATATTGTGGAGTACAAACATGACAGGATACAGAACACCATTCCAGCATTATTTCCTCGTTTGCCTTACATTCACCTTTACTGGCCCAAACTGAGCAGCATTCATGACTATTATAGCATTGTTCCTGAAATGAAAGATTATCTGAAAATATTTAATTAATTAAATGAAAAGATTAAACGACTGATAACAATATTTCTCGTGAGTCTCTGCTTGTAAAATACCGAATTTTTATTGCTTGACGAAGCAGTGATTCTTCGTTCATGTTACAAGCGATTAATAGAGAATATTCCAGCAAAATTGATCACTGGCTTAGATCAGAAAAACTTTCTGCTTTTGCCTTATCTCTTTTTGCCTATAAAAGTATTCGAAAATTTGTATGGAATTTTCGCTTCAAAACATGTTCTATGCCTCATCAGGAAAACTGTTGAACATTTCAACAGGTAATATAGAAAAAAAGAATCAATGGGAAACATGATATCGATTAATTTTGCTTTCATAATGAACCTTTTTAATATCTGTTTTTGTCGTTTCTGTGATTAGTGTTGTTGCAGGCTCTAAAGTTACTTCTTTTATACTTCTGGCTCTTTTTGCATTAATCCGGCCTGTCTGAAATAAGAAAGAAAAGGAAATTTATTTTAAAACATAATATGACGAGAGACATGATTGAAAAAAGTAAAAAATAAAAATAAATGCTTAACATTCAAAAATATTGTGTACTAGCTGGACCCGGCCACGCTCCACGTGGCCGATCCAGCTGGTTTATGGGGGCTGGCCACACTTCGCGTGTCCGGCTCCATCTAATCTATATAAATAAAAACATCAATGTTCATTTGTTCAAAATCTTGGATATCGAAATTCCCTTACCTACCTATTGTTTTGAAATTCTGACACAACTTTGCAATCGAATACGCGCATGTTTTTACACACGCGTTGCAGTAACTTTGTCTGGTTAAGTGGAAAAAAAAATGAGGAAGCGCATGTTTCTAGTGTTGAGGGAAAAAACTGATACTTTGTAATTTGGTTGGATTGGAAATTGATTCTTGCTATTGTGATTAGGCTAGGTAAGCAATAAGCGTGAAGAAGTTTTTGTGTCTTTTGTGACAGAGATAAATGCTGTTGAGGAAGGTTTTATTGATTGATGAAGAGTGTTTCTTCAAACAATTATTAGAGAACATCCAGACAAATTAATCACTGGGTTATTCTTTCCTCTATCGATAATAGAGAAGAATACTATTCAAATGAATTGTCGGATTATTGTTTCTGTTGTATCGCTTTGAACTGTCGAACCCTTGGAACTCCGAACTGTTGCTGTTGCTACGTCAATCTTTGTCGTTTATCAAACAAACATGTTTGTCGTCCGTTTAAAACTACGTCGTGCCACTTACCTTTAGTATTTCTTGTTTACAATCATTGTCATGGCGTTATTTGACATTTCAATTTTTGCCCATATCTAATATGTTTAATTTCACAATACTTGTCGGTATACGATTTTTTTTGTTGTTCCATTATCTATGTAGATATAGAGAATGTCTGGTTTGCCGACTCTCGAACACGCAACATATAATTGTCCATGTGAGAAGCAATTCGTCTCTAGATCTAAACCGCACAATTCTAAAGATTGACTATGAGCTTTGTTGATGGTGAATGCAAATGCTAATCGAATTGGGAATTGCAATCTCTTAAGCTAAAATGGCGAATCCATTGGAATCATAGGAATGCGGAGAACAAGGAATCTTCACCTCTCAAAGGTCCTGTCAAGATTTTTGCCTCTATGACATTGCTTATTAATTTTTTCACTGCAAGTCGCGTGCCGTTGCAAGGTTTTGGCTGGTTGATATTTCGCAACATGATAATTGGCACACCGATTTTCAATTGCAGTACGTGCAGTGGCATCCCTGACAGATCGAGTGAATTCAAAAATTCTGTTGGATTCATAACCACTTCATCTGCTTCAACAACAATGTCGACGGACTTATATGTGATTGTCTCGCTTTGAATGTTAGAATAATATTGCCAAGTTCGTCGACGTCTTTGTTCCTGGCCGCAAGCATAACCCGTTCACTCAGCCATTCGTGATTCTTATAGTTACTCTGAATACCGGAAAATACTTTTTCAACAAACTCGTCATTTGACGTCACTAAATTGCAGAAGTTATGAGGCAATGAAATTTGTCCCGTATCAGATCAACCGGTACCTTTCCATTCCTAATTTCCAGCAATTGATGTGAGAATATTCCAGCTAATCGACCGTTTTGCAGCTGAACACGCATATTTGTAGTTAATTTTAACGTCTTTACGTGTCGCCACAAAGTAGAATATTTCAGGCAATCATTTATTCGTCCGTTGGTGTCGATCGAGGAATTGCAAATAATATTCGCTTGTAATCTCCTTCAAGCAATATTAATGCGTTCCCAAATGATCTGATATTTCCACGCAAATCTTGCAATGATCGATTAAGAGCCTCGACCGATTTTACGCCATTATACATTCATATCAAACAATAAATTTGTATTTTGCAATACTTTTTCCATGCTGGATGTTTTGGAAATGTTGCATGTGGAAGTTTCAGTGAATTGCATCTTCAATGGCAATTTCAAAGCGGAATGAGCAGTTCTTCCACCTGGTAGCAATGTTGCAGCTATATTCCGGACGATGCAAGAGCTAAGGCTATGCCATTTTGGGATCGAATTGTTGCGAGTATCAATCTATTTAGGAACGTTTCACCAATTCTTCCTAGTGCATCTGAAAAGAAGATTTCTCCAACTCCCTTACTGACAGTTTGCATTATTTGATCATAAATGCCTTTTTGCTCAAACGTTAGTCTAGAAGTATTTGATTGCACATATGATAAAAGATCAGGCGTGTTGTAATTTAGTTCGCGACGTAATTCTACATCGAGCGAAGCAGCAGCAGATCGATTCGATAGTAGCATTTCCAATTGATTGAGAACTTTGTTCGCGATTTTTAATATGAATAAAATTTAAAAAAGAAAAAATAATTTAAAAAGAATTATATTATAAGTCACCAATACTTCTGATGGATTTGAATATTTAATCTATGGAAAAATGAAGAAAGTTATGAGTTAATATTTTAACTTTAAATTTACATCAAATTAAGTTAAATCAGAATAAAGTCGGAGAAAATTAACAGAGCAAAAAGATTGATCCTAAGAAATATTTAGAATTAATGTAATAAAATTTCTTTAGATTAAATTGACGCCTTTTTTCAAACAAATTAAGCTAATTTTTATTAGAGAAAAAGAATTTCCAATTCAAATTTTAACAGGTATTTAAAACTTTCCTCTCAGTTGCAAATGCAAAAATTTTTATATTTATATGTCATATCAAAAAGCATTTTAATTCTTATCATTCTTATCATTTTTTCCTTCTTTCCTTGGATAAATCCATGTAATGTAATAAGCATAGCAACAGAGAGAAAGAGATGAGAGGTAGAGGGGGAATGAGAGAAAAAAGGAAGGCGGATTATTATTATTAATATTATTATTATTGTTAGAAAGATGGGAGGAGGCAGGAGAATGAGAAAAAAGGAAGGCGAAGTCAATAAACTCCACCCCTTACTTACTTTCAGTTTTCACGGACGTGACACATGCAAAAAGTAAGTATGTTTATATAAGAACACGCGTCTATTCGAATGCAAGGTTATGTCAAAATTTGAAAAGAATCGGTGAAGAACTTGCGGAGATCATTGAGAAGTACAGGTAGCATTTACATTTTTATTTATATAGATTGAAAAGTAGAAGGAAAATATGAGTGAAATAAAAAATGATCTCAAGTTATCCTCTTTTTCTGCCAAATTGAAAAATTTGAAATTCCAGGAATGAAAGAAATTAAGAAAGCATTTCATCTTGCTTCTGGTGAACTGATGCACTTTTAATACATATTCCGGATAGACAATAACCATTGTAGCACGGGTTCTCCTGATGTGTATAACCGTCGCATTTGCCGCCCAGACGTATTTTTGTGGAACATCGAGCGTCTCCATGTGATAAATCACAGAATAGGAATCTGAATCCATGTTTTACTGCTTCCATAATCAGCTAAACTCTTGTCTATCCATCAATTTATTCATTTATAAATAGATTTCACAGATTCTGTCTCTTTTATTACTGCTAAACTCTTCAAAGTAGATGGTTAATTTCGTCACAACAATCATAAAATCCAAATAAGCAAGTTAATTTTTGTCTTTTTCACAATAAACTTTGAAACATTTCGCGTTAAAGTTAGTCAGAAATTGTTAGATTTAAAAATTGCAAAAGAATCGAATTAGTTGAAAAGGAAGAAACTATCACTTACTCGCTTTCACACTCCTCATCCTGACCTCCAGCGCATGCAGGTCGTGGTGCATATTGGTATAGCTTTTCGTTATAATTATTGCTGATTCCGTCAATATTTCTGAGCGGTTCAAACGGTCGCATGGGATTTTGCGCAAAATGATTTTCGCCACTGCATTCTGGTAGATCTGGTGGGTAACTTTTTGATCGTGCATCCGGACTCTGCAAAATTATAAAATAATTGTGAATTGCTGTGATTTCTCAGAACTTTCTTGGAGATTTAAGAAATATGCAAGCTTGTTTCTGGTGCAGTATGAATGAAAAAAAAAAGATTTAATTAAATTTAAATTAGAATTTTGATAATATAAATACTTGTCGATATTGTCGCCAATATTCCCAAATGCTATCCACAAAAGCATGATGGAGGAAGAATAATGGATCATTGGCAGAAGTTGTTTGATGAAACATATCACCACCAACCCAAACAAGTGCATTTGCATGGCTATATTCGAGTGATGTCCAATCTGTTGGATACTTACATCCCTGTATTTCTCAGTTAAATTGTCTAAATCTTTCAAAATTAATTTAAAAAAAGTTAATAATTAAAGAAGATTCATATCTCTACGTATTACGTCTTTGATTACATCAACTATTTCAGTGAAATTAACGATATTTGTCATGTTAGCAATAATTCTCGATCGTTTTAATGTTATTTATTATATGCTACAGTGCATGTATATGTGCTGGATGAAATTAGCATTTGTAGTTTTGAGTCACTTAAGGATGATTAATTATTGAAAGAAATCATGACTACTCAATAATTTGTGTAAAATCGAAAGAAACCAGAAAATTAACCGGTTGAGGAGCGGTATAAGCAAGTACACCGATTACATCCCAATGTCTCATCACAGCCTGAATATCATCTTCGTTTAAAGGACGTCCTTCCTGTTTGGGTTGCCTAATTATGCGTCGTCCCTAGAAATCAATTTTGTATGAGATAGATCCATGTTAATATCTATCAGAATCAATTTATCATGAATTTATCATTATCATTATCATCTCTTATTCATCATTATTATATCTCATTAAGATAGTTTATTTACAACTTTAGAAAATTATATTCTGTAAAAAACATATTGGTGCAACTAACCTTAGGAGTTATCCAGTGAGACATGAAACCATTAATTATATTACCATTTCTATCATTCTCTCCCATCAATTCTTCGCTAAATAATACTGTATCTGTGTTTTCTGGAATCACATTTTCAAGCGTTGAATCCCAGTACGGTAATGACACATCAGGATTGATAAGTCGAAGAGCGATTTCTGATCTGCAATAAACTTTCTTGTGTAATCAAAGATTACTGGCAATCATTTCATTGACCAATTTGATTCATTTGATCCATAAATAGATGAAAATCACAGTATATTATGGGGAACATTTAAACAAATATATTGTAGATTGGCTAAAAAATAAAATGTTATCATTATTTGCTGCTCATCCTTCAATAAATGAGAAGAATCCTGAATTAAAATAATTTTTTGTAGCAACAAAAGAGTTAAGGAAACCTTTTAAGGTATTCTCGGTGCCAAGGCAAGAAAGCAGGCCCAGAATGTGCTCCACCACTTAGTTCTGGATTCGAATGCCATTCTGCAATCTTATCATAATCACCACTTCGTTTCAATCTATTCAAAGCACTGTGAAATCGTCGCCTTTCTTCTGCACTTAGTTGTCGATACTCTTTGCGAATAGCCTTCGAAAATTCCTTCCCGTTTGATGAAAAACATCCCAAATTTGTCAATGAACCTTAAATCATTAGATTTTCTGATTGACTTATGCCCAAATAATTTTGTATATTACTAGTAATGGACTTAAAAATCGCCACTATCATCGTTATCACTATGTCCTTATCAATATAATCAATATAAAATAAAAATGATGATTAATCTTAGCTATGAATTAAAGATGATTATGGAGGTAAATTAATTTATATAATATTTAAATGATAAATACCATGGAAAAATGGACACAAACAGTTGAAATCCATGCATTCTAAAGCTTTTAGTCGTCCGTTTAAAGTGAGAGGAGATGATGTCATCATATTTGACTGCTAAAATAGAAAACGACTAAAACAAATATATTTTCAAAAAGAAACTGAATATTTTTTCATAGAAAAAAGGAAAAAAAAATGCAGTATTAAATAAAAATTTCTTAAATGACGCCGTAATATGGCGCCATTTAAAAAATTGTGGCGTCGCAACGAGTACTATATATTTTTCTATTTCCATTGTTTTACAAAATGGGAGTAACATAACAATGGAAAAGAATTTTAAATATTTCAAAGAAATGAATGCTTTAACTTCATATTATTCTGCCGCTTCAAACACTAACATTTCTCTTAAATGGTCTGTTATCATCTACTTCGGCCGAAAATGCTGATAATCCGACGGATCTATCTGATATCCTGATCGATGATGGCTGCGATTCTAATGGTAATTGTTTACGAATCAAATTGTTGGGTAATTGTTGGCCAGGTGGCCCAACTGTATCTTGTTCTATCGTATAGAGATCCTTTTTAGTGGTACCAGTCCAGGGTGGCCTTTGAACACCATTGATGACCTGTCTGAAACCTTGATTCTTCATCGATTTTTGTTCTTGTCCAGCAAATGTTGATGATGATAGTAATGATGGAACCGCATGTGGAAAATGTGTTTTCACATTCGTCACTTGATCGCTACGTACACGGATTGGCTTAATTTGTCCTGAAATTAAAAGTTATAGTAGGATTCAGTAGGGAACTACAACATGTGCAAATTAATAAAATAGATGATAATTTTCCTTTCAACAAAAATTTATTTCAAGAATTTCAGGAAGGAAGTGTGATTCTCGAATTATGTCTAGAAAAGACCGGTTATAAATGCTTTTCGAAGAATGCAAAAAAGCATGAGTGTAAAATGCAATATTATAACAGGCCTCATTACTTTTATACTTTTTTAAAAATAGAAAATTTAAGAAATAGTACTTACTTGGAAGAGAAGAAATTTCATGCTGTATTTCGAATGTCAGTCGTTTCGGTCCCTTTGAAGTATCTGTACCAGCCGTAAAATTGCTTATTAAAGTCGATAAATCGACGCGATGATTGGTACTGTGCGCAGATTTATCATGACTATTTCTTGGATGCTGTACTCCTTGTGATGGCATATTATGAGACAAGGTCCATGGGGACCAAGCAGTCCAAGTGGTCCAAGTAGTCCAAGTGGTCCAAGTAGTCCAAGCGGTCGAACTTTGGAACTTATTTGTCCATTGAGTTCGAGTAGCGGACCAAATTCTTTGTGAGCTGTCGAATGACCATGATTTATTCGGCGAAGTAGAATGATGTTGCTAAAAATTCTCTGTTTCGAATGCAAAACTGAAGTAATTATTTCCATTTCATAATTTACAGGATTCTCATGTCATCGTGTCACATCAAAAATGATTATACAATGTTTTCAGAAACATGTAAGCCATCGACCGTTCCGTTTCATCCATTTTTTCTTTAGCAATTGTTCGACTATTTCATTTTTTTTATTACGTATCGATGTTAAAATTCTTAATTTGAATGGAAGTTCTCGTAGTTATCTTTAAAATTAAAGACAAATAAAAAAATTTTAGCTGATAATATGAGTGAAAAAATTACGATTAAGTTCAAAATTCATCGAAAAGTTAACCAACCCTGGCATCTGAATCCCATTTCTTTAGTTGTGGGCAGGCAATTTGAAAAGCTGAATTAGGCGCTTGATCACAAAATGCAAGACGAATTTTGTGTTGAGTACCAACAGAACATACTAATAATGTAAATACAGTAATCAGCAATGATAATATGTACATGTGATATATAATAAGTACAGTAAAAATACCTGAAACATTAATGAATAGGTTCAGATTTCCTCAATTCTATATGGAAGTGATGAAAAATTTCAACATTCTTGTTACTTTAAGAATTGCCATTAAGAAAAATGATAAAAGTTTGCATATTTTTCTCTTGTTCTGATACGGAAATTCATGATGGAATTTGAAGATTTGAGCTGAGAATCTTTTTAAATCAATAAATCATTGAAGTATACTATCCAATCTATCGATAATTGGTATCTTGGTTGGAATCTTGAAGAAATAGTACATCGAATCCTATTAGTCTTCAAAGTTTTCTTAGCTGCTTGAATAGATAGTCAACAATGTTAGTTGTTACATTGCTCAATGACTATCAATCAAACCCGAAAATTTCTTAATTTCTAATATTTTACCTTCTTGTAATTATACTTTACTATACGTTATGTTTTTAATCTTATATTTATTTTAATTTTATATTATACAAAAATTATTGCATGAATTCTTTTCATCGAAATGAGTTCAATTTGTCAACATATGCGATAGAATTATGTGGGACATTAAAGAAAATTCAAAGACATCTTCCAGAGTTTCAGTAAAACACAAAAAACGTTTGTAAAAATTTTAAGAAATAAATTTTTGTTTGAATGAGAAAGCTAATTTGAGATGAAAATAAGCATTTAGAGGAAAAGTTTTTTTTTTATCAGTAGTTATCAACTTTGATCGATTAATAAAAAAAAAAAGAATAATAATAAGAAGTATTTGCCGTTTTCAAAAGACATTGCCAATAAATCTTTTCTTTCTTCATTCAGTAAGGAGTGGAGAAATTTATCAATTGATTAATGAATAAGGAAGAAATGGATAGTACTCCTCGAAAACTTGAAAAAAAAGTTTTGAACTTTGGTTGGAGAAGAGTTATCAATGCTTCAAAGAGATTTTATATGAAGTTTTTGAGTATCATCCAACCAAGAATATTTCAACACAACTCTTACCCATGAAAAAAAATCTTTTTTTGCTTGAAAATTAACAATGAAGAGCAAAAAAGAAAAAGTTTTTTTTTAAATAATGAAGTTCTGAATAATACTGACAAGACCATGTGAGACATTAATTTGCTACTTGTAAATTATTTATTAATCCTATATGAGATAATAGATTATTAATCATCCACTAATTTAACCATTCATTTATTTATTGATAAATTTATATGATAAGGAGATAAATGCTTATATTTAATCCTTTATTTTAAATGAAATTATTTTTTTTGCAATACAGCATTTTATCATGCTGACTACTTATTTATAGTCCAAAATCTCTTCAAAAATTTCCCTCAGGGAAAGTTTCAATAATTGCCTCGGGAAAAGTTTTCTCCATTAATTGAATTTTAATACAATGTTAAAAAAAGAAATACTTGATATAATTTTCAAAACAATAAATAAATGACGATAATTTGAAATTCATCTTAAAAACTCTGCAATGAAGATATTATTAAGGTTAACTAAAAAAAAAAAAGGTCTGAAATCAATTTAAAAAAAAAAAAATTATAAATGTTTGTAGATGGAAGAGTTATTCTCTGAACTTCAATTATCTATTCATTTTTTTCCCTAGCACATGGATAGAATACAATCATTTTTTCTTTGGCCACTAATTAAAAAATTTCATATTTCAAATATAAATTCCAAAAAAGAAAAGAATTCAAAAATTAATGACTGGGAGTTGTTTGACTATGAAATGAATAGAACTGGTCGACAATTTTGAAGCTATTAAATCAAATTAAAAAGATCAATTGTACAAAAAGTTGCAATAAATCTAATCTGAATTTTATCAAAAGTATAATGCATTTCCAATTCACATGAATTGTAGATTTTAACTTTTAGTAAATATTTTGTGGTTAAAAGAGAAGAGGAAAAAAAAAAAGATTTTATTTTCTGAGCATTGATTAATCGATCAGTCAGATTTGAGATTTCAAAAATCGATCAAAGTTACATAATTCTTTAAATTACTTTCGAATTCAAGGGCTGGATAATTTCAAGAAAAGGAATGAGCATTTTATTTGAAATAGCAACGTTCCTGTGATCAAAATGATTATCAAAAGAAGAATTCCTAACTAATCAAAATGCAAAGTAATGATTATTTGTTTTTTTGTTTTCCTTCAAATCCACGTCCTTTCAGAGATTTGATTACAATCATGTCATTTGCGGAATTTTTGAAAAAATGAACAAATTTTCAAAAAAAAGAAAAATAATTGATTAAACAACCTAGAATAAAAATAAATATTTCTTCCAGCGGTAGATCTTTAGAACCACGAATATGCGTCAGAATGATTAGTACAAAAGACTTCTCATTACAGAAATCATTATGAGAAAGAAATGCAAAAACGTCACTCGAAACAAGACAATTTAGAAAGTAAAGGACGTGTCGCATTTTTTGAAAATATCCAAGCTGCCAAATCGACTGCGTCAAAGTTTCGTGGAATCGACAAACTTTCAGTTTTATTCATACTTAATATTAATCATTTATGATGATTCTCATTTCCGTTTAATTTTTTTTTTTCAAAAATTTTGTCAGTCATATTGGGTTAATTCATCAATCGCTTTTTTTTTTTTTTGAAAGAACAAAATAATTTGCAAAAATTGCTTTTTCTTTTGAAAATTTCTGAAGGACATAATTACAATGAACTAAAAATTTCTTTTTCAAGGAGATTAATTTTCCTCTTGTGATTAATAAGTTCATCGCGTTGTTTCATTAATACTCGAGATTTTTGCTTTCGTCGCAGCAATATTTGACATTAATTTGTTGTTCACTAAAAAAAAATTTCATGCGCATAATTTAAATACGGCAAATTATTTTGCTTATGGCTATAAAACAATGTGCAATGTAAACAAACTATTTAAAAATGGGGTGGACAGAATATGATGAATATAAAATGGTTTAAGACGCAAAATTGAATGATTGAGATTGTCCAATACGGTTTTTATTTTTTTTTTTTAAAGCTAAGAAGCAAAGTTTTGAGGGACTGTTTCATTCTAAGACATAAGGAGATAGCTGTAAAAGGTTCCAGGCCTCAATTCGAAAATCTTAAATCAGGAAATTAAGATCCAACTAGTTCACTTTTGAAATATGATGAGGAATTCAAATCACGGAACTTTTTTGATCTTCAGAAGAAATACAGGGATCAGAACCAAAACAAGGATTTAGAAGGAATATTTCTTTTAAAATGAAAATATTTCAGTAAAAATAGATATCATGTTTTGAAATCAAACTTCTTTAAAAATAATTCAAAAAGAATCAAAAGAAAGCCTAAAATGCTGAAAGCTACCACTTCCCATCTCCTCATCATCTCAATTCTTTGCACACATCTGAAAGTTTGCAAAAACAAAAGCTGTCGGATGTTAATTAAGAAAAAATAGCACAGCTGAAGAGAAAGTCTTTTGGATTAGATATAATAAAAATAAAGAACCCATCAAGCAATAATATGAAAGAGAGGAAAAAAAAAAAGAAAAATTGAGGAAACAGAAGGAATTAGGCTTCATCCCCCCCAAACTTTAGAGAGATGATTCATTGCTTCAAACACTTGTTGTCGTGAAATTTTTTTGTTTGTTTGTTTGGAGAAATTGGAGATTGGTTGATTGTTTAGACGAATTTGTTGTGTGATAAAGGCTTTGTTATGACGTAGTTTACTGCTGCAACTGCGTTACAATACAATTTATAAATGAATTTCGAAGGTATCAATCGATAGTTTGAATATTTTTTTGTTTTATAGATCGTAAAGGAATTTATTTGCGATTTATTTGGGTAGAAAAATGATAAGGTTTAATGAAGGATTGAAGCTGAGTTGAAACGCACTGTTTCTTCAGTTGTCGACCAGAGTTATGCGAGTATTGAAATTGGATATTAATGGTTAAAAAAAATGATGAAAAAAGAATTGCAGAGCAGAACTGAGTTGAAGAGTTGTTTGAGTCAAGAGAATCTGTTATTGCCAGATAACATATTCTTTTTTTTAATGAAGTTTTTTACAATATTTTAGACATGACACATGGATGTGATTATAAAACCAGAAAATTTACATGAGTCTACGATTTTTTACTATTGAAGATAAAGCGGGAGAAATGTTTCAACAAAGATGAGAATTAGATATCACATCGTAATATTCATTTATATTCATTCTAAGTAATGAATAATGAAGGAGAATTCTCTGAACAATACAGTACTTCGATTATTTGAACATATTTATGCTAAAATTATTTCGATTTTTTTGACATTTACTTGCTTCAATTAGTTGTTATTATTCTTTTATTATAACTGCTTCCATTCTGAGGAAAATTAATCGCTTTTAATTTCAAGAATTCGATTAAGCTTATAGATTATTATCGCTCTCAACTTAATTAATTATTCTTAACTAATTTAGTTAAAATTCAACTTTTGTCATAACTGGCTATTATCGTTAGGGTAATAAACAGCAGGTCAATTAAAAACAAATTATTTGCTCACATAAACCATCAAAATTTTAATTTTCATCGATGATGAAGACATTTTGGCTAAATTCTATAGAAAATGCAAGCGATAAAGAATAAATAAAAGAAAGATCTATTCGGTTTTCCTGTAAAATAAAGATATATTAAAGAAATCTGGAAAGCTTGCTTAGGTTTATTTAAAAGCAAAAAAAAAACAGTTAGTTGCTTTTCTTTGATTATCTTTTCTTCGGCATAATTTCCGATTTCTGACTCCTTCAAATGGGTTTAAAGTTAAAAATTTTTTATCATCAAATATATTTACTTGTTAAAGTACAGAAAAAAGAAATCATACATGTCTTATATACAAAAAAGCAAAAAAAATTAGCCGAGACAGAACTTTCTTGAATAAAACAGAAATCGAAAGTCACCAAACTTCCTGAAATTCTCACAATGCCATGGCAAAGCAGTCTTATATTAGATTACAAATTTTTGTGCCTAGAATCTTACATTCACGCACAAATATGATATTGTGAGGAGTGCGTCATCGTGGACGTCTCATATTTAAATACTAAACATTTATAAATAGTAGTTTCAAAAAATGCTCAATGTCTAATATTTGTTAAAATGAATTGCACTTGTATCTTCCTGTTAAAAAAAATTTAATAATTGGGGAATTTCAAAATTTTGCTCTCTTTCTTTTTATTGGAAGATTATCTCAAGATAAACATCAGCAATCATTAATATTTGCCTTCATCTGAAGTACAATTATTTACATAAACAGAAACAATCTAAAAATATTTGCCAAATTGCTTCCAACTTCTATTGGTACAAAAATTCTATTTTTCATTAATACTGGACTTTTATTGGTGCAAGAATTCAATTTTTCATCAATATTTCGTAAAAGTTGAAATGAAGGATATTTAACGAAAAATTGAAACTTTTCAAATGATTATGATTCAAAATCTGATGCTCAACTTTTTCATATTCTATTTGTCTTCCATGATGTCCCCTTTTCATCTAAACTCCAAATTTAAATTTTTATTTTTATTTTGATTCAAGTATTGAAAAGAGAAATAATCAAGCAATTCATCACTTGTCAATGCTTGCTTATAAATCGTTAAATAATTTATTAAGTGTGTAACTCTGATGACACATTTCGTTGCGTCGCAAGCTTTCTTGCCTTTGATGAAACCGACGAAATCGTCAAAACTTAGATCACAGTTGTTTCTCTCATATGTTACGAAAGATCG
Source organism: Onchocerca volvulus (assembly GCA_000499405.2). Lineage (NCBI taxonomy): Eukaryota > Metazoa > Nematoda > Chromadorea > Rhabditida > Onchocercidae > Onchocerca > Onchocerca volvulus. The sequence goes on along the minus strand of HG738137.1, from coordinate 7,570,910 downwards.
ATAGTCTTCTTTCGTTCAATCACAGTCCAATTTTGCGACTTCTAATTTTTGAAATTCTCTCAATATCCACAATGTACGATATTCAAATTTTTCTCAATGATAACCTATTAATTTAAGGAAGAGGAAAGTGCCAACAACTTTCCTAATAAATTGAAATAAAATATTTTATTAAAAAAAATGACCGAATTTCAAGCTAAAATTGTCAAGTTGAAAATGATCTTGTAAAATCAATAATGCTTGTTCCTTACATTGATTGCAACCACTATAAGCTCTGTTATCATTTAATAATTGCAAATGTAAACTTTGGTGATAGAATAACTATAAAATTCGATAAATTAGTAATCGATAATTAGTACTGACTAATTATTTTTGATTAATGAAGCGATTCAAACTGATAAATAAAATCTAAGGCAAAATTAGCGAACTGAAAATTCTATACTTCGGAAAAAATATTCTCAGCAAATTTCTTTGTGAAAAAGTATATTTAACTTTATGTCAATTTTAGTGACTTCTTTTTTTTTTACTTAAAGAATTAAATTTTCTGAAACTTTCTTCTGCGAATGTTTTGCCACACAAATTTTTTCAAACTTCGAAAAATCGTTGAAATAATGGATGTTTTATAAGAATTTTTGGACTTTAAGAATTTAAATTGGATTTCCGTTAAAAATTTTGAAACTATGGAAAGAAGATAAAGAGATTAATTGATCTAAAGTGATAAACAGTTAAATTAATAACGTCCATCTTCCAGACTGTTATTTCAATTTCATCTACATGTTTGATTCATTTGCTCACGTTAAAATTTTTCAAAATAAATAACTTGCCATGTATAGCCAGATGCCTTAATATTAATTATTTCGAGATATAAATTTAGTAAAGAACAATTAGCCATTCGGCAGAAGAAATGGTTAGCTTGAATTTTAAAAATCTTAAGTTTCATTAGAATTGCTGCAAGTTCCAGAAGTAATGTCCTTTGAAATCATTTTTTGTTAAAAATTTATTGCAAAACTTTAGTTAGATTTTGAATTTTTTTTAGTTTTTGGAGCTTTTATCTGCTAGCTTAGTCATAAATATTTCTGATTACGAGCTTATTCAGATTTTAGTATTAAAGTTGCTAAGCTGGAAAGCTGGAAATGCTTATAGTTTCTGCTTTTATGAAACCTTTTTCAAAATCATAAAAGCAGAAATAAAAGTCTCATGAAAGGTCTGATAAAAGGTTTCATAAAAGCAGAAACTATTAAACTTTTTCAGCATTCTAGCTCAACATTTTAAGATAAATGATCAAACGATTTTTGCTCCATGATCTAAGCTGATCTGACTTCGCTATCATTAAATTTATCTCAAATAAAACGAAACAATACATTTTACTGATAAAGATAAGTTTACAATACCTCATAATAGTAATCATCGATCGCAATAAAAGTTGGCGTATGACTAAAAACAAAATCTGAATTAGTACGACATCTTTGACGTAATTGCCATTGATCCAAACATGAATCACACGATCGTCTACAATTTTCCAACATCCAAGCATTTGTATCGCATTCACCGTGTTCAGCCCAAGTTCTACAGTTTCGATGATAATCATTGCAGGCTGAAAATTACACGTAATTTTCGCGTATGATTACGTCATTATACGCTTATCATTATATCATTGAAAGGCGTCATACGATGCAGTCTGAAGAGGAATGTGAACATACGACATTAGTCAATAAAATTTTGGTAAAAGAAGAAAACCAAAGTTTTGACTTTTCTGAGACTAAATTTTTTAGCGCCATTTCATTGAATTTCACTTGTTAATCTCATATGAAATTGGACTTAATTATATTAATAATCAATTTAGTAGAGTTGAGAGATTGAATAGATAATTTACCTGAACATTATATTCATCTCATAGTTCATAGTTCATTTGCTTTAAAAAAATCCCAAATGAGAAAAGTTGATAAAACTATTTGCAAGAACTGGATTTTGTGAATATAATGTTCAGGTACTATTTTAATTTTGTACTTATTTGAATGTAGTATGAGATAACTTACTTCCATAATCGTAGTCATCTGGAATGCACAGGCCACAACTCACTTTACAATTGCATGCAACCCAGGTTGCATTTCGAGTGCATAGTCCTTGTAAACCCCATAATGGACAACAAACATTCTCATTGTAACATCCAGGTGAATTACAATGAAGAGAAGTTGTCTTCTCAGGTTGTGGTCGGCGTGTTGTTATCACTAAAAGTAATTAACTCAAGTTTTTTTTCTTTTTTTTTTCAGATCCAAACTTTTCTTCCAAGCAACTTTGCATGCAAACAAGAAATTGAATTTTCGGATAAATTTTGAGAATTATTCAAAAATTTTAAAAGCAAAATTTTGTGAGAAAAGATTTTTAAGCTCTTCAAATAGTAACTTACCACTATGGCGTTCGCCACTACAAATTTCAGCTCTCGTTCGACTACAATGACGACAACTTAGTCGACAATTCTCTCTCATCCATCTCACGTTTCTCGTGCATTCTCCGTTTCTTGCCCATCGCTCACAATTCTGGTGATGATCCGAACATTCTTTAATTTAAATCTAATAAATTTAAATTAATCACTTTTTCAAATGCATCTTTTTGAATAAACTGGACCTTGGTAGTCAAATTTTTGGAAAGAACACGGGAAATACAAATTAAACGAACCGATATTAGGATTGAAATTAGGCTGACAAACTCGACATGAAACTTTACACCATTCCAGCATGTAACCTTTGTTCCGATTGCATTCGCCCTGCTCTGCCCAGAATTCACAACATTCATTCTCGTTGTAGCAATCTGCAAGCACCGATACAACTGGTGGCCGTTTCGTTGATAATGATATGGGCAATGGTGTAGTCTGAATCTGAAGTCACACACTGATTAGAATCTGAAGTCACCACACTGATTAGAATCTGAAGTCACCACACTGCTTAATCATGAAGAATTAGAAAGACTGCTATTACGAAAAATTTTTGAATTAATAAATTTGGCGAATTAGGAACTAATGAAATGTCACCTCATTCTTGATCGATGAATACGAAACTTTTCAAAAAAGATTAAATTTGGTTAAGCTAAAAAAGTTACAAATTTCAACATACCGAAGTAGAAGAAGTAGCGACACATCGTCCTCCAATACATACTCCATTATGACATACCTGTTCACCGTACACAAATCCAAAGCAACGTCCACCGATACGAGCCTGTGACACACAGTGAGGTTGTCCATGAGATCGATCACAAAATAGATATCTAGCCAGAAAGAACTTGGAAACATTTTCTTCCACAAGCAACAATTAAAGCCAAGTTTCACATATCTTACAATTACTATATCCTAGGCTCGAAATGTCATAAATATTAAAATACAATAAAATTGAATTCATTTCTTGTTCCTACCAAAAACTTATGACTTTCGTTGCAAAGATGATGTTCACGATATGAGACAAATGTTTTTCCTCGCAATTAGAGATAACCTTGCTTAGAACGATCTTTGAGATTCTTCAATATCGGAATTTTAGGATCTTTCCTATTTTAATTTCTAACAACCTATCATCTTACTCACTTCGATCCACAAGTTGACCCACTTCGACAAGTTGGTCGTGGTGCATACTCATACAGATTATCAGTATACTCATTGCTCAAACCATCAATGTTTCGTAGTGGTGTGAAAGGCCTCATCAAAGCAGAAGCGAAATGTAATGCACTACTGCATGCCTGATTATCAGGCGCGTAATCATTTTCACGTTGATATCGTGTCTGCAAACAATCATCATTATGACGATTTTTTACCAAATCATCAAATTAAAATTGAAATAAATACTGTCGAAGACTTAAAATTGAATTCTATTCTAAAATTTCATTTTTTCAGTCTTTGAAATTCAAAATTGAAATAACTAAACCTGTTTTTGTTGCCTATACATTTCCCATATATAATCGACAAATGAATGATGTAGATAGAATACCGGATCGTTTCCGGATGTGTACGGATCGTACATATCACCGCCAACGAAGATATGAGCATTACCGTGTGTGTATTCCAAGGCATTGTAGTTGGCATGATATCGACAGCCCTTGAACAAAATGATTACCGGATTGCTAATTTCCTATCTCAATCAATTCGCAGATATCATTTATTGCAGTGATAGTTGCGATATCACCTTCCATCACAGAGGTCATTGATCATATGGCTGGAAAGGTAGCCAAGGAAGTAGGTAGCCAAGGAAGAGTAGGTATCCCAAGTTGAATTAGTCAATAAGTTATAATCCCCGCAAATGACACAACGATAATCTTTCGAAACTTTTCAAGTTGGAAGTAAATTTTAAAAATTGCAAAACATATGTATATAAAAATTTTATCGAAAATGTTTTCAGAAATATTACCTGCCTAGGGGCGGTAAATGCGAGAACATTTTCCATTCGATTTTGTTGCAAGAACCAATTCAGATCTGATTCCTTGAACGGTGACCCTTGTCTTCCAACTTCACGCCTTATGTGTGGATGATTCTGTTTTTTTTTTTTTTTTTTCATTTATATTTTGAATTTAGAATTTCTATTCAAACGATATTAAGTGGAAAATCAATATTATTTATCAAATTTTGTCTAATTCAACTAATTAGACGATCATATAAATGAGGTATTGTACTGTTTATCGATCGTTGTTCTTATGATCGATAATGATCCACAATTCATTCTAGTGAATAAAATAAGTAGAAAATAAAGTCAAACCTCAAAAGTGACGAAATTAGCGAAATCTCCTCCGGTTACTTCTCCACGTGCATTGGTTGTGCCCATCAATTCGTTTGTCCATAGCACTGAATCTTCCGGATATGGCAATCCGCTATCCAAAACAGAATCCCAATATGGGAGAGAAACGGAAGGGTCAATTTGTCGCAGAGCAATCTCAAATCTTTTTGCAAAAAGTAAACATTTGCCAATTTAATGATATTTTTTTCTTCAAATTAAGAAATAATTCGAAAAAAAAAAGAATTGAAATAGGCTATTAAATACTATGAAATGAAATAATTAAAATTAAGAATACCTTTTCATGAATTCTCGATGCCATGGAAGAAATGCAGGTCCGGAATGCGCACCACCGCTAATTGACGCGCGACCATGAATCAGCGCTAAGTTACCGTACTCACCGGAACGTTTGAGCTCTATTAAGGCATTGTGGAATCTTCTACGTTCCTGATCTGTCAGCATACGATATTCTTTCCTGATAGCCTTTGTTAGCCGTGAACCATCCAGTAAATAGCATATTCTACCCGCTTGTATTCGACCTGTCATTATCATTATCAGTGATTAATAGTGATAAGAAATGCTTTTTCCTTCTCAATTAAATCAACAAATCAGTAATTTCACTGAAAGAGCTATGAGGTAATTCGGATTTTCGCATCAATATTATCTCACAATCAAGCAGAATTACTCGCGATTTGGATTATTATCATTCTTGAGTCATGGTTATTGGTCAGTGAATAAAGATTAGTAAACAAAAATAAAGAATATGTAAATTTTGCAATTTAATTAAAACTTAAATTATAAATATATGTATTACATATAATTGATGAAAATACAAAGTAGTGCTAACAAAGCGATTTTAAAATGAGGATGGTCTTAAAAATAGTAAGAATGGATGGTACTGTTCTGAAATGAACATTGAAAAATAAAATGTATCGAAAAGATGGAAAGGCGGAATATAAGTTTTAAGATTAAATAAATTTAAAATGTTAATTATTCTTTAATCATGTATTCATTTAAATAATATGACAACTTTTTTTGGCAGAACCAAATGTGACCAATTATCTAATCGATGAAAGTTTATTAACAGAATGAATCATCTTTTAAATTGTCTGTGATGTAATAAACTTTTCACTTTTTTTTTGGAATAATTCAAGATTTAAAAAAGAGTAATACTTGAAGTACAAGCATCTCATAAAGGAAAATATTTTCTTCCAAAAACTCTTCCCATTTTATTCAATTAGAAATCTTTGATTTGTTCAAACGAGAATAAGTGTACAGATAATTGTTTTTTGTTTTTTTTTTTTTTTTTGAAGTTAAACATTTTTTTTCTTTTTTGTGTTCAATGTTTTATTGGATTTTTTTTTATCTGATTTTTCTATTGCTCTATCGACGGTAATGTTTAAATTCATTTTTATCAGACTTTTTAAAGTTTTGGTAAAAAGAAGTTTTGTTGAAATTTGCAATTTTGACAAAAAATTTTTTAAACTGAGTATTGCCACTTCATCATTATCCTCACTGTTAACATTTGAAATGATTCATCAGTGAAATTATACAAGTAAGAAGAGAAGCAATTGGGAAATTAAAATTTTATACTTTTTTTTCATTAAAAAATTAACCAAACATTCAATACCAGTAATTATTAACTTTCGGACAACTTTGATAATCTCTATTCTTCATTTGCAGAAGTATATTGGTACATAAGCGGAGATAATTTGACAATCATTACAAAATTATCATGTAAGAAAAAGTCACTTCACTTTATGAATTCCGATTGACGAGTAATTTTCAAATCGTAACGAAAGTTTTAGAAATCGAAGAATCATTTATCTATCAGAAATCAAAGAATCATTTACTTCTCAGAAATCAAAGAATTACTTACCTCTTAAATACGTACACAAACATTCGAGATCCATGCACTGATAAGGAGTGGAAGTAACAGGTGCAAGTTGTGCGGCGATCATACGACTTTTTCCTGGAATACCAGGTGGCAATACTGCAACTGGTCCCACTGGTGGTTTAGCCTACAGTTCAGAGATGAGCATAAAGTTCATTTTCATATTTTGAAATTTTTAAAAAAATGTCCAGTTACAAGAAATTCAAATTTTTTTTTGCAAATTTTTATTTCTGAATAATTCAAATTTTTTTAAAATTTCATTTTATGAGTGATTAAAAGTAACCTACCCGAGCTTGTCTATCCCATTCATGTAATTGATTACAAATTACTCGTGCAGATGGTGTTGGTGCATTATCACATGGATTCGGGAATTCCTCGGCTAAATCTGCTCGAGTATTATGGAGTATGATGGAAAACGATATGAATGATAAGAGCATCCTTTCTTCTCAAATCTCAGGTAGAATCGTTGCTCAGGAGAAGAAAAGAAGGCTTGCTTTCTGATTGGAATATTGGAAGTTGACAAATATGTGATGCTATTCGCTTTTAAAAATGGAAATTCAATTACTGAGGATGAGTTTGAGAATTAGCACACTTCCAGGATACTTGGAGAATTATTTCAACTAGAAAGCATCTTTATAACAATCGGTGATTTAATCATAGAAATTCCAAAGTTATTACTAACATATGATGGTGATGTACTTGCGGGAAATTGGGGTGAAGTGTCAATCGAAGGTGTGTCTTCAGACCTTTGGGAAAGAAGCAATGATGAATAACACGACAAGTTCCGCGATACTGGCTCTTCTGAGTTGATAGAAGTAAATGAGATGATGAGGGCGACATTTTGATGACAATAATTTGATAGAAAAAGTTTCGATTGGTTTCTCATTCTTGCTAGAAGATGGCTCGATTGCTTCTTCTTTCACGCTGTTTTATTCTTTTTACTATCTCTGTTTTTCATGCCACTATTTTTATATTGAATTTCGAATCAAACAGGATCAATGTCAGTCTTATCATTGGGCAGCACTGTATCAGTTGTCTTTCGCTCCTTCTCAACAAAATCGCAGACATCACAGAAATGGCCAAGAAATTTCTCTTGTCTGAATCAGCTTGGGAAATAATAATAAAATGGAAATGAATCTTGATAAGAACACAAACCCTGAATTAACTATTCTTCACTTGTTTATTTCTATGATTCATCCCACTGATTTTTTGTTTTAGAAGCAAAAAACATTCTTGCATTCCACCCAAATTTTTTATCGACAAAAATCGTAAAGAAAACCTTATTATGGATCTCATTTTTTCATTTGTATGTCCTTTAGTAAATAATGTGAAAAAAAAAAATTTATCTGCCATTGTAAGGCATATCCATATTAAACGATATGATTTATTCAAGAAAAACAAGTATTTACAACAGAGACATGTATAAAATTTAATATTAAATATAAAAATGATTTCTTTCAAAGTTAATATATTTTACCCGCTTAACTGTTTCAAGTATCAGCACAGACAAAATGCATAAATTAAAGCAGTGCAATGCAATTAAATAAAAAACCTGAAAAGAATCAATGGAGGTTATAACAAAAACAACAGAAAAAAAGGCATAGAATGTGAAAGAAAGACATAAAATGTGAAAGAAATCGAAATCCTTTTTTTTTATTCTAGTTGAAAAGAGATCATTCTCTGAAAGACCTTCTTCGAATTTCCCGCTTTTCTTCGGAAATTCTTCTTCATCATTTTATTTCTTTTCAAATGACATCAACCTACTCTATTTTTCAAAATTTTTCATTTTTAAAATTTACACTTCATGCGCCAAAAATGCATCTATAAGTTGCAACTTCGCAACACCACTACGAATACGTGCACTGTCAACTGTTTCCGAGAACTGTTTACAGTTAAACGCCAAACGATGACTTATTTTCAGTACTTCTCTTCTTAATGCTTCATAGTCTTCCTGAAATCTCTCGACATCAATGCATCAAATATTGTGAATTACGACAAACAGAAACTATTTCATCAAATCAAAATATGTTAACAAAATTAGGGAAAGGAATCTTATAGCTATTTCTCGATAGTATAGTAACTCAATTATTAGAAAATTAAATAATTTATAAAAAAAAATTTATTAACTAAAATAACTTACAAAAATAATTTCAAACTCTATCTTGTTGATGAAGTCTAGCAAAGTAACTTAAGCTCTACCTTGCTGATGTTTTCTTCCAAAATTTTTTTCATGGCTTCTGAAAGATTACGCAAATCTGATTCCAGAAGTGTCTCAACTAGTTTTACTTCCTGTTGATCAGAAGCGGTTAAAATTGATATATATTGCATAGATTCATTAAATAAATTTCGCAAATGATCCATGATAATCTGTAACATTCTTTTTGAATAATTAATATACAAATTTGATAAGCAACTCTTATGTAAGAATATAATTTTATTTGTTTGAGTTTATGGTACTGAATGGGATTACATTTTTGAAAATTGATAGTTTTCTTAATGAAATTTAATCTAATTTTGTAACCAAAAAATTATTGGTAACATATAACCAGATATGTCATATACAACATCAGTTGTAACATGCAATTCAATAGTTCGCGTAATATGCTATGAATGTATAGACTCAATGAAGTTACATGATTAAATTTCCACTCTGTACATGAACATATGATTATGACACACCGAGTAGAGGAAAAATACAAAACTGAACATACTTTAACACATTCGCTGAAATGTCCATTTGTCATTGTTGTATGAAACTCCTTAGATAGATTTGTTATTGCACCAATCACTCTAAAAACAGCTTCGTGCACCCTATCGCCACGGCGGTCGAATTCATAACCTGATGGTATGTTCTTTTCTTCGTCTAACGGTTGTTTTTTGGATAATGAATTAATATGCTGAGCACGAACTGTTGAAAGTGCTGGCAACGGTAACTGTAAAATCTTCACCAATTATTTTTGAAAACTTAATCTTTTGAAAGACAAAACATAACGCACACTGATATGACTGTTTATCTGGAAAGAGATTCACGAATGCACTAACACATCCCATATGAGATATTGCCGTTAAGTCTGAGTAATATTAAAGGTTGATTTTATAAACCCAAGGCAAAAATATTCAAAAAATATCTAGTTATGCTTTGTTGTTAACTAACAGTCGTCACTCACGGGCAATATATGGAATATACTGCACGTAAGTGACGACTAGGATCTTTTTTTTTTCCTATCCTTTTAAATTTAAATATCAAATACTCAAAAAAAAAAATACAGTTCTGAAAAAAATTTCCTAAAAAAAATACAAGTTTTTCTTCTTCTTCTTCAAGCCATCTATCATCCTCCTCTGATTGAATTCTCTGTTGTTCCAACGTGCGCCACAATGTTGATGTTGGCATCGTTGCAGAATCCACTTTTAAGACCGGAGCCACCTTAATGAAACAAATAAATTATTGAATGGAAAATGTAATGGAAAAATATTTCTATAAAAAATTTTCATTCCAACTCTAATCTAAAAAAAATATTCAAAAATGAAAAGAAATACCATTCGGAAACCATTTGTTTGGCTCTCTTTCTGAACCAAAATACTGCCTTCCTGTAAACTGATAGCGAAAATACCATTTAAATTTATACAAATTACAGAAGTAGAAAAAATATATATAGCACTAAAAACCTACGTTAACAAAAGGTGCTCTAAGTAATCGGAAGGGTACATGGCGATCAATTTGATCCAGCAAAAAGCTAAGATAACGATCAACTTCAAACATTGTTGGTCTTTTTAAAGCTTCAAAATTCCACATACGTCTGAAAAAGAATAAGAGTACCGGAGATAGCAGATTAAGAAAAAATTTGAATAGGAATTAAATGAATTTTTAAATGAACTAGAGTTAGAACTATTGTCAAGTCTTAGTTGCAAAACTTACAGCAATAAATCGTAGAGAACTAGTGGGCAATTTTTAGGTCTTTCAAGTCGTTCACCATTCTCAACTTTAAGTATAACGTTATGATTTCGAACATTTTGCCATGGTTTTACACCATACATAAGTATTTCCCATATACAAACACCTGTAATTTTTTGCCGGTACTGAAATTTAAAATTATAACAAAACAAAAGAATGACACAAAGTTTAATTGCACCCCGAATGTCATCATTTTTCAATGAAACAACTATTTTTAAGTTCTCAAAGAAATGCTGAGGAAATAGACTCGGAAATCATCTGAATGCTTCGAAGAAAAATTACTTTTTTAAGTACCAAACTAGTAATATTTCCACAGCTTAAATAATTTTAATTAGTTTTAATTAAGAAATTTTGAATCCAAACCGAACATCCAAACATCGGTCGCTTTACTGAAACAGCGATAATTAATTGATTCGGGTGCCATCCACTTTATGGGAAGTTTGCCTCGAGATGCTGCAAAACAGTCTTGAATAAAAAAACAGTTCTTAATAAAAAGTTCAAAACATATTTTAGAACTTTGCTCTTCTGAACTAACTGATTAATTGTAGGAGCAAACTTTAAATATAATGTCTTAAACTGAGTGATCTGAAATTCAATCGCAACAAAAAAAAAAGGAGCAAAATAATTGCGCAGAAAAATACTTTAGAGAGATGGACAAAAGAAGTTTTCCCGCATTTATGAACAGCATTTACCTGTATATACACTATCTTCTTCAACACAACGACTTAGACCAAAATCGGATAATTTCACACAACGTGGGGTAGATAATAGGACATTACGAGCAGCGATGTCTCGATGTACATATTTACATGAATGCAAATAAAATAACGCAGAACTAAGTTGCTGAATAAATAGAAGTTGTATCGATAAATCAATGGTTTCAGTGTTATGCAGCAAATACTGTCGCAACTGCAAAGTTTCAACTGTATAGAAATATTGTAATTGACGAGAAATACTAAGTAATTTGCTCATTCAATGTAATGCTTTTTTTGAAGTGAATACATAGTGGTATGATGCAAAGTTACTATTCAGTGCAATTTTTTACTCAATGATAGTATTTTACGTAACAGAAACTGACAATAATAAAGTTTTAAAAGCTTCAAGGAGAGATAAATTTCTTTTCTTGTTGAGTAAGAATTTTTCTGAACGAGATTCAATGAGAGCATCAAACTTCCAGAATTCTACGGAAATGTGAAAGATTTCTTAAATTCTTCAAACCAATGTACTTCGCCAAGCGGTGCCAATTCCATTACAATCCAAATAGGTTTTTCTATGCAAATTCCCACCAGTGCAATGATATGTTCGTGATGAAACCGATGCATTATAACTGCAAAAAGTAAAACGCAATGTGACAAAACTGGGAGAATTACAAATAAAAATGAAGCGATTCTGACGACAATACGAGTAAAATTGGCATTTTAAAGCAATATATTTTCCTCTTCAACATTTCCAACTTTTTTCACAATAAATATAATCTCAATCCGAATAATCTTCAAACTTACAAGCCTCCTCCAAAAAATTCTGCCTTTCCATTACCTCACTATCCATTTTGCAAACTTTTACAGCGACCGTATCAATTAGGCCATTCTGAAAAGTATTTATTAAAGAAAAAAAAGTATTTATCCATTAATTGCAGTGCAAAGAAAAATAGAATGACAGAAATCTGAAAAACTTTTTCAGTTAATTCCAAACCTCTTTCATAAATGTTCCTTTATAAACATTGCCGAACTGGCCATCGCCTAACAATTCTTCTAATGTTACTCGTGAGCGGTCCAAAAGAAGATTAACATCTAAAATTAATAAAATATGACCGATCTTGCCAAATTTCTAAAGATTAACTAACTTTCCATTGCATAGATTACCTTCAGAAGAAGTAGATGTCGATTCGCTATCTGCAAAGAGTACTTTCATTTCTTGCTTTTTTGGCTCATCCACTAATTCTAAAATGAATGGTAATATTCATCAATAACATAAATCATCAGACCAGCAGATAATACACCTATTTTAATTTATTATTAATGAAATATAATTTAGCAATGAAATTAAAGCCAAAACGAACTTGCTCTTGAAAAGCAAAAAAATGATGCAGCTTTTCTTTTTCTTTTTTTAGAAATTCTGAAAGCTTTCTAAATAAATGAAACAAAAGGGCAAAAACGGTTATACCAGATGGGATCCAAATGCATCCCTGTTGTGACATTAGCATGTGATAACCATTGATAAGATGTGCTAACGACTCTGCAATCGACCACGTTGGCAGTGTAATCGACTAGAAAAAATTTAAGCATTTAAAAATTTAAGCATATAACAATCAATAAGTGAATCAATAAAAACCTTCACAATATTTTTAAATTACTTCATTTATCACTATACTTCAGAAATGATTAAAGAAAAAAATACCACTTGTTGTGAACTTCCAGTTACTTTCAAATTAATTACAGTTTTGTCCGATCTTTCGTCCAACTTTGATAATGACAAATTGATAATGTGTTGTAATTTTGCCAATAAAATAGGCTAGAAGAAAAAAGGAATATTGAAAAAACAGATTTATTTATATCACTATAAGTGCATCACGAAATGACCAATTAAACTACAAATTGCATCAGGATTAGTAAGACTAGCTTAGCACTTACAAAGATTTTAATAAAAATTAAATAAATAATTGTCAAATATTTAGCGATGTAAGATTCTGAATCTCGAATTTTGCATTGCAACTCATAAGTAAAGAACTTCATAGTCGGATTAGCACAGAAAAAAAAAAACAAAGTAGAAAAGACCAATACATCCCTTCTTTCATAAATATCATCTATCCCAACAAAATATTACAGCAATTATTGTGTGACATTATTTATTTCTATCAATTTTATAAAATATTTTGCAATGAAATGGTAGCAAATACTAGTGTTTAAGAATAAAAGTTCATACTCCTTGGCCGCGTCCGTCTGCAACGCAAGAAATGCCAGTAGCCACGCCTACCATAATATCTAATGGATTCTTCCAAATTACCTGAAGTAAATTATCTGTATTCATTAAAAAAACTTTCCATAAATGAATGCAAATATAAGCGAAATATCTTAAAATTAATAAAGAACAGAAAAAATGTTTGACTTCCTAGGTAAGAAAAATAAAGAACATTAAGAAGTGGCGATGCAAAATAATAAACATACACCCAAAGAAGCTTTAAATATTTCGGTATCAAATTGTGTTATTCGTTTGACAATTTCTAGGAAATGGAAAATACACTGTGCAGGTGTAAGCAATGCGTGCTTCTTCACTGCAGCTATTAATGTTTTCCTGAGCATTTTCGACTGAAAAAATAAATTAGTTTGCAATTCGAAACAAGTTTCATGAGTCATTACTGATTAAAGGAAAAAAGAAATTAGAAGAAAAAAATTAGACTGAGATCTAATTGATCTAGTTGAAGCTGATTAATCAATTTGCTTGCACTATCAAGGCCCAAAGAATTTAGCTCATATTCTTTCGATCCTACTTAAATGTTGCTTCTTCATTGTACTTTCAACAATTTCCTAGATTTAGAAAATATTTCTTTTTATCGACAAACATGATCCTATTAGAAAGATCTTATAATCTTCCTTGATTTGGAACTATACTTTTATAAACCTTTATATTGATGAGCATAGTTTCGGGCAACAACCGCGCAAGAGTCCCCTCGGCTTCAAGTTCGTCCAAATTCAAGTACTTTTCGATGTTGCACCTGACAAATGATTATATTATAAGGGCTTATGCAAATCCAATGTAAAAAGTAATATCAATTTGAAAGAAAAAAAAAAATGATTTACGAATTTTGATTTCCAAGCTTTCGACGTATTTGTAAAGCAGCTAATTCAATGGCTGTGTCAGTAGGAATTTTCCACGAGATCTGAAAGCATTTGACTTAAGAAAAATATAGAAGGCTAAGAAATACATAAAAAGCTGGTACATCACAGCTGTCAATACGTCAACCATTAAAATTAAAGATATTCACGTAACACTGAAGTTGTAGCAAAACTGTGTATTTCATCTTTTAATAACTACATAAAAAGAATTAAATCGATATATACGCGAGAAAAATGAAAACAAATTGATGTAGATTTCCGACCTACATTAATTTATTTTGAAAATTTCCAAAAATATGAGAACGAACCTGAGTTACATAATCAGCTAGAATTTGATCATGCAAAAACATGAACGCATCCGTTTCTGTTTGATACATTTCCTGAAGATCTTTCGGTATGAAACGCAATCGTAATTCAAACCTTAAATAAGAAGTAGAGAAACAGGTTCAGTTCTGAAAAGTAATAAAATCATTACTTAATTAAAATCAAACGAATTTCGAAGAATAATTTTGAAATTAATAAACTTCCATAGAGCAAAGATTACTGAATATTTTTGAAATATCAATTTTTTTAAAACATTTCTACTAATTTTGGTTTAAAATTGTCTTATTTAGTCTTTCAAAAACTACGTTGACTTGCACCAACCATTAAAAATTTCCTAATCAAAAACAAAAGATTATAGAGCAATGCAATACAAAAGAACAACTGCTATCATTCTGATTTCCAGATTTTGAATTTGATTTCATTAGAAAATTAACTTCGAACAATTTTCCTAAGAAAAAATAGAGTTCTACCCCTGGAAATAATTTGAGCAGGAGTTACCGTAGCTGAATAGAACTTGAACTTTTGCTGAAAAATTTGTCGTAAACATGTCGCATTGTAAGATGGGAATGCAACCAGTAGCAGTTATTATTATTACTGCAGACTGGTGTTACTGGCGATCGAATTAAACGAAGAGCAAAATATCCAAAGGATAAACGGTCGATGCCCAGTGCTGATAGTAAGACATGAATTATTTTCTGTAAATGTAGTAATTAAAACGCAAACGCAATTCAAAACCTTAATAGAAGTATTTCACTATTCCGTTTTGAACATCTGCTAAATTAAATCACAAATAATATATACTCAGAAACTCAAATATTAACAATTCATTGAGTCTAAGAAAGAAAAAATCAAATTATCTTTAAAAAAAAAAAAAAAAAAAAAAAGACAACCTGAACTTTGATCTCAAAATTGTATCGCACACTTTTCACAGTACCGTTGGGTATATAAACCAATATAATATCCGCTTCGTTCATCACCGTCAGTTCACAATTCACCGCTTTGTTTTCTTCGCCAGAATTGCTCTATGATTGTTGCCGGCTCTTCAAGCCACCTTTCGGTGGATTAACTTTTCTTCTACAAGCTACAGCTGTCTTTAGTGACTTCCTGAAATCATTAATCACTTTTAATTGATAAATAAAAATGTGCACACTTAGCGATGTTATATCAACACTTCAACAACTAGGTATTATAAAAGAATAAGAGATTCATTCGGACAAAGTATTCGCTGTAATTCTCTTAATATTTCAATTATTTTATCAATAAGTATCGATAAATTGATCGATAATCGATTACTCCCACGCTCCATTTGTTCATCAAGATGATACTATCTTAGCTGATAACAGCAAATGTAACACTGAATGTGTGAGTGTTTGGCGAGCAGAATGAGAATGATAATGATTGATTTGATTTGATCAAAGTAATTGTTGCTGACCAATATCTTCCTCTCCTGCCCCGATGATAAAAGGGGCACTGACCGATAATGCTACTATTACTATCACATATCAAGTTGTCCTGTTTAAATTCCACTTTTCGATGTATAGTGATATAACTAACGATAACTAGTGATAACCTTGCACATTTATTTGCAAGTTAAATATGACTGGCAAACTCTTCATAGCACTATGTTGGAAATGATAGTAATATTATTCTGTTTTTGAAAAATTGATCAAAAAATCGACACGAATTAATTCTGAATAAACGGAATTCTACGAGATATGATTACTTAAAATAGTTAGTAATGGTATTAAATTTAAAAAAAAAAAAAGAAAAAATGAATTATATAGCAATATTCAAGCACAGAAATAGGTTGAAATTGATTTTAAATGGAAAGATAAAGCGAGAAAGTTAAATTAAATCTAATTTTCCCTTGAATTTCGCTCTTCCAGAAAGAACTGATAAGGTATCGACAGTTTCTACCACGATTATTCTGTCACGAGATTTCTATTTTCCCATGTCATCTCACTTTGTCAACCAGTTCTAGGTCAACCACCAAGCATTATGTCTAGCATGCTAATATATATCCGCAAGATGACCTGCGGGGGCGTATTGAAGTTTGACAATTTCCCATGCTTTGAAAATAGCGCCCTATCCTGCAAAAGGGCATCGAAAGATCGATGATTGATAAGGCAACTGGCCTTTGGTAATTAGTGATGCATTGCGGTGGAATTAGTGGGTTTGGTTCGGGTCGGGTCGGACTGGGTCGGGTCTAGTCTGGTCAGTCAGTGATTTCTTATCTGTGAGTTTGATTTGGTCACTTAGGTTCTGTTTCACTTTGATCAGGTGCTGTGATTATCGCTCTGATTGGTTTTTTTATTCTTTTATGAAATTATTCTCGATTCTTTTTTTGTTGATAATTAATGTCGTTCAAATTTCGAACTATGATGTTTGAAAGTTGTGAGCGAAATTAAATTTACAACTGTTTTGATGACAGTTTTTCTTTTTCAGATGGGTGAGTATTTGTTCAATATCGATCATGGCTATTTGGAAGGTTTGGTCCGCGGATTCAAGGGAGGAATTCTGACACAGTCCGATTATGCTAATCTTGTCCAGTGCGAAACTCTTGACGGTTTTTTTTTTGCACAAAGTTTTAACGATTTTATATGAAAATTCTAGTGATTTACAAAAAAATTGAAGTGAAACATTCAGGTCTTTCATTTTCAATTCAAGTAGGCTGCTCATAGAATGTTTTTTGATATTTCAGATTATGGTTTATTCTATAAACTAAAATGTATGTATAATTTGAATATCTTCTTTTTAAGAATGAATTGAGCACAAGAATGAATTCTCGATCTTTAGAAATCTAGAAATATCAATCAACAAAGGAAATGTGCATATACTGTTTGTGAAAAGCATTTGTAAAAGTTACTAGAAAATCCATAAAATTTTCAGATTTGAAACTTCATATTCAGTCAACAGATTATGGAAGTTTTCTAGCAAACGAACCTGGTTCAATAACAGTTCAGGTAGATCAACGGATTACGTAAGGAAATATTTATGTGAATATAATTTCATTTTACAGAATTTCTGTATGTAATTTCCTTATCTTAATTTTGCAGGTTATTGATGAGCGATTAAAAGAAAAACTGGTAACGGAGTTTACACATTTTCGAAATAATGCTCTGGAGCCCTTGTCCACATTTTTGGACTATATAACGTTAGTTACAGGATTTATATTGATTGTTTATATTTACGATTTTCCTGAAATATCGATGATTTTCCGATTATCTCTTCCAATTTTTTGCTGAAAATGGTCAAATTTAGGTATTCATATATGATTGATAACATCATTTTGCTCATTACGGGGACATTACATCAGCGACCTATCAATGAGCTTATCTCAAAATGTCATCCTCTTGGTTCTTTTGAGCAAATGGAAGCTATTCATATCGCTTCAACACCAGCGGAGCTTTATAATGCTGTACTTGTGGACACTCCTTTAGGCAAGAGTCATCTTTAATTTTTAGGTACAAAATATTTAAGCCTGAAGCGGAATGTCAAATATCTGCATCGGGTGATATCAGACTTTTTAAAATTTGGTTAATAATTGTTTAATAAAGATTATTATAATTCGTTTGGTCAGTCCGTATTCCTTAATTATTTATACTAAATTGTGAGTACCAGTGCATAGGGAATTCTTTTTGTTTTGTAAAAATAATACTACTTGGAATTCACCAGAATTACAAATTTTTGTTTCAGTTTCTCGGTGCATTTAATAATATATTCCATCATAATTTTTAGACCACCAATTACTTGTTTTTTTTTGCAGCAGCGTACTTTGTCGATTGTATCAACGAACAGGATTTAGATGAAATGAATGTGGAAATAATTCGTAATACTCTGTATCGCTCATACTTAGAAGACTTCTATAAATTTTGCAAACGTTTGGGAGGCAAAACAGCAGAAGTTATGAGTGAAATTCTCGCGGTATGATGGAAACAAATATATATAATACATAAATAATATTGTACCATTTACTGTTTAGTTTTAGCAATTATTTTTTATTCGTGGTAACTTATCAGTATTCTCTTCCGAAGTCTCAGCAAAATTCTCGATATTCTGCCTAAACCATATTTATTTCAATATCTTTTATAATGAGTCATCCTCGCATTAGATTAATGAAGGAGAAAGTACTAAGTTATTCTTTTTATGAGTATTTTTTACAGTTTGAAGCAGATCGACGTGCCATTATAATAACAATCAACAGCTTTGACACTGAGCTGTCCAAGGATGATCGGGCCAAGCTTTATCCACAATGTGGGAAACTTTATCCCGAAGGTACATTTCTATTTTTCGATGTTTGATATCGGAGGTGTCGAAAATTAATACTTATTATTAATTAAGGGTTGGCTGGATTGTCGAAGGCGGATGATTATGAACAAGTTAAGCAAGTTTGTGAATATTATTCAGATTATCGTGCGCTCTTTGAAGGATCTGGTCTACATCCAGGCGAGAAAGCACTTGAAGACAAGTTCTTAGAATATGAAGTAACTTTTGTATAATAATTGTTATTTGTATTTCAATACCAAACATATTAAATTCAAACTCCTAAAATCTCTGTTTTGTTCTAATATAATAAGAATCGAAACTCAATTCAGTTCAACTATTTATAATGTTATTTAGGACTAAACCAGATTTTACATTTTCAGGTGAAATTGAATGTTCTATCATTTTTGCATCAGTTCCATTTCGGTGTATTCTATGCATTCATCAAGCTTAAAGAGCAAGAAATGAGAAATATTATTTGGATCGCGGAATGCATATCACAAAGGCATCGAGCTAAAATTGATAATTACATTCCGATTTTGTAAAATTTCATTGTGAAATTCCAAAATTTCTCTTCATTCCCTTCTGATAATCGTAGATAGATCATCTTCTGTTGCAGACCAATTATGGTCTGCAAAAAAACTGGACAATTGACCAGCTAGGGTTAATTGTCCAGTTCTTCTTTCGTCCATTTTGGCTTGTGCAAAACATATATACATTAATTCAGCATTGTATCTGTCTTGAAACTCTTATATGGTTTTCCCGTTAAAGATCAGTATTTCCACCGCTGTGATAAATTTAATCTAATCTGCTGTTTTTTAATTAGTTGAAATATTCTGTGATTCCGTTAGTGTGATAAGCTGTATACTGTCCACTTCTATATATCCTAACCACATGCAGTGCTCTGCTTTCTGATCAATGTTTTTAATTCGTTATATTCATTTAAATATAATTTGTACTACCGAAATTTATATAGCTACTTATTATCTATGAAGAGTGAACAAGAACAGTAGGAAAAAAGACTTTGTTTTACGATGAAAATATTGCTGGAATAATAGTAAGAAAAATGATTTCAAGATCTTGCAGATGCAAATTAAGTAATTGTAGCAGTTTTACGAACAAATTTTGCTATCATAATTTTACCAGTCATGAGATATTGTGAAAAATTTTTTCGTGAAGCAACATATATTACTGTTCTAAATTTCAGCAATACACGCAAAAGCATGCATAAAAATCGAATTTAAATTGTCAGGATTTCATTGGTAAGGGATGAGTTATATACGGATTAGAAGGAAATTGGAATGCCATCCTTATCCACGATCAAATTATCGATAACTTATTTTCTTGCTTTCTATGTATGTCAGAACGAAACATTTATTGACTACAATTTTAACAATAAAATATTGTATTTCCCATTATTTGAGTGGAATAAAACGAGAAGAATGCGTCGCACCAATACCTGGCCTTCCATGTTTCACAGGTTTGTATGTAATTGCGAACTCTCCTAGATAGTAACCAATCATTTCAGGCTTTATCTCGACCTGAAATCTCGCTAATTAATTTTCCGATTTTGCAAGTTATTTAACAAATTGCAGAAGTATATGGGAAAAGAAAAAAAAGAAAGGGAGAGAGTGCGTCCTTGAATGTAAGAGGTTAAAATCAATTGAAACTGAAACTTGAAAAATTTAATTGCGACAGTAGATGTACTGTAATCAGTTGAGCTTCAAAAATAATGCAATTCAAAGCAGGTTTTCCGTACAGCAGCATCATATAGCACAATTAAAAAAAAAATCATACAAATATAGTGTATGACAGAGAGTGCATTGTGCATATAATAAGACTCTCTGGGTATAGAAGCAACTCTTTCGAAATCAAAAGTAATCATATAATTGCATTTACAAAGTTGACGGTAAAAGTCTTCATGAACATTGAACATTACAGTGATCTTAAAAGTATCAAAAATTTCATTAAGTAAGGAATAATTCAGACCCGTCTAGTAAATCCATTATTAGTTTATAATAGTTTAACTTTCCATGATAAATTTAATTATCCAAAGTTGACCAACACGATCCTACTACCTTATCCAGTTTGTAATAACAATATCATACATTCCGATATTCTCTTCTTTTCCTTTCCCCATATATACTTACAAGCCGTCAGTCATAAAAATAAGAGAAATTCCACGTAAAAACAATACCTTACAAAAAAACTAACCTGATTGAAAACTTTCCCGTTGTATACTCCTACGACTGATCCAACCATTTCAGGCAGTACAATCATATCACGTAGATGAGTCTTAATTGTGGCTGGTTTTTCATGTAACGCAGCTTCCTTCTTTGCTTTTCGTAATCGATTTAAGAATGCTAGGTGCTTGCGCTTCAAACCACGAGCGAGGCGTCGACGTGCACGACAGGGCAATAATTTTGCTAACTGATCACTAAAAAATAAACTTTTCTTCATGACTTCCTGCAAGTAAGTAATTTTTATTTACTTAATTTTAAGTTATTAGTCCATCACTTATACCTAACAAAACCGCTGAATCCATTGATCTTAAACTTATGGCCACACAGCTTATATCACAGACAATAACCATTAATTAGAACAATATTCATCGATGGCCCTGCACAGTTAACCTAATGCTGAAAAAAGACAATTTGAGAAAGTCAAATATCAGATGATCTCATACTAACAATCAAAGCAATCAATTATTTGACTGTTTCGTATAATCAAAATGTAGCAGTACACTGAACTTTTCATGTATGAATCTTAATATATGGATATGGATTCCAACCCAAGAAATGATTGCATCCAATTATTTATTTTCTCTTTTATTATTTCTATCAACAATGATAACCATAAAGAGTGGTTTATCTGGTGACAGAACTGTCATATACTATTAAATTACCAGCGATTTTGAGACAACTGCATCAGAAGTTAAACAAATTGTACTTACTAACCGATTCAAATCTAAAAGTTGATCCAAATCCACTCCACGATATGTGAATTTCTTGAAAGTACGCTTCTTTTTCAACTCAGCAGCTGCAGCTTCATCCTGCGCCTGCGACATGCTTATTATGTAGTGATTCACAACAACAACAAACTCTGCAAATGAAAGAACAAAAAAAGATTTAGTTTGTCGCGGCGCATGGTACTGTCTACTAACACAGTAAAAAATAACTTGGATAATCCAAAATCCATTTCATCATATATATAATTCTAATAATCCTTTGACTAATGCAGAAAATCTCAGATTTTAATAACGTCTCAAATTTTCAAATTTTTTAAGCCAGCCTAATTATATCATTTCATATTCCCTCTCGTCGAGAAGTTCATAATCTAGATCGTCAAGGAATAATCGTGTCGTAAGTTGAACATTTAAAGATATCTAAAGATATTTTAGGACTAACATGATTTAGAAACCTAAGTACCAAGACACATTATAATGCCGAAATGAGGAAGTATTTAGCTTAATAATGTCTAAGAGTGCCAGAAATTTCGACTAAGTCTAGAAAACAGTATCAACAATTGGGTCTCACTGATCAAGTACTTTATATCACAAAATGCTTAATCAATGGATGAATTAAATGACAGAGAAGTTTTGTAAGATGGCAATTCGATTCCATTCCATCGACAGGCCAAGTTACCATCAAAAAGTTACCTAACGATAACTTGGCTCTTGGCTAATAATAAAAATATCGCTCACTCTAACTTTCTAAGTAATATGCCTTAATTAATTCGGGCATTAATTCCAGCACTGATATCACAATTCCCTTATAAATCCATAAAACAGGTTATCCCGAACCGATAGACGCCTAAAAGGTTAGATCTCTAACCGTCAAACCACTGTATCGCTATGATCAGTGACGATATGAAATCAGCTCGTCTTATTAAGTGATAGAGACAGGAAATCAAAAGGCCAAGAAATAAATCGATGTTGGCTAGGCTCTCTCTTTCCATTTCTAAATTTTGCGAAATTTATGGAATTGAGGGAGAGAAAGAAGCAACGAACAAAGTGAAGTTTTTTCATTAGATGGATGGAATTATAGAATGGAAGAAACTTTCTTGAAGACAGCATGCTGAACAGGTGTATTGAATAAAAGAGCAAAGGATATTGTTGTTTTACTGAAGAGAGTTGGGATCAGAGGATTGTTGTGTAGTTGTGGACTTAGATTGGCAGTACTGTCTATATCTTGCCGATTACTTCCACCATTTTTCACTTCCGTCAACATCGTTTTGTTTCTTCTTTCTTCTTGTCATTTCTCTTTTCTCTGCTCTTTTTTTTTTTTTTTTTCAAATTATTATTTGTGTTGATAGGAATGATTAATGATTGGTTGGAAGATTTGAAATTCTCTGCCATAATTACAATAAATTTCCTTTTCCAATTTTTTATTTAAAGTTAATGATAGTTATTTGAAAATATCATAAAAAATGGATGATTTTAAATTCCGCGGATGGAGAACGATTGGAAGGTCGTTCATACCTGTTGGCTTCAGCCAAATTTCATTTCAAAACACAAACACTGTCATTGAGATTGGTTTATTTGTCCCTTTTTTTCTTGAGGTTACTGTACCAAGCGTTCCAGTCATCGTTCGCTGAGCAGAAGGTCATGACTTCTCTTCAGTTAATTAGTAAAAAAAAACATGAATTGATTAATTGAAGAGAAATTTTCCTTCATACTTTAAATTTACCGAATATTGCTATTTTTCAGTATATGCATATCCATAAGGAATCGATTTAACAATTTAACATACCAAAAAACTTCCAAAATCAATAAAGGAAAATAGCGATGGTAAGTGGAGTTGCACTAATTGGTGCTACTGAAGAATCGTTGAAATGGGAAATTTATACGATTACATTAATCTCATCTGTAGTCTTGTTCTGATTTAATTCCAAGTTTTTTGCTCTATCTTAATTTAGTTTGCTTTAAAATTTAGTTTTAGTTCAATTAAATGCAAGCCTTACTTTTCGTATAAGAATTAATTTCAACTTTTATGCTGCTGCAAATGAATATGAAAAATTCTTGAATTTCCTTGATTTCCTATTGTCCTCTTCCTCTTCTTTCTATTTTAAATACAAAAATATTAATTTAAATAAGAATATAATTATAGTTGTAATGATTACATACTGATACAGTCCTTATTAAGAAATTTAGTAGTAAATGTAATGTCACAATTTCTCTCTTTACAAGAGAAACTACTGAAGAATTTAAGTTTAAATTAAAAAGAAAAAAATTGAACAGACTTTTTTTATTTTATTTTTTGTTGTACTTCTCTCTACAATACCGGTCATTGTATCCTTTAATTTATCAAACAACTTTTTTTTTTAGTTCACATTTCTGAACTTCTTTTTTCTTAAAACAGGTTGAAAAATGACGAAAGCAATAAGTGGAAGTAATATTCTCACTCGATAGTACAAACTTCAATATCATAACCTAAATTTTGCAAAAATTTTGTTTAGAAGTTGAATTTTGACAAAATTATTCAGAAATAATAATCAACAATTTCCAATCCGAAATTAACGATTTATTGATTTTTGTTGCTTATTGTGTCTCTAACATTGTTGAAAATAATTTTTTCTTTTTTTTCTTCATTGATAAGCTTCATTCGATTAATCTCATTTCAAACATTCATATTTTTTTGTTTGATAAAAATAAATATTTCGGACATTTTACCTCGCTGCATAACAATGAAATTATTCAACAGTGGCAACATCGAGGATTTTTCAATTTTTATTAATTGAATTTCTAATTGCTCCGGTCATGCTGTAACTCTAATCCATTGTTATTTCCTTGAAGTTAATCAGTGTTGAAGAATTTTGATGAAAGTTTTTGAATTTATCATAGACAAAAATTGTTTGTAAAAGGAAGTTTTCGTAATTATTATTTTTTTGCGGTCTCTAAATGAAACGCTTCATGTACAACTGATTTTTCATGCTTTGTGAAGGCGACATTTCATGATCATCAATTTTTTTTTATGCTTTATAAAAAGAAATTTTTATGATCGCCGATTTTTTAATTTATTTTTAGGAATTTAGTTCTCAACCTCTCCTTATTTTCATTTCATTTACAGTTTAGTAATTTAATTAATCAGTTTATCCATCCTTTTATGCTTTTTTTTTTTTTAGATTATTTAGCAATATTCTATACGGTACAGTGCTGAATTAGTAGTTGTATAGTTATATCTAAAATTTAAGCCGAGCACAATTGATTGTTCAAACTTCGAAAGTTCCATTGCTACAGATTCATTTGAAATTCCCTTTTAAAATCTTGATTTAATATTTACAAACGACTAAATTTTAAGGCAGATTTTAGATTAAAAGTGAACTTTTTCATATTTTGACTTTAATTTAGATGTGACGTTGAAATAAAAAAATTTATAATGCAATACTTTGTTTTGTCAATTTCATATATAACTCAGTCTAGAAATTTTGTACTTCCAAAAAGAAAAAAGTAGTTTCTGTATTTTGCTGATGTCACATTAGGCGAATTGTTCTTACTTTTCTGATTTTTCTATCATTATGTCTAATCAATTAGTGCAATTATATGTTTGCATTTTTGAAAATTTTTTTTATTTTTTTTGGTCTGAAAAAAATTCTGGCAAAATTTTATTTCATTTATGATTCATCCACCTTTAACAAGAAATAACAGGAAAAGTACACCTATCCGTCTCTTTAATTGAAAACCTGAAAATATATAAATTACCGTAATTGTACATATCGTAATCGTAGCAAAGAAATGCATGAAACGAAAAACTTGATTAGTGCAAAGCTATCATTAGATGAACTCACCTAGGCAAATAGTATTTCGACCATCGCGAAAGAAAGTCCTTTTTTTTTTTTTTTTTTTTTTTTTTTTTTTTTTTTTTTTTTTTTTTTTTTGCATGCATGTTCATGTTTCGATTTTTGTGCTTCACTTGTTTCAATTTTTCAGTTGCGAAATTTGTGATATTAGATTACCGAATATTTATACTTGTTTCCACAATTGCTTTCTTTCACGAAAGTCTACTCTAATATAAAATGATAGTTATTCAAATTCCAAAATATTTCAGATCTCTATAAAATGCTGCCATTGTGGAAGCAAATAACGCTGTTGTTATGGAAAAGTACTCTGGTCAGGAAGAGACAGAAAGTTTGTAATTTTATCTTTTTAATAATTGTGGGAATCAAAAGGATTCTATTCCAATTCCTGTTTTAATATAGAACTCACTAAGTCCAAGTCGTCCTCCCCATCATTAAAATAGAATTGGAAATTGTTATCTTTGGACTATCAATGATACAAATTTTTGAAATATCGCGATTTTGTTCATCTTTAATTTACGACTGAAAAAATTTTTAGCAGTGCTATGAAAGGGTATTTATATTGGATGTAGAAATTTTTCTGAAAGAAGTTCAGGAATTTTGAATTCTAAAATCTTAACTAAACTGCAAAATTCAGAAATCTTAAAACAAATCTTGAAAATTGAAAATTTAGATCTTACTTCTCGAATTATTATTACCAATTCTTCTATTTGGTATTCTTACGTTAATAAGAGCGAGAAATTTCACGGAACAGCATCGAACATGTAAGTTATTGTGCTCAAGAAAATCATGAGACTAATTAATTCTTGGCTCATTTTTCATTATGTTACAAAACCGAATTTTTTTTTCCGTTATAGTGATTATCTAGAAGCATGAATGCCTGGTGATTTTTCAGATTAAATATTCTCAGGAAAGTGTTATTTCTTACTTAACATCTCTTTTCAGTATTGTTGGTACTTGTTTCTATCCTATGAAAACCAACAATTTCAGGTCATTACGATGCAAAAGCTTTTCCATCTGCTGGTTTAATGCCCTTTCTTCAGAGTTTTTTGTGTTCCTTCACAAATCCTTGCTACAGGAGTCCAACAACAGGCGACGACACTTCTACAATTAATAATGCACTACGCAAACAATCACTGTAAGTGTTACAGATATGAATTCAAAATTAAATTTCAAACTAAATTTAGAAACAAAATTTCAGTAGATCAACAAATTTTCCAGATTTTCGAAAACGATAATTGTTCAGTTATGAAATGAATATTTCAACAAAAAGAAAGTTAAAATTATAATTGCAGTGTCGTCGAGGTTGGTAGAATTATGTCAGAAATGTATGCCGCGATGGGTTCAGAACCGGTAAAATGGAATAATCTGTGGGACTCATTTATCTGGCTCATTAATTTATTTGCCCATTTCACGCCACAAACTTTCCAAAAACCCATCCCCTTCGATTTATTTTTCAATTCCACTGATGACGCTGCCAAATTCTTCAAATCCATCCTAAATTCCAGCGATGATTTGTCCACCAGCTTAGATTATATCCAAATTTCACCGCTTGATGCTTTAGAAATCATCAGAGAGGTTCGTTTTTCGAGAAATTGAATCGAAATCATTCGATAAAATCTTTCAAAATTTCATTTCACTGCTAATTTATTATTACTATCGCTGTTTTTCATTTCTCAACAAATTTCAAGTAAGAACTAACCAACTGATTTCTCTATTTAAGATTTAAAGTTAAGGGAATTAGCAAGATTTTGAATGACATTATATTTATTTTAATAGCATTAAGCTGTATAAGATGTTGCAATATTTGCCTTCAATTATCTCCATAACAAATCCAAATTCAACATGCCTTTGGATGAACTAAACTTACTACAGAATGCATCAGATTGTACAACAAATTGATTTTCTTCAAAGTGAAACTTCTACTGTTTATCAAGAATGAAATCTAAATTATTTTCGTCAGAACCATGCTTAAAATAATTCATAAGATTTCGGAAGAAGTATGGAAATTTTTGTTAAATTGTCGAGAAAATTAAACTTTAAACAATTTTCACAAATTTTGACAACAAGAGTTATAAGACTATATTAGAACGTAGTGTGAACCTTATAAAAATTGAACATTGTACCAGTTTTTAGGGACTCCAATCTGCAACAGGAGACAAAATTAATGTCGAATACGATGATCTATTGAAAATACTAGGTGCATTAAATATTCTTCGAAACGATCAAGTGGTCAGAAAATTGATTTCAGTTTTATCAGCAGTTGATTTCAATAATCACACCTCAATTATAAATGCATTACATTGTGGATTTAACCGTAAGTTTCTACTCATAGTTTTTTTTTTTTTTTTTTTTTTTTTTTAAGAAATAAATTAAAATCTTTAAAATTGCTTGTGATTTCAATTTTAAAGAATTACTAGCTATACTCAACTACGTTTCAAGTGGCCTGTCCATTTAGTGTTATAAATAAAAAGGTCCGCTCACTTACTCTTACCTGTCACATTTGTGACAGGTAAAAAAAAAGTAGGTATATCTATACAGAAAGTACGCGCCTATCCGAATGCAGCGTTGTATCAAAATTTGAAAGCAATCGGCAAGAACTTCCGGAGATTTAAGATCCTAAACAACGAACATTTACATTGTGCAACAGTGCATCCTCAAAACTGGCTGCACGTCGCTCTGCTCACATTTGAGCCATTCTTTGCCTTTTTCGCGCGTTCGCTGATATCCATTCTTCCTCAGTTTGATTTGCAATTAATCGTTCATTTCTCTCGCCCTGCGAGTACGACGAGTTATATGTGATTTTCTGCAAGACATTATTTGGATGAACTAAAGCAAGCTGATTGCACCTGAGCTGTCCTCGAAATTATTTGAAAATATCCGAACAAATTGATCACTGGATTTTTATTCTTCCCTTTATCACTTATGTGGAAAAATAGAATTCCTTGATCATCGATCTGTGTCGTTGTAAAACCATCACTGTGTTGGTATAGAAATTCCGAACTGAACTGTCTGTTGAACTTGAACTATTTCTGCTCCAAAATCCGAATCTTTTTAATCCTTTCGGGACTCTTTTTCCTTACCTGATTTCCAACATGTCGCTTTATGATTCGATGATCTCACTTTGTTCATTTGTTAATCGAAGTGTTTTGCTGGGAAACTTGTTCATCTTTATGGAGAGATGAAAGAAAAAAAAAAAAAAAGAACAGGTTTATGTACATGGAAACACGCGTCTGTTTAAATGCAACATGTGTCAAAATTTCGAATCAGTCGATGAGAAGTTTGAAAAAATTGTGTGGCAAAAACAACGAACATTTACATAATTTCTGTAGATTGATATCTGAATATTTAAATTAGCTTTTTTCACACAATTTTAATTGGTAATTTTTTTTTTTTTTGTGGTTTTAATTCAATCTATGAGTAGGATAACTTTTTTCTGAGTGATATTTTTTGCAAGCTTTTGTATGGAAACTTTTATTTAAAATAATTTATACCCTATTTGAAGCTAATTATTTAATGTTAAATTTATTAAATGGATTTCAAAAACTTATTCAGCTTACGATGAAAGCTCGCGTGTTGAGAAATCCATTATCGGAGGATCAACAATAGCTGCATGCAATACTGATAAAGACAAAATATATAATTTTTTGCGTTACGTAGCACCTCGACATGGTGAAATACATGAAAAGAAGGAGCAATTTTGTGGCTCTATTCCGATTCATCCAGGTATTTGGATTATACTCAAAGTACAATCAACTGATCCTTGATCTATTTTGTTTATTACATTACATTTGTTTATGTTCTGATAATGAAAAATTCCAATAAGAATATATTTCAGACAGGAACTGTTCCTTCTTGGAAGGTGCCGTTTTATCACGAATTATGCCGTTGATCAGTGGCTATATTTTGTTGGCCCCGGCTTCTCCTGCTGTTAACGCATTTGCCAGAAAGGTAATAATTCTGGTGGATTTACAACTCACCAGAATGCATTATTATTCATCATGCTATTATAATTATCTGAATCATCATTATCAAGGTGTAACTGCATGACCAACTCTGATAAATTACAACTAGATTGATTCATATCAATGTCTTTTTGCTCGCATGAAACATCTGATATTATGTTCATCTCGCCATATTATCCAAATATTGCTATCTTCAAACTTTTTTGATGTTATAGGGGGAATATTTCAAGCAGTATGCTATTTCAGGTAAAGGCAATTATCAAGTTAATGAAACATTTAATTCAGAATTATTATTTCATTTGCATGGTTTTGAAATATATATTTCAGATGTCGGAACCACTTCAGTGGGCTAGTTTACTGCAAAGTTCAATCATTAATTTCAATCGCATGGCGTCACCTTTACAAGATGCTTTATTTGAAAGCAAACTTCGCCCAGCTTCTGAAGTAATTTTTTTTTACACAAATGTTTTTAATAATATGAAAAGTTGGTCAGAAGGGGATTTTTTCTAAATTCTTTAATATATCAAGATTCCAAAAATTTCCAGATTTCTAAGATTTCGAAAATTTCCAGATTTAATTTTGCTGGACTGAATACTTGCAGAATATTATAAAATTTCTGGAGCTGATGAACAAGTCGGATATTTTAAATCACGATTTCGTATCATCTCTTACATCAGCATTATCGAATATGTTCAATACTTCGTCTCATTCATCCTCCTTGCTTATGCGCATTAGATCTATGACGCTCCGACTGCAAGAAATTTTGCAGGTGCTTTCATATAACTCAAATTTAGTATCAAAACCCGTGAAGAGTTTTGAGATCCGAAGTTTAAAATCTTGAAGTAAAGTTAAGTAACTCTCATTTATAGTGCTTCTCATTCAATCGTTTTGTTGTTGTTTCCAATGAGGAGGAAATGATTGACCGCGCTTTATGTTTAATGGATCATAAGCAATACATGGCTGGAATTGTTTTCCTTCACGTCGATGAAAATTCCGTAAACTTTCCACCTATAGTAACTTACAAAATTCGCTATCCACCTCATTATACTGACTGTAAGTTTAATAATTACATTTAAATTTCTATCTAAATTTTAGAAAAATTATAGCTTTTGTTAATTTGAGATATGGCAATCTGTCATATTTTCAGCAACATGGGCACTCGGAGATTCATTTGAACATCAGACATCACGTGATTATTATTTGGTTGATTTAAAATATCTAACATTTGGATTCAGTTTTCTTCAAGAAGCCATTGATAAAATTCTCATCGAAAATGCTACTGGCCGCAACTATTCGACGGGTTTGTTCGTGCAACAGGAACCGTATAAATGTGTTCAGATTGATAAGTATGACTTAAATCATATCATTATATTAATCTGAGAATTTAGAAAATCTTGAGTGTTTGTTCATTTATTTTTCTACGAATATTTAAAAAATAAATTGAGGATAAAATAAATGAAATAAATGTTTTTTTTTCGAAATATTCGAGAAAATGAAGTAGTGAAAAAAAATAACAAAAAAGAAAAAAGGAACTAAATAATGGAATGAAAACTTTAAAAAGTTTTAAAAGTTTATGAGTGGACCGTTTTTCAGGTTCTCTATACTGAATTTTCTGGGAATGTTTGTTGTGCTATGCTGGATGTTGCCATCTGCATTTCTTGTAAAAAATATTGTTTATGAAAAAGAGATGCGATTGAAGGAAATGATGAGAATCATGGGTCTTAGTGATTCGATTCATTGGTTTTCATGGAGTTTGCATTCTTTCATCCTCATTTCCATCTCTAATTTCTTCATTTGTGTTTTACTTAAGGTTTTTGTCTTGAAATTATTTCATTTTCAATATGGTATTTAGAAATTTTTTTTTCGAAGCAGTAAATTTTTTTTCCTTTTCCTAATTCAGAACAATAAGCAATCCGCGGGAAAATCTCTTTACTTTCGTGATATTTTTGGAAGACAAATGCTTGCTGTTTTCATAGCAATAGTTCTTAATTCAAGATTTTCTATGATTGAGAAGAGAGTTTTAAAGAATGAATAATATAAATTGAACAATGAACAATTTTTTGTTTGGTAAAATACATATATATATATATTTTTATAGGAGCAAAATATTAAATAAATTCAAATTTCAGTACGGAAAATTTTTGCCATTGGCGAATTTCTCATTTCTTATCATTTATTTCTCATTATTCTCAATAGCTTGCATAGCACAGTGTGTCTTCATTTCAACATTATTTTCTCGGACAGATATAGCATCGGCTAGCGCTGCTGCCATATTTTTCCTATTATTTTTTCCATATCAAATATCTTTCCATACTCGGTCTAAAACGTTTCTAACAATTACGGTAAGTTTGATTTTTAGCTTTTGAGACAATTGCGGTATGTTTTGATTAGATGTGATTGTTGAATTTTTGCATTTTTGGTGAAACAAATAACATAATTGCTCAACTTATAATTTTCATCATTTCATTATGATATGATTTCTTGCTGTTGTTATGGTTACTTTCAGTTACTTTTTCCTCAAACAGCAGTAGCGTATGGTTTTGAAATGATCTATTTTGCTGATAAGCATTATATCACTGATTGGTCGTCTCTTCTCTCCACTGATTTCACAGGTTAATGTGAAATTTATCCAATTTAAAAGAATGATGAATTTTTCTACTTCTATTACGAGAATAAAATTTTCACTCCCTGAATTGGAAACCATTCCGTTAAATAGAGATAAGGGAGAAAAAATGTTGTCCTATGTACATTAATTGTCCTTTTGAATTAAGTATTCTGGCTGGGAACTAATTCTATGTAACATTTTGAAATCAAAGCAAGTTTCTTCGATATGTTAATTAATATTTCAAGATATGAAGGATTCAGAGTTTTAACTCTCTTTTTTCTAACAAATCAATTTGTAAAATTAGTAATATCAGAGGAATTATTTTATCTCAGTAACACCCATCTAAAATGTTTCATTGTTCTTATTGAATTTCGATAATTGAGATTGTGGAAGCAACTTCGACAGGAAGTATTAATGACAATAATTTATGGTAATTATTTTGTAAATCTGTAAATTTTCTAAATGATAGTGAAAAATTTAAACGTTTTATTTAGCTGGATTAAACATTACTTTATCGACAATACTAACAGCATTCGTATTAGATGCATTCATCTATGCTCTTCTGGCATGGTATATCAATATTGTTTTTCCTGGTAAGTTCGCTGCCATCTGAATTTCAGATCTTCAATAACTTTGACAATGATTTAACTATTTCTTCAAATCATTATCCTGGTTATTGTTATTCTCTATTAGCTATGATAATAAAGATCTTAATTGCAGGTATTTACGGCGTTCCGCAACCGTTTTATTTTTTCATCACTCCACGATATTGGCGAAGTGATAAATACGTGAAGCAATCCATATCAGACGCTAATTTCACAGTTCCTATTGAAGCATCAGGTAAAAACTTAAATAGCGTATAAAAAAACAATTGAATTAGTTTTTTCTTCACTTTAATGATTAATATTTTCATTACCGTTAAGATTGCTCTCATTCTTAAAATCATTTTACTCATCATTGTAACATTGTAGATAATTTTGAACAAGAACCAGTTGATTTGAAGCTTGCGGTTGACATTAGTAATCTTGTCAAAATCTATGGAAATGGAACCAAAGCGGTAATCCTGCTTTAATTTTAACGCAAAAATAACTTTTCTGGTTAAAAATTCGAATCAGTCAAACAAGAATTTCTTGAAAAATTGATTCAAATCAGAAATAAATGGATGGAATTTTGACAAACAGGCAATAATTGCAAATTCATAGAGTATCAGATGCTTGTTATGAAATAAAATATCTTCTTTGCTGTCTTGAATCATGCGAAAATATTCGAGGAATCTCATTCCTTTTAGTTAGATGGATTAAATATGCGATTTTATGAATCACAGATAACTGCTTTACTCGGACATAATGGTGCCGGAAAAACAACAGCTATGTATGCTATCTTCTTCACTTTAAAATTTTATTAATACTGAAAAGCTGACATTAGAAATATTGAGAAATATTCGAAATTTCTCAAATTTTCAAAAAAAAAAAAATTAATTTAAAGTAATCTTGTGCAAAATATTTTAGTTCAATTTTGACTGGTTTATTGCAATCAACATCAGGTGCAGTGTTTGTTTACGGCTTGAATTTTCAAAAATATATGCGTACCATACGTAGTTTCATTGGTATATGTCCACAGTATAACATTCTCTTTGATAAGTAAGTTTTGCTCAAAACTTTTTTTCTTGATTACGCATTTTGGTTTACAATGTGTAGCCAGTTTTATTAGATGGCCAAGTTTATTGGAATGCTCGAAGGCATTCCCCGAAAACAGGTTTATTCGCAGTACTTTTATTCCTACTAGTTGTTGCCAGAAGTTTTCTGCTGTTTTATCTATCACATACTTATTTGTTATTTATATCTTAACTGCTTAATTTTTTTAGGTTGACTGTTACTGAACAATTGAAATTTTATGGTGCTTTAAAAGGTATTCCAGAAAATCGACTTAATGATGAAGTCTACGAAACTGTGGAAAATCTTGGTTTAATTGCTTCAAAAGATAAACTTATCAGCTATCTTTCAGGCAAGCTTCGCAGTAAATTCTTTGTAGCAACCACTCAGTGTTGAATAATTCTAATGAAACAATATTTTATGTCAAATTTTGCATGTACAATTGCAGGTGGCATGAAGCGTAAATTGTGCATCGGCATTGCTCTGATCGGTGGTTCAAAGTTGGTAATTCTTGATGAACCTACAGCTGGTGTTGATGCCCGTGCTCGGCGTTCCATTTGGGATATACTAATCAAAAATAAAAAAGGCTTGCTTTCAGTTTGAAATTTTCAGCTTGTAGTGAAGAAAGAATTAAAAGGAAACATTAAAGCAACCATGTCAAATACCTGTAAATTTATTGCATTCAGAGAATGGTGGGTTTCTGAAATCAGGCAGATAATTGTTATCTATTTTTTGTGAATTATTCTATTTGTGGAATAACAGATATACACATGTATATTGATGTTAATATATGGTCATTAATATCCAAATTTCTGACAGACATTGAAATTCAGAAAGAATTAAGAACCATTTCTAGGACGTACGGTGATCTTATCAACACATCATATGGATGAGGCAGATATATTAGCAGATCGAATTGCAATTATATCAAAAGGGCAACTTCAAGTTGCAGGCTCACCGTTGTTTCTCAAAAAGAAATTTGGAAATGGCCTGTATTTGAATATCTTAAAAACATCGGTATTTTTTTGTCAGTTTTTTTCCGAAATTTAATGAAATTTAAAGTAAGAATTCCATCAATGCATTTCTTAATGAAATTAATTGAGAATATTAAACTTTTCTGAAATTATCTGCTCAATATGTGCAACATTAAATATATTTAATTAGACTTTATTGCTTCGCTTTTTATATTTCAACTCTTCAGGATACTATGAAAACATCTGAAAATTCTATAAAAAAATTTTTAATGGAACAAACCGATGGACACTGTGTACTTGTGGAACAATATGAAAATGAAGAATTATATCGTTTGCCCATCAATTTAACTGCCCATGAATTAAAAGAGTTGGTTTTTTATTGAAAAACTTGATAGTTTTCATCATCTTTGCACCTTTTGTCACTACAAAGCAAGATTTTTCCTGTAACAAAGATTTCCTGTAACAAGCAAAATCTCTTTTTTCAAGAAAGACTTTAAAGCATCGAAACATAAATACCTTAGTGAAATTTCTAACATCTTACGAAATCCTTGCTCTCATTCTTGTCTACCTTTTTTGCCCTTTTTTATAATTTGTGGAATACCATACAATTTTTTTACTGTTCTTTCAAGTTAGTTAAAATTTTAGTTGTCTTTACATATATTTATAAGTCGAAATCACTACAATTATAGATTATTTGAAAAAATTGAAAAGTTGAAACATGAATTGGATATCACGAACTACAGCATTACCGTTCCAACACTTCAGCAAGTAAGTTATTTAACTGCTGATTTCAAATTTAATTGTTTCCTTCTCATCAATAGAAGGGATATTTGGTTCAAAATCATCTTTTTAGTAAATTTTGTAAACTTAACTACGCTCTGAAATTTCACTGTCAAAAAGAAATCAGTGATTCAAAAATTTTTTAATATCGATTTTTCCATTTATTCGATCCTTCTTATAGTTAACGTTAACTTAATTATCATATTTAATCAAATAGTCCATTTTTTTAGATTTTTTTGCAATTAGCGCCAGCCGAAAAGCAACCTCTGAAAAAGAATTATCGTAAATATTGTTGGGCTTACTTTTCCCGGAGACTTAGCAATTTCATTCACTCTGTCAATGAAAAATTCTTGGAAAATTCTACAAATACATCAGTTTCAATATATGAAACAAGTAGCGATTACAATCCATTACTTGCTGTTTATTTTCTCAATCATTTTTCACATTTTAGCCAGTGTTTATTTTGAAATATCTGTATTGAAATATGTTTTGGAATCGATGAGATTAAACTTGAAAAGAAAAAGTATTTTGAACAATGATGAGTAAATATATTTCTAATCAAGATAAACGGAAATTCAAATTAAAATGACAATATTAAAAATCATGGCAGAACTTGAAGTTCCTTTGATTTATTTTAAAATTACATATTACATATATAATCTACAGATGCAGATCAGGAGCATCCTACCGTGGAATATGTAGACAATGAAGTTCATTTACGAAAGCAGCATTTGAGAGCCGTTATCAACAAACGTTTGATTGAATCCAGACGGGATATTATGGTTATATTGATGAAGGTTTGAAATATTTTTAATACCAAATAAATATTATCTTGAATAATATCACCCTTTATGGCAGATTCCAAAAATGCTCCAAAATAAAAGGCTTAAAATAGTATTCTCGATACAAGATTGCAGCAGCGCGGTGATCGCACAAATATTCGAGTAATATTGATCATGGTTATGATAACAATCATAAGAATATTATTACCAACTGTCCTTAACATGTTTATAAATAGTATCAATAATTTCTTAATTTGTTTTATCAATATTGAACATTTTCAGATTCTGATACCAATTTTTCTAGTGTTTGGGGCTGAAATGTACATTAAACTTATTACTGAAAATTATTCAATCTATAGGCCGGAAACACAACCTCCATTAGAACTGATTGGTGGAATTTATGGAAACTGGACATTAAATTACTTCAGGTTTGATCATCATATGATATAATTCATTACATTAAATGATTTTTCGTCTTATGAATTGATTTCTTTTAATATTGATTGTTTCAAATCACTTCATAATCGCTTAAAGTTATCATTACATCGATAAACGACTGATCCTTAATGCTTGTGACTGGAATACAAAATAGCTAGTGAGCAAGCTGGTATTTCAGCCTCGAAAATCAAGATAAAACTACAGAAGGTGAAAAGTATTTAAAAGCTATGATGGCATTTCCAGGAACTGATATTCGGTGCACCAACTATAGTTTTGTGAGGTAAGTTTGTTTATTCAGTGACTTCATCATTTTCTTCAGCAATTTCAGTTTTGAAGTCCAAAATTTCTAAAAGCTTCCTGGCTTCAAAATTTTAGACCAAGTCTCTTTTTTTTGAATTTCAGTCAAATTTTTTATGGAACAACCTATCCTTGCTACAACAATGAGACATCCTTAATAAATCTCAGTCTGCCATCAGAAATGGCTCCTTTTAATGTTCCTCAAAAGTATGTTTTGTTTGAATTGGTGCACAACAAAAAGTTTTTTAATAGTTTGTTTGTAAATAGATGAATTTGTAATTTGAAAAAGTAATTAAACTGTTCATCAATTGGTATTAAATAGTCGTTACGAATTTGAAAAAAAAAAAAAAGATTCATTTGAAATCGGATGAAAAAAGAATAAAGCAAAGAACTGGAATATGTTTTTAGAAGGGAAAATAAAGAAAGTGAATGAATGGAAAGATTTAATTCCTTAATTTCCCAATGTTTATTTCTAATTCATTGGTTAGTATTGTTGAATAATTAAATATTTCTATGTAAATAACTAATATTTATTTTAATTGATAAATGTTTAACAATTAAAAAATGAGATCTTGATGTTCTTCAAGGTGTGGTTGTGGTTCATCAGGTTGGAACTGTACAGCGGCCAAGGATTTTGATTATGAACTGAACAATGTAACGCTTCCAAGTGCTAATATCATTTATGATGTTACATATCGCAATATTTCACAGTTTCGACTACTCACTTCTGATTTGGCTCTGAAAAGTCGAAAGTTAATGTTAGTTTTCGTTCTTTTATAGAGCTTGAAAAAACTTGAGAGAATTGTTTTTTATTTATCTGATTTTAATTTTTTTTTTTCAATTTAGAATTTAGTGCTGAATTACAATGATACCCACATGCAACTGTTTGTTGGTAGATAATTGTCGTAAAAATTATCAAGTAATACCAAATTATTATTAGTTTTTATCATCCTTTGATAGAAGACAAACCACTTTGCATTTATTCAATACGCTGTTGCGTGATTTCGATAATCATAATAAGATACTTTTTACATTTTGCATAAATATACTTCTCATTCAATTTCCAAAATTTCAAAACCTAAAACGTCAATTCCACGTTTAATTTTCAAATCTTTGGTTTTGCACTTAATTTTTATATTCTGAAGGCTTGGTGGATGGCAATTTGCACAGTTCAGTATGGCTGCTTTGAATGACGCAGAAAGATTACATGCGCAAACTGGATGGCATGATGCTTGTGAGTATTGAGTTTTCGATTTTCCATATTTATTGGAAATATTTTAAAAAATTCATGATGTTGGAATTCTATCGTTACAGCTTTAGCTTTAGCTGAATTTATCAATTTCTAGTCAAATTTGGACTATTCTAAAGTTATTCTTAGAAGCTTTGTTTGTTTGTTTGTTTGTTTCAACTTAATTTTAGTGACCGTTATGAAGAAAGCATCAGAAGTATGGGACATCGATTGGAAGGGTGCTATATCCAATGTAAGCTTTGTTCAAAATCCATTCCAGCCTCGGAATAAAACTTTTACGGACTTTGTTGCTATTTCGATGGCAAATTTCGATACAGAAGAAAACAGTAAGGTAATTTTCAATTGAAATATTTTAGAGGAAAATTCGACAAGGACATCATACTTTTTGGCTTTATTAGATCGAATGCCTGTTATTAACAGCATAAAGTATCTTTATCATTCAGTGCCATTAGATTAAAGATATTGCAGATTTGAAAAGGTCTATGACGATTTCTCTTATGACATTATCCTTTGATTATAGTAAGAAAAAATAATGACAGTAATTATATCAGTGACAATAATAAAATCCCATTAATAATCGTATATTCTTTCGTGGTACTTAGGAGTGTGTTTATGGTGATAACTCTGCTATCGATAGATTTTTTCATGTGAGAGAGGAAGAAATTCAGCTATTCACAGGACTTCGTTTGAATTATTTATTCATCAGACTGAACGAACATAAATGGAAATTACCGGATTTGCGCAGCAGTAAGCAAGATGAACATGGAATTTGTCTTAGGCAATCTTATCATCAAATAGTAAAATTCGTCAATAATTTCTATCAATGAAGACAGTGAAAAATTCTGGATCAAGTGGCCAAGATTCATATTGGATGTTAGATTCCTGGATATTCGATATTTTTAGTAGTTCCGCTAAATGATGGAAGGAAAGCATTTATGGAATTTCAAGTACAGGATTTTCGAAATAAGTATAATTGAATAATAATTAATCGATTGGAGATGCTTCGCTTAAGATTTAAAGCATTTATTGACATGGAATTAGAAGGATTCAAAGGAGGAATAATTGAAGAGAAGCATGAAAATAGTGTATTAATATAAATAAAGAAGAGATGCATTGTGAACAAAGAAAAGATGCATACTGCAAAGAGGAAAAAAGAGACTAGATATGATAATAGAACTAGCAAGAAATGAGGACATTAAACTTGAAAGGAAATGGAAATTTGATGGTTGCTGGATGAAAAGGATCGATAAAGAAAGGGAGGAGAAGAAGGATTGAGGAAAGATTAGCTAGAGATTGATCGATATAGAAATGATAAAACGAATGAAGATTGGGTTTGATGATTCCACGGCATGGATTCGAATCAATAAGCCTTGGAAATGATAAAGAACAATTATCGCTTCTTATCAATGCACAAGAAAATTTGGAAAATAGAGAGAAGTCTGAAATTGGTATCT
Organism: Onchocerca volvulus; assembly: GCA_000499405.2. Classification (NCBI taxonomy): domain Eukaryota; kingdom Metazoa; phylum Nematoda; class Chromadorea; order Rhabditida; family Onchocercidae; genus Onchocerca; species Onchocerca volvulus. The sequence continues at coordinate 7,530,908 of HG738137.1, read as the reverse complement.
CAGAAAAAAACGTAAAAATTGAAAAACGTTAAAAAGTAGTGTGACTGAAAAGCCTCTTTTTATATGGATAATCTTTGGTATTAATAGTGGGTGGAGGCTTGCAATACACTAATCATACAAAAGATTGGATATGAGGACTGAGAATAAGATGGACAATTCTCGCCAGCTTCTGTAATATTCTGACAGTTAACATCTACATATTTCACGCGATATCCATAAGTTGTAGTAGCAAATCGGAAGTTGAGAGAATAAAGGCATTTTGTGCTCAGACATGAATGATTGACTCATTTTCCTGAGAAATGTCACAAATTTCTCCTATACACATTATTTGGATTATTTCAATTTATGTTATAAAATATTTCGGTTTAAAACGACAGATGAATTAGTTCAAAAATCTCAAGTTCTAATTTAGAACGATGGAATAGTTTAATACCTTATGAATGAGTGTGGAAGGGTCGACTGTGAAGGATAGTGCATTAGCAGTTATTTCATTTTCTTCAGAAGAAATCTCTTAATATTAGTAAAAAGCTTACGAATTCAAATATCTTCTGAATTTTCGCGTGTGATAAAATTTGTCTTTTGTTCTTAGACAATTTCTTTTCTCTTCAACTCAGTGAAGGTTTTCTTGAAATTATTCCGAAAAATATGTTTTTCGAAATTACTATTCGGAATTAGTCCGAAAGACTAAAAGTGTTAGTGTTCTGGATGATAAGGTTTTGCACATCGAAAACAAATTAAAAAACATCACAGAAAAGTAGGAAGATCGTTTTATAGATAATCTGTATAGTACTTTCAGTATTTTCGAGGATATATTCATCCGTTACTGCAAAGCATTTCCAATAAGCTATCAGGAGAGTTTTGAACCTCACAGTGCATATTACGTTATAAAGAAATTGAAAATATTAAGGAGGAAGGGAGTGAGTGAGATTGATTTAAGCTTATTCATGACAATCTTAATTATCAATTAAAATTTACACTCCAAGCAATGTGGGACTTGAATTACGAAAATATTGAAAATTAGTAAGAATTTGGGAACAAAGATCCCATCTCATAATCGTTATTACATAGGAATTAATGGTGGAATGTGGATACACCATTTTGTGTTATCAAGAATGGATGAATCCACTAATCAAATTGCTATTACCAGATCCGTTTCATGTTATAGAGAACAAATTATTAACCACTAGTTTCTAGGATTTCTTAGAACATTTTGGAATATTTGAAGTGAAAAAGTTAGCTGTAATTACAATATCACCTCACATCGAGCATCTAAAGAAAAGAAAAATGCAGTAGTTGGAAGATATGTCAAATTATTTTAAGTAATATATCAGTGTGATTGGAAGTAGAAAAAATACTAATAATTCTGTACTGCAGGGAAGTAATGAACAGATTTAAAGTAAAACAAATAGAATAAAATTACAAATGCAAATCATTCATTTGATTGTATTAGAGATATTGATTTGTCTTGTTTAGCACACTTTGAATAAATGTTATTATAGGTATATCACAGTTGAAGCAAACTTTTAAGGAAGAGAAGAAATCATTAGTTATATTAATGAAAATTTATGAGTTATTTTAGTGTTAAAAAAAGTGCTGACTCAGGTATGCAAGAAAAAAAAGTATGTGTAATTTGTAATAGATGCTGAAGCGTAAAAATTTGAGCCGAACATAAGAAATGATAAAAAATATAATTAATCTTCAATTAAATTGTCATATGTTTAAGATATGGTTTAACAATAAATTGTGGCATTCCTTGCCTATTTCCATCAATGCATATCATAATGCAGTTTTACGTTCTCAAAGTTCGTCAGATCCTGCAACTATTGGAATTCTCACTTACTCACATCCAATGAATTTTAGTTTATCAGCATATATCAATACTGTTCCATTGTAAGTTATCATTCAGTATATAACAGTTAAAATTACAAAATAAGTAATTCGCTGTCTTTTATGACTATTTTATAATTCCCATCAGTTAATCAAGTTATTAATGATTTGTTCTGTTTGAAATTTATCTCCAAATGCGTATATTTTTTCTCGTAACATTGATCATACTTGGGCTTTTCAACTATATGTACCGTTATCTTTCAATAAGTTTTAGAAATTACTAAGTGATTACAGTAAGTTATTCAGATTGATTTTTTCTTAAAAATCCATTGAGATATGATATCAATCAAAAACTAAAGCAAAATTTATCATATTTCTCTATATTTTTTTTACATTATAAGATGAAAAGATTTTGCTTGCTTCAAATTAATGATATATTTGTATTACAGAGTTAGAATAATGTCTTTCCGAATAATTCTATTAATTTTGGCTATATCACTTATCACTGCCTGCTTCTGCTTGCCACTTGTTGATGAACGTATATCTCTTAGCAAACACTTGCAAATGATTTCGGGTCTTACGCCTCTTATCTACTGGATTGCTAATTTCGCATTTGATATTGTATGTTTTCATTTCAGCATTAATCTCTTATCAACTTTTCTTTGTATATAAATTAGAATTCAATTTTTCTAAGAATAAAACAATGTATGAAATTAGTATTTTTTTACAATAATATTTTGTTTCAGGTAATATATGTGATAGCTGCTACTATCATTGTCATTTTATATAACGGTATGGAAGTGCACCAATTTGTTTTCACTCCTTTCTATTCAATTTCACTTTTTCTCCTGCTATTTTGTGCCGGGTAAAAATTTTCGCTTTATCTCAAAAAAAAGTTTGGAAATTTAATTTTTGATTTTACTTATTTCAGGTTATCACTAATCTCTTTTACTTATTTGTGTCAAAAGATATTCAGCCTACCCTCATTAGCATATATTATTATCGGTGTTGGATTCTTTTTTATCGGATCGAATTGCACTACTCTGATCATTTTCTTCGAGAATCAATTGTTGAAGGTTGGAGAAGAATAGTTTGGAATTTTTTATTTAGCTTTTTTTTTTTTAAATTTAAACGTTCGAAATTTTTTAATTTTATTTTTTACTTAAATTTTGAAAGGATTTTTTAAAAAATTTTGAGAAATATTAAAGCTATATTTCTTCTTTTATTTGAAGATACTTGGAACAATTTCTTAAGTTTTTTTCGAATTTTATGTTTTTAGGATGAAGCATTGATATTGGCTTATAAAATCTGCAGCGTATTATTTATGGCACTTCCTCACTACAATCTTGGAATGGCTGCTTATCGACTGAGTTTCGTTGGTGTTTTGCGAATACAAAGTGAAATGTATCTTGGTATGTTGCAACAAACTTATGAATTCCACTATTTGAAATATGACTCAAAGCAAAGTTTTTTTTGCGGAATGGTAACACATTTAAAATGCTTACTGTAAAACTGCTAAATGATAAATACGCAACTTATCTTTATCTTTTTTTCACATTCACTAATTATCAATAAATTTTTTGAATTTCAGAAGATATAAATCGAAAAGATCAGATTGAAAATCTACCACTACCCAATCCGCTTGAATGGCATTTAATGGGAAAGCATTTGGTGGCACTTATTATAGAATTTCATTTTTATTTCTTGCTCTTGCTTTTAATTGAATGTCGTCATCGTCTACGTTTATGGACAAAGTAAGTCTTTTCCGAGGAAAGATATAGTAGCATCCTTTCTGGGCTCAATGATGAAGTTACCAAAGAATGACATAGTTAGTTTTTTATTTTGAATGGCACTACTTTGACAAAATTTATCTACAGATATCGAGAAATTATGCGAACAAAGCAGTTGATAGCCAGTGCAGAAGAATCTGAATTAGACGAGGACGTTGAAGTGGAACATAAACGAGTGAATGCATTAAGTTTAGAACCAAGCGATAACCACAGATTGGTTGTTAACGGTGTATCGAAGGTACGTCACATTTCAATTTAAAGCGGAATATTCACTTTTTAAACTGGAAATTTGCTAAGAATACATCGAATTTACTCTAAGATTATTTTTTTTTAGTCCTATGATGGTCAAACATTAGCAGTGTGTAATGTTTCATTCGCAGTCAAAAATGGCGAATGCTTCGGCTTATTAGGTGTGAATGGAGCCGGTAAAACAACAATGTTTCGTATATTAACCGGAGAAGTATCAGCTGGTACTGGAGATATACTTATTAGCAATAAAAGGTTTCTATTCCGGAAGATTTTGTATAAAATTCTTATTAATTAAGGATTAAAAAAAATGAAAATTTTTACTTACTTTATACGTATTGTTTTCTTTAGATTTTTAAAATAGAAATATTTCGATGACGACATGAGCATTATCATTGCTAATTGTTTTTATATATTTCTTAGAAGAAACAAATATTAATTTTAGTACTTTTTCCTAAAACAGTTCAATGGAGTGACCAGATGCTATTTGTAATGAAACGAAAGATTTGTTGAATAGAAGAAAACAAAGTAAAACCACAGCAGTTTTCTAGCATTCAATGTGAGAATTCGGATAGTTTAATCAGTTTTGGCTACTGTCCACAATTTGATGCCTTAAATCCAAAATTAACAGCAAGGGAACATCTTCGTCACTATTCGCTTCTTCGTGGTATCAAGAAGAAGCATGTGGATAAGATAAGTTATTATATTATGATGTGTAATATATATTGGTACACTCAACGATACTCAGTTTTGATCTCATGCCGAAGTAAATTTAAGTTCTTGGGTACTAGAATTCAAGTCCTTGGACAATAATTTAAGTTCTTGGATAATACTGGATTGAACAGTTGTTAGCAATTATATTATCATATCGAAATTATTAATCGTTGATGAAGCTGATAGTGAGTTCTAAATAGTCAGTCAACAATAGTTATTTCTTCTTGGCTTGTTTAAGGCTTACGGAAAATAAGTTTGGCTGCTCGTGACATTGCATAGTCATTAAGTCTAAAGTCGTGAAGTTTAACTCGATGAAATGTCCAAATTAAGATTGATTGAGCCGAAAACATGTCAGAAACGATATACCAACTTTTTGCAATTTCAAAAACCTATTGTTGTTAATAATTTCAGGTCGTAAACTGGGCACTGAATGAGTTGCAACTAAATTCTTATGCGGATAAGATAGTTTCAAATTTTTCCGGTGGTAATAAGCGTAAATTATCAGTTGCTATTGCTTTGGTCTCAGATCCACCATTATTACTACTTGTAATTTCATTTTTAAATAGAAAGAAATAAAATAAATTTCAATTAATTATATTATATATAACATGTAATAAACATTTCGTTAATTTCGATAATTCTCAGCTCTAACATTCTTCTTCCATATCTTCAATATATCTTATTGAGACTGAGATAGAAATGAACAAATATAGTGAATTGTTTGTTTATCTTTTTGATTCGAGCTATTTTTCATAGATTGCGGTAAATGATTAAGCAGTTAGCATCATCTCTTATCCAGGTACCTCCAACTTCTCTTCTCTCTTTATCATAATCAGTTTCAATTTTTGCTTACAAATTTTTAAAGGACGAGCCGAGCGCTGGAATGGATCCATCAGCGCAACGTTTCATGTGGAACGTTTTGCTAAAAGTACGTAAGAATAAGCGTGCAATGGTGATAACATCACATAGCATGGAGGAGTGTGAAGTTCTTTGCAATCGTGTAGCAATAATGAATCATGGACAACTTCAATGTGTCGGACCTATTCAACATCTGAAACATAGGTACTTTAACCTGCCAATGAGATGGGCAGACTTGTGAGAACTTTACTATCTTATTTTATCAATATCATAATCACTTAAATATTAAAATCTTTAAGAATCGGATGTTGAAATTAAAGATTTTTTCTTGTTTGCTAATTAATTTATTGATTTTTTAAATTTTATTGTCTTATCTTAAGGAGTTCCAGTCACTCAACACTTCTGTTGACCGATTTCAATTATATCTGTTTATTTTATCAGGAATCACAAGTTATTGATATTATTGCAGAATAACTAATACGACTCATCGCATTTGATATTTTCTTTATCAGAAGCTCTCTAAAATATTTATACAAGATTTTTCATTTTAAGATGTTTTTCAGATTTGGTGAAGGATATACCTTAACAATTAGATTATCAACGAATGAAAGTATTAGTAAAGTTCAAAGTTCCATGGAAATTCTTCTACCTGCTGCACGAGTAAATCTTCAAATTATTATGTACCAAAGTCAAAAACCATGTCAAACACCATGTCTCGAAAAATTAAAAGAAATTTTTTTTTTTTTTTTTTTGGAGGCCTAAGCCCAAGCCTTACATGAATATCGTGACATTCCATAGTCATTCTTACCCTATTTCCTAATTGCCGGCTACCTCATCTCAATGTCAATTTTCTAATAGCATATCATTTCCAGTTGGAAGCTGTACATTCCCGAACTATGTTTTACCAAATTCCGAACGCATCCTGTACAATTGCAGATACATATGATGTGATATGTAAGGTTAGTTTTCAAAATAGATCCTGGAAAATTTTTGAATCAGTGAATTCTTTTCGGATTGAATTAAGGTCATTAGTTTTATAATAAAAATAAGATAGGGGGGGGACTAAAGAACGAAATCTATTAAAAGCTAATGTTTCGCCAAAAAATTAAACCTAAATTCAAATTTTTCGAATGAATTATAAATTATGGACAGCATAAATATACTCAAAACACATTTTAAATTGAAATAGAATTCCCTTCCCAAACCGGATTTAAATTGCAATTTTTTAAAATTACCACATAGTTAATACTTCATTTCAATTGAAAACAAATTATAGATGCAAGAAATCACAGATATTGATGATTATTCATTGTCCCAAACAACACTGGACGATATGTTTGTTTCATTTGTTAGCGTTTCGTCCGACGAAACAGACAAAACATCACCAAATGTCAACTGAATTCAATGGAGATCGGTGATTTCTGTCAACAGATGCCATTTGCCACTAATTTTTCCTTTTGTGGCTATTTTGCTGATATAGTTTCCTTTCAAAATTCTCCAGAACTACTTATTTAAGTTGTAAATTAAGATAAATGGAGATTTTGGCCAAAAGTCAACAAAATCCTGGGATTCATTCGATTTCCCTGGAAGTCAAATGATAATTTCAAATCAAAAAGTATTATATCGAAAAAAAAAAAAAAAAAAAACAAATCTTCACACATTTTTGACTGATATTCTGCAGAACCATTCATATCCATTTGTCTTTGATCTGAATTCCTTTTGCAGTTTTTTTTTTTTGTAATAGAAGAGAAAAATTCATATAAGACACTTATCACTTATCGATTTTTCTCTTTGCATAAAATTTGAAATTCGTTATATTAGACACTCTTTTTGCTTTTGCCTTACATGAATATCTCTCAAACGGTTCTGTTTTCTATGATTAGTAAATGATCTTATAAGAAGTATCAATGGTTCAGAATTTATCACTATCACATCTATTGTGTGTGACTATTTTCACTTTTCAAATTTATTTCATATAAGTTAATAAAATGGAATATAGGGTAAAATCTTATTAGTTTGAAAATGTTATCTTATACAGGAGGAGAAATATTATTGCATCAAACAGTAATCGATAAAAACGTTTTTTAAAGAATAGAAAATTACAAGTTTCAATTAATTACACTTGCCGAAACAATTTTTTCCAGTGCCTTAACTTAATGAAATTGATATTCTTGTCCTGCATTAAACTATATATCAATTTCCTAAGAGCTTAACGTTCGCTCTTACATAACAAATCATTTGCACAATAAATATAGCATCATAATAATGATAAATAACTCAAGCCGTTAAAGCTTAGAGCTCATGATTTTCAGTCTTAAGACTAAAAGTCTTATTCTGCTCAGATCTCTCGACATACGACTAATCTATCTTAGTTTATTTTTTAATTTTGAGAGGAAATATGAATTATGGTAACTAGTAAATGAACATCGTCATGCATTTTTTCGCATAATTGGACCAAAAGCATTAATGCATCCAGGTCGTGACTTCGTGGAAGAGGACGCAACATCGACAAAGTCCTATAAATAGTACAAATATTATTAGTATCTTGCAATGTACATTTTATTCATAAAGATTATTTTAGCAATGAGAAATGGATGTTCATATAAGAAATATATGTATCGTTTTTAAAATTAAGTTTTGTTCTGCTTCGATTTGTATTCCTCATTTCTTATGTAATACTATAGCGAGCTAATCAGCTGAAGGTTTAGTAAATTAATTTTTCCTTTAAAAAGTAATACTTACATAACCATCACATATTTCCTCTCGAACACAGTGATTCCTAGAAAAAGCTACTGCATTATACATTTAATTTTAGGTTTATTTGCAAACTCATGCTTTGGAAAATTCTTCTTACTAGATATGGTAAATTTAAAATGCACATTAGAAATAAAAATGTCTCCGTACTTGCTAATATCGACAACAAAAATTCTAGAATTTATAATTTTATTGTAATTTCATTTCAGGTGATAAGTCGCTGCTGATAGACATATTATCAAATGACGTTCCAACATTCTAATTCTAATACTTATGCAATGCCCATTTGCATAACTGATCCTTTTTATGTCCAGTTAACACAGATGTATCCTGCTAGTAGCGATATATTTCCAAGTTCAGACATAAGTTATAAATATAGTTTCAATGTCCAAAAACTCTGATAAGCAAAGAATCAATTAACTACATAATGCCTTGTTCATAGCACTGTGTTTCAACTTGGAAAAATTTTTTGATTTAAACTGAATAAAACTGATAAATGTGTGTGCAAACCTATTGTCCACAGTAAGCCAAATTTCACGCGTGAGATCACTTGCAACTAACCCATTCACACGGTTTTTGATAAAGGACAATAATAATATACCATCGAGGTGGAGCATATTTTCAGTGAAATCCAGTAAACGGCGTTTAACTTTCACATCAATGTAGTTATCATTAGCCTGAATGCAGCAGATGAAGAATTATAACAAAGTGCCAAAATAATCCATACTTTTATTGAAATGTAAGTTATAAATTGAAATTTCAGAAAAATTACGAGAAATTTTCAAAAAACGGAAATACCTGTAACAGAGATAATACACGTGTATAATGTAGATAAGGACAAAGCAAAAGTAGAGTAGAATTTATTGCGCTCACTGCATCAATCAATACCAGTAATGTAAGCCAGAACCACAGCGCCACGTATAATTTTTCATTCAGTACATTAATCATCAGGACACACTGCATCGTATGGGTATTCATTTGGCCGATTTGCTGAAATCCCTAACATTACTATAATAAAATTCGAATTAGCTCCTATTATTATTCATCTAACGTAATGCATTACTCATTAACATTATTAATAATATTATCCAGTATTATTCATATGGTTTAAAATAGTTTGGGACTTTATTTTTAAATATTAAACTAATAGTTTATTAATCACAAATAAGATTATCATTCTGGTTTGCAGTTAGCATTGCATATGACTTTTTTGAGTCCATGTTTAGAAGTATCTCATTAATTTCACTGTTTATATCATCAAGAAACACGCAATGCTCCGCATTACAAAGTGCTCATTCTACAATAGATACAACTTAACTAGAAGCATTATAAAATGACCAAATAACCATACAGCAATTTTGACATCGCAGAATGTTACCCATGGAAATATACCGGATGTCTTCCAATCATTACCTTTGAAGATTTCTTCCATAAACTGGAATATATCACAAATTGGACATCCATGAAAGAATTATTATTCTCCATATTTTCAAAACTTTTCAAGTCCTCGTAAAATTATAATAAAATGAATGGGAAGCAGCAAACTGAAACTTACACGATATCCCCAAAGTAAAGAACCATCACCAACGAAATTATTTATGAGTAAAACTTGACATAAGCAACTGCCAAAATAGAACCATTTCACGAGCACATAAAAGTGATATGCCGAACAACATTTAGCAGTATGTCTTTTAAAAGAAGATATTAGAAGAAATTACAAGTTTAACAAACATCAAAATTAACCTATTTAACAATGACACGCTTTTCCATACTCGTTTTATACTTTAATTTCATTTCATAATGATACGCTTTGTCATATTTTATTTCATACTTTAATGCCGTTTGCTGCATGTTTCAAGGTATTAGAAGTTTCCATTTGAAATAAAATGGTTATAATGCTCCCTGAATAAGTCATAACTGAAAAAGAAACTTGGAATCAAGCAATAAATAAAAATATTAAAATAAACCAGTCTTACCTCTTCTGCTTGTACTGAATATATCCAACAGCAAAATTAGCGATTCTCTTGAGATGTTTCTGACGAATTGATAACGTCGTAATAGACCGCAATTTCATTGCTTCTTCCACAATAGATCGCATATCCAAATCTATACAGTAATCTCAAACTACTTTAAATTTAAACGATAATTAATTAATGATGTGTATTCAATAAAACTTTTATAATTCGATTTATATAAAGCAATAATTCGGCCTGTAATATTACTATATCTTGCACATGTGATCAAATTAAATACAAGAAATCAGGAATTATGATTGGAAATAACGAGCTAAATTTACCTGAATCACAACTATTTCATTAAATCTTGAGGGTGATGAAAGAAAAATCAATACTACTTACCACGTGTTGTTATAACAATGTTCCACAGAATTTTTGGTAAATAGCAAAGTAAAGCTTGCAGCAATAATACATAAGGTACCCACTGCAACAAAGAATTTTCCCAGTGTCAACGTAAGTGAATGCAATTTTATCATATGTGCAAAAAAAGATATTCTATATCGCAAATATGAGTAAGTTTCATATATTATGTAACTAATGATCCAAATTTTCTTCTTTTCTTTGTATCAAATAAAAATCTAATTGAAATTTCAAAACCGAATCTGTGTTAATAGAATATTCACCTGATAATAAACAATTTCTTCTTTAAAAACATTTGTTGTTTCACCTTTCACAATAATTCTACTTGTATTTACCAAATATGTATTGCTTACAAAACAATAATCCTGTACATAATCAACCCATGTGCCTACAATCATCATAAGTAACAAAAAGATCGGAAATCTATATAATTAAAAGACAAAAACAATCTAAGGAACATTTAAAACACAATATAACGTATTTACATCATGTTCCAAAAATAAAAAAATGAAAAACAGCCCTATCGTTGGCATGAATTATGCATAATTAACTATATAGATATAGTTAATCATAAAGATATAGTTTCTCATAAAATATAGTTTCTCTTTCATGAATATGTTTCCGACTGTTCTAACTTCATTTGGAAATTTTATTTCGTTTACACTGTTTTAATTTAAAAATTGCAAAATCTTTATGACAATCCTTCAAGTTTTAATTTTTATTCAGAAACTGATTTTTTTTTTTTATTTCCAGTCACTGCTTAAAATTTTATGAAACATAAGTTTATATATTGTTAGTTTCCCAACAATTTACATCTGCAGAAGTTCTAAGTCTCGAGATGTAAACTGTTGGAACACTAACGATATCCTAAAATGAATGACTAACCTGGAAAGTGTGCAGGTACCATACATTGGATTGCAGTACCGAAATGTTGCTTTGTACCCGTAAATGTTGCCATAAACATGAAAATGCCCACTGTATACACATAATTTAGGCGATCCACAAAATCATCTATAGGATCCGAATGTGCCACCACAAATTTGTTTGCTATTTGTTCAGGCCATAGAAACATCTTGAGTATTTCTCTTTTTGAAATTCAACTCTAAAATGACCTTAGGGCTAAATTTTGCACAAGTCACAAATACGAAAATCCACTGACAGGTCAAAAAACTAAGCAAATGAATGATTTCCAGCAAATTTATATTAAATTAAGACAAAAATATGCAGCAATGCTATGCCTTACATTTGGAACATTTTGCATAAAATTCAAGGAGATGTTTTATCAAGCTAAATAAACTATAAACTCAAGAAGGAACATTAAATCTATCTTCAATCTTAAAAGCAATATCCAACTTAGCCTAAATAATATTACATAATATCTGCATGTTCGCAACTCTATTCGCGAAACAAAAACAAATTATCGCTTATAAACAAAAGGATGCTTTTGCACGTAGCATGAAAAATGATTCTGAAATAAAGGCAGGCGAGGGATTCTTTTCACGTGATCATTCTAAATGGCAACAGTAATCTATGGATTCACGCACGTAACCTAACGCCATATTTACATCACAATAATGGGAAAGAAATGAAAACAAATCTTGTAGGAACAACGACCGCCTTTGACGGTTCGTTGAGAGTAGACTTGATGGGAACACACGTAATTTTTTTCATCTTCACGTACTTGGATGACTACGAAAGTTGCTTTGTGTCCGCGTACGTAGATGGCTAAGAATGTCTCTTCATATTCACGTAAGCAGATATTTCATTAGCGTGAATGTTGTTAGTAAGCGTGATTATACGCTAAATGCTGGTTGAACTGATAATGGTGATAATAGACAAGCATTCACTTAATCAGACAGTTCATTTTATGGATGATGGCTGATATATTAATCTTTTGGATGATGCCAGTATTCTTCAATTTGGCCATATCTAATCTTAGCCATATTTTCTGCCATGTCATTTTTCTTCATAATATGTGTAGTTTAGGTATATTCAATTTCATTAGCGATATATAAAATTTTTATTGAAAGAGTAATTTCAAATAAACATATCAATGACTTTATGAAAATGCTGTCCAACTTCGTTACATTTAATGAATGAATTTAACAGTATTGATGAAGTTCAAATAATCTCCCGTGACCTTTTGATCCGATTTACTACATTGTACCTAAACAACATCCAAGCATCCTTCAAAATAATGAAAAGAGTTTTGTTCGGAAATGAAATCAAAATGTTCAACACTTACAAAAAAAAATTTGAGATAAAACTTGATAGAGTCACTATTCTTCATTAATTATTTGTTCATTCTTTCATTCAAAATTACCGTAATTTCAAGAATTTGGATTCAAAATTATTGTCCACTCCAAGGAAACCGAATTTGAAAAATGCCATTGCTTTTATTCAACTATTTAACTTGAAATTTCATGTTATTCTGACACTATAACTTGATTAAATTGACATATATTGAGCTGACTTTGCTTGCTTTATTCAAGAATTTGCGTTCTATCGGCGTTAAATCCAAACTTCTCGGCATATATTCCGGCAACGTGAATACTTTCTGCAGCTCAGCCTGAGTCAGAAATCTACTCATTAACCGCGGTCTATCGTCATTGTCTGAATCCTCAAATCAATAATTGCCGGAATTTTTAAATTGTATGTATGTCAATAGCTCCGCCTTTTAAGAAAAATGCAAGGATTTCCAGAAATTTAAAAGGCAATGAAACTTCTTCCTCTTTTTTAAAACTTTGAAAATTTAGAAATATTGTAATTTTCTTTCCGTTGGAGAAATAAAAATTCGGAAAATCTTTTTCAACACTAATAGTACGTTGAAATAACTTCCTTCATCGATAAATCTTGAGCTTTCCGGGAATCGGATGGTTTGCTGTAAAAATCGATCAGGCTGCAGGATGTGAAAAAGTATATATAGGCGGCAATAGAAACTGCTGTCAGTAAGATTGAGATGGGCAAGAAAACCAATATTGAATACCAGATCTAAATTTTGACATTTTCAGAATTCTGTTTTATTTTAGAAAATAAAATTGTCAAATTTATTGATGTTTAAATATTTAGCGTAATACTCCGATAAAAACATGATTGCATGCCAAACATCATCAGAGATCAAGGTCCTAAAAGTTGATGATACTATTGAGTATACAATGTAATCATTCATTTGTTGAACTGTCTGCTACTGGCAAAATCTAATCTGTAATTAGCTAACATAGAATATTAGTCTGGATAGGAATTCAAAAAATTCTGTGCGTTATCTTAACATTTTTCGACTGTTTTGAATATTGTATCGCAATAAGATATTTAGGTTGAACTTTTATAGCGCCCTGAAAAGAGCAGTAACCGACCCAGTAATTGAGGAACACATGAGCCATATTTGTGACCACTCTTCACAACAATTCAATATCGAATGAGAAAAATCTACAATTCTTTTATATCATTTTGTAAGAATTTTGTGCTATTTAGAAAATAATCTATTTATATAATAAAAATGTAAATCATAGTTGCTGCTATTTCTCAAGTAATTTTGCAATCTCTTCACCGATTGCTTTAATTTTGACAGACATTGCATTCAAATAGTCTTGTATTTCCAGATAGATTTACCCACTCTTTTTTTTACCTGTCAGATCTGTGACAGATAAAAGTAAGTGGGCAGACTGAATTTACTGACCGCGCTTACTTCCTGCAAAGTGATTTGATGTTATTCATTTTGACACAACGTTTCAAGCTCTTCACCCATTCCATTGATTCGAAATTTTCATATAACGTTGAATTCGAAATTTATTTTCTTAGAAGTTCTGTTTGAATTGGAGCGTAACCGATTTCAAATCTTTATGTAAATAAGACCCGTAATTAAAGTTTTTCGTTTATTTTCTGTTTGCGAGAGGTGTAGTTCGCTTATTTTTTGATTTGTGGGAAATGTAGTTGCATTTCAGGAATGTCGAAGCCATGATAATGTATACTGAAATGTTTTGTTCAAGCAATTTATGGATTATCTCTGACTTAAAATATTAGGTTGTGTGTTGGATTGCCTCTTCGTCATAAACATTCGATGTTGAAGTTTAAGTTCAAGTATGATTTGGAATTTTGACACAACGTTCGAATAGGCACGTGGTTTTATATAGATAAACATAATTTTTTTTTTCTCGTCACACCTATGACAGGTAAAGATAGCTGAGCGGATGAATCTATTAACCACGCTTATTTTCTGCAAAGTAGATGTGACCTTCAGTATGCACTGCTCAGTACACTCGGTAAAGTATAGGCATATTTCAGTGCAAGATTCTCACGAAATTTCAAAACAATTAGCAAAAACTTTCGAAGATTTAAGATTTTGAACAAATGAACATTTACGACTGTTAGTATCTTTCAAATATCATATATAATTTTCTGCAATAGCAACAGTTCAATTATTCAATTGAGCAGTTTCGAATTCAACTTCTATCAAAATTTCAAAGCAATAGGTAAAAATTTTGGAGATTTAAGATTTTGAATAAACGGACATTTACGACTATTGGTATCTTTTAATATCATATATAATTTTCTGTAGTAGCAACAATCCAACAATTCAGTTGAGCAGTTTCGAATTCAACTTCAAGTTCAGTCACAAGTCAATTCCGAAAACAATTTGGGTGCAGTCTATCTGCTTTAGTTCATCCAAGAATGCCTCGGAGGAAATCAAACTGGATTATATTCGCAAAGCGGAAGCATTGCAACGATTAATTGCAAATCAAATTCAGGAAGAATGGGCATCTGCGAACGAGCAAAAAAAAACAAAGAATGGCTCAAATGTGAGCAGAGTGACGTGCAGCCAGATTTAAGGGAGCATGCTTTCGAGCACATCAATCGTGTTTTACAATTTCAGATCTGTTTCATTTCTGAACAGAATGAAGCGACAGATTGAGAGTGTCTGAAAGACGTCAGTCAAATGGAAATTAACTGCGAGGAAATACGTTTTTTCGAATTTTTCGAATCTTTACATCCTGCATCACATTTGTGTTGAAAATAATTTCGAAGCCAGAACTGTTTCATTAGTCATCTCTCATCTTATTTCTAACTTTCTTTTTAAAATCCATCTAACTTCTGCGATCTTATGAGTATGTAGACAAGCGGAATAAAAGATCGACATTTTCAGAAAAAAATGAAAATTTGTTTGTCGTAAAAGAGACTGCAGAGCAAATCAAAATAAATATTAATTTCCAATCAAATTATTATTCAGAATTAAATACTCTGTTTCAGGGACTAGAAATGAATTATAAATATTCAACGAAAATCAGCCCCATATGTACACAGAATTATGCAACATAGATACAGATCACAGTATAATATCAAGGAAATGTGTTCAAATATTTGAAAGTATATAAATTAAAAAAAAGAGAAATTTAATGAATAACAGCAAACAAGTTTTTTAATTACAAAATACTGATTTAGCTATCACAACTATGAAAGGAAGCCAGTCGCAGTAGCAACGAAGTCGCCGTCATAAGGCCCAAATGGTCTTGATAACTTATTTACAACACACAAGACTTTTCCGGAATTTCTCATTCTTCTTAAAGCAAATCCTTCACCATTCTTCAACTTTTATTCAAGCCCAAATATTTCTCATGGTAAGAATATCACAGCAAATTTGACAAACTCGAGCTGGTTTTTCAATACCGTATTTGAATATTGGCACTTCTTGTTCCGAACAACGCGCACATACTAACCGTCCGCAATGCCTAAAATATTTCACAAGGTTTCGCGGTTTTATTTCGTGCAACTATAAGCTTTTTTGCGATTCGTCTAGAGTCTGACGAAATTAATATAATTTGAATTCAAATATTCATTTTAGATATTTTAAGAGATTAAAAAAAAAAAAAATATGTTGAAATTCCTGTTCCATTAGCAAGATCTAGCGCTTGGTATAGGAATTATAGTAAAATTCTATAAGAGAAATGAATCAGAATGCAAAGGTGTACGTATATAAATTAGCGCATAGATATGAAAAATGAAAGCGTAAGAAATTAAAATGAAATTAATTTTCAGACAAACAAAAAAATAAAATAAAAACTGCGTAAAATATTACAAAATGACATGCAGAGAATATAAGTGACTTGCGAATTATTCATACGGAAAAGAAATGAGAAATACCTGCAGTGATGTTTTCGCATTGTCAGAGAAAATTTCATTTCACATTCCGAACATGAATGACCATCAGCCCAATAAGGTTCACGCTCTAGTTTATCTGAAGTCGTTGAAATTTCTTTAGTTTTTTTATTCCATGAGATACTGATAAGCTTGGAATCTTTTTCTCTAATAATCATGAGACCTTGAAAATCTTTTAAAAGGATCTTTAATTTTTCATAAATTACTTTTACACACAGAAAAGTGGTTTAGTTTAATTTAATAAAAAATATAAAAGGTCAATTTCAAAATCAATGAGTTACCTAATAATGAAAATAGGAGCTGTTTTGTTGGCGTCACATGTTTAAAAACTGAAATCCCTGTATGACTTACAACGCCCAAACAAACACCACAGCGTAACAATGCATGGCACATATTTTCATTTCCTTTCAAATATGACAACAAAAATACTGCAAATTAGTAAATATGCTAGTAAAATTATAATTCATTGTGAATAACTGCAATTTCAATTATGAATGAAGCATAAATTGAATACCGGAAAAATTCGAGATGTATTTGGAAATCTGAATTGTTATCTAAACTAAATTAGCAAGTTTTCATAAATTTAATAAATCAAATTATGATTAGGGCTCCAAATATTTAGTCGATTTTTTAATGGCAATGTATCTTTAGTGATGAAATTTGTGCAGTAGCATTGTGGGAATATAAAAAAATTATAATATTGTCTTGGAACACAACAGAGCATTACAATATGAAGTGGGTTTTGCAAATTAAATATATATTCGAATCGACAAGAAAATTACAATCTACTTAGATTCGATTCAGATATATATACTTCATTCATAATTTATATATATTTATATATAAAGGGTAACCTGTAAATCCATCTACATCTTTTGCATCCAAAGGGAATTGTGGATCAGCATTCAAAAACATTTGCAGTATATCTAACGAATTTGTTCTTGACAAATCACCAGTAGCAAAGAACAAAGCATTCTGTTGTCTGAAAAACTATTTAATTTTTTTTTGCTCTGTATCACTACATATAGATGAACACATAAACAGATTTTTTATCGCAGCATGTATTTTGACGGCTAAAGGAGAATCACAATATTATTCAATTAATACTGACTAATTTTCATTAACATAGAAACAGTAAAAGATAAGAATTGGGGAAGCAATAAAGAACATAATATACATATATTTTGAATATATATACATTCAGCTACCTACTCAGACTTCCAGAACTTGTTATGTTTAGATATATATTATACGTATATGTATATATATTCAGACATAATAAGTTCTGGAAATCTGAGTTACCTGAACCACCAACATCTTTGGATAATTAAATTAAAATGAATCCGGGCAGCACCGTGATATTTTTTAAAGAACACGCAGCAATGTCTACTATGCAATGGTATGCATCAATAATTCTGGTCACATTTTCTCACGGGAATAGGTTTCTAGAACTTATCATATCATAAACAAACATTAGGACTTACTTTTTATTTACAGCACGCAAATTTATTCGCGAGTCGCCAATAAGAACATTAACACAGGCTACACTTCCTCCTGATACGGCTTTATGCAATGCTTAAATATTCAATAAATATTTGAAACGAAAAACACCATCACTGACCAAATAATCGAAGCTTTGTTTACACTATATAAATAATTTCACAAAATATTATTTTGGAAAAGTTAAACAGAAACTCAACTCAGATTTGATTTAAATTATATTTAATTAAATCAGTCGAAATAATTGCGCACTTACATGTGTTCCCAAGTGCGTCTGGAACGTTAGGCTGAGCACCGTTTTCCAATAAAATCATACATAACGCTTCGTGATTATTATAAGCAGCAACATGCAGAGGTGTAAGGCCATCAGCAGTGACTGCGCTGACATCAGCTCCGGCTAAAATCTGCAATCAACCCATTGTATTGATTTACTTTATAATCAATCTAGTTTGGAGAAGATAAAAGAGAAAAGAAAATTTAATGATTCATATAAAATTAAAATATTACTTTCCTTGTATATCGAATAAGCCTCAGTACATTTAATATTCCCGGTGATTTTTATAGTTATCAAAACATAAAATTTAATAGAAACTTTTTCTTAATTCATAGAAACAATGTCTATTTTATCATCTAGCAAAATAAATATCAAGGAAACATTAGGTTAATATTTATTCTCAATGATGTACTTTGGAAAATTTTTTTTAATTCAATGATTCCGTTGAGTTACGTCCTTGAATTTTATTGAATTACTTAATTAAGGGTAAAAAGATTTTGCAAAGACCTTAATTAGCACATGTCTGCTGTGAAAGCAAAGTTAGTCATAATTTTCATTAAATTATTAATTTACCAAATTTCGCATTATAATTTCGTTGCCATACTGAGCACAAAGATGCAAGGCAGTAACACGTGACTCATTCTGAATACAAGTATTAACATCGAAATTGGTGCTTATCAAGAAAAGTACCCATTCCAAATCAACTGCTCTCACTGTTTTATGCAATAGCATCTCGCCATTCTTATCCACCTACAACTTTATATATTAAAAATATATTAGAAATCTAAACTTTTAAGTCTGAATTCTGTCATTTATTAAATTTTTCATTTCACACGTTTAAACCTAATATATTTTATGCATTAAATTTGAGTTTATATAGTTAACGAAAAAAGACCTGCGTGATCAAGTTTGGTGCTTTTTTGATAAGAGTCTCAGCGGCCAAATAATTACGTGTTTCAATTGCTACATCTAAGGGTGTACTGCCATAAAAGTCCGTATTCAGAAGCAAACCAGAATTACAATTACTCAACAGTTCATTGAGAATCGTCATATTTTGTTTATAAACAGCTAAATGGATAGCCGAGCGTCCTTCTGCGTCCTAAATTTTTAAAAAATAACTTATTAATTTCTGAAATAACGCACAATAATAAGATGAATGCAATAAAATTATTACCTGCTTATCCAACTTAGCTCCTCGTTCAATTAAGCATAATGCAACATCATCAAGCCCAGAACGAATGCAAGCAAGTAGAGGAGTGTCTCTACTAGATTGTTCCTCATTAATCTGTCTTTCTTCCAAAGCATCAATATCACATCCTCTACAATAATTCAATTTGATTTTTACTATAAATTTAGATGCCTATAAAACTTAAATAGCAAAAATTTTAGAAGCTTCAAAAAAACTGAGAAAAATTTGCTGTATATTGGTTCAAAATAACGTCGAAATTGATTATGATGGTGTTATAATTGATCTTATAGTTCAAGTCAACAACAGTTTTGTCAATCAGTAGTTGAACTGAACAATTTAACATCAGTAACATTAGTTTTTTATAGTACAAGACCAAATGCCAAATACAATCGCCTATTATTAATAGTAATGGTGAAGAGTTTTCAAACGTTATTAGACTTCTACCTTTAAAGAAACTAGAAAATTAACTGCAAAGTGAAGAAGATAAATGAATGAAATAAATTAAGAAGTAATAGTAAAATAAAAAAAACATTCTAAATTACAAAAGTTTATAAAAGTATTTCAAATTATATCTCACGCATGAATCAAGAAAATAGCCACGTCACGCAATTCTAAGCCAATCGCTTTGTGCAGCAATGTTTGGCGGCATCTGCGACTTTCATTATAAGACCAACCATTCAGATCGCAGCCATTCTCAATCAAAGCTTTTGCGATTTCAAATGAACCTGAATTTAGTTATGCAGTGCGCCAGATATTTAGCACCCGTAACATATATTCATTAAAAACACTCTGCGTTTAATAAAAAGTTGGAATACAAAGACTGATCAATATTTACAGTATTCAAACAGCTAACCTTGCTGCAAAGCTTCCCATAATAATGAAGCATTTACATACTTCTCGCTCTTTTCAGTAAAAGTGCAAAGACGGCGAATTGTTTTCAAGAGTGAAAATTCAATTGCCAAAGAGAAACAGTCTTTCTCGATAATACTAAAAGATTTTGAAAAAAAAAGGTATGTAAAGGAGATGAATAATGATATTTTGGGAAGTTTTTCGAACTGAACAATAATAAGACAATAATCAGGATGGTATTTTGGAAATAAATTTTTGAACAAAATTCGAATATTTGAGAACAAAAGATTTAAAGCAACATGGAATTCTTACCATTCTGAAATGTCCGCACCGTGATCCAACAGAAATACCGCAGCGTTATCTAATTTATTATTAATAACTTGCATCAAAAGACATACTCCTTCGGGATCTTTTTCATTTATATTAGCCCCAGCTTTTATCAAGAGCTCAGCACTTCGGAACTTACTAGTTAAAACGGTTTTTGCAATAGGAGTATGACCATTTCCATCAACAATTGCGAAAACGTCTTCTATAAGTCATATGGATTATGAGAACTATCTATCTGTTTCATACAGCAAATCTTTTTGTGAAAAGTGATTGCAAAAAAAGGCCTTACATGACAAAATCCACTTTAGTATTACCAGAACAATTAATCTATATCTAAATTACAACAAACCATCACAGCTGCCATTTTCGATGCAGATTTTCAAAATTTCATCACCATTTTCTTTACCAATAATGTGGTGAAGCAAAGTTTCACAACAGTTCGAAATTTTCAGCGAAATGTTTGCACCAGATCGTATAAGTATTCGAATGAGATCCATATTGACATTTTCAGAATCTACCGCAACTTGAAGTGGTAGCACGCCCTAATATTTATTTAAAGAACGTAAATATATGTAATTCTAAAGTCGAGACTAAACAATAAATGTTGAAAAAGGAAAAAGCCATCTTATTTATAATTTTAACATAAAAATTCTAAATTGAAATAAATTAATACAAATAAGTACTTCTGCCGTTCTTCTATTCACATCTACTCTGTGTCTGCATAAGAACTGTACTGCATCCAGATTACTAGTGTAAATCGCATGATGAATCATGAAAACACCTAAAAACAAAAACTTTCAATATCTGAAAGAAATTTCAGAGTTCAAAGAATACTAATATATCTGCCTGAAAGAATTTCTTGCATAACTAAAAAAAGATGTTCAATAAATAAAATATTGAATAAGAGCAATTTTTTTTGAAAATCTAGTACAGTTTTGAAAGTTATGACAAAAACAGCAATTTAATTTCTCTATTGTGTTCCGACAACCTTTCTGACTCCATATATTTATTTGGTATTAACGATTTTCTAACTGAATTAAAAATTCAAATTTTTACCTTAAATTAATTTCTTTTAGTTGTATTCCAGTTTTTAGATAATGCAAAATTTGCTGAGCATCCTATTCATCCTTTGAGTACAATAAAAATTTTCTATACTAAAGAGAATAAGATAGGATAAATATAAAATTAGTTGCATATCATTTTTTGATAAAATGGTATTGATATGGGTAATCATTTGAAATAAGTAAGAATGCAAAAGCCAGTATGGAAAAAACATCATGATGTTATTTTAGCGAACCTTCATAAACAATGTTTAAATCAGCTCCTGCTTTTACAATTAATTCCGCCAATGCCATATTCCTAACTTCGAAGAGTGCGGATGCTATTGGCGAACATCCCTTCCGATCCATTTTATTAACATCAACGGTAGTTTTTTGTAAAAACAGTTCAATCATTTTCATATTTTCCAATTCAACAGCTCGCATAAATGGAGTCCTTGAAAAGAGAAATTACGCATCTTTTTTAGAATCTTCGATAATATCGTCAGCTCTTCTTAATTTCATATTGTACTAGTAGTAACTAGAAATTACCTGTCGACAAAATCATACTTTATATACCTTCTTTACTTATATGATTTTACTTCATCTAATCCGATATTGTAGCGTCAAATCTCATTTTGATTTTACATATCTTACTTTAAATCGTAGTCGACATCATTGATATTTAAATGATCTAAGTTGGATGACAGCCAGTCAATTAAATCAGAGGAACATTTTGCTGATGCAGCAATGTGCAATAAATTTTCACCAGTTACTCCAACTTTATAATCAAAATTAGCTCCATTTTGAGTTAAAAATTCCAATGCACTAACTTTATCTGAAAAAAGATAAAAAATTGACCAAAAATATAGGAAGGGATTATTTTTAATTTTCATAAGATTATTCTCTAATAAATTTTGTTTTTTCAAATTTTTTTTTTGGCGAATGACTATAAAAAAAAATAATTTAAGTCATGATTTAAATCAAATGTTGTTGCCTTATTCAATATATCTATCGCTCCATACGCTGCTAATGCAATCATTATTCGAAATATATCTATCCTGTTCTCCTTCTTTCTCTGATCGGACAGAATAATAATCAGAACAAATATGAAGAGGAAAAAGTTAGGATTGTTAAAGAATCGAAGAGATAAGAAACAAGCTTCAAATTTGTAAGAGTTTTGAGCATTACTCAAAAACTGTTTTGGTAGACTAATTAGGATGACTGCCAAAAAAATTGCAACTAATAAATATTTAGCATGAATTGGATTTTCGTTATTGATCAAAAGTAATTCTTATTTTTTCAATAGAGCTCACTTTTCAATAGCATCCTCATCAAAAGCGTTCTACCATTACTATCAATGACATTCACATCTGCGTGATGATTAACTAAGGATGTTGCGATTTCTATCTGATTAGATTCCAATGCCAATTCCAGTGGAAAAGTATTGTTGATTTCTTCATTGCACAGTTTAGACAGCTCGAATAGTTCATATTTAATGAAGAAAAAAGAGTTTTATGAAAGTAAGAGAATAAGAAGTAATAGAAAACTGACGACAAAAATAAATACGATGAAAATAGCAAAATTATATTCATCAAAATTTATTATCTAATAGAAAATTAAATGTTGGAAGTCTCTCGAATTTAACTTTTGATGATAGCGTGAATAACTAAAAAGTCATCCTTTTATTAGGTATTTTTGCTGATAACATAGTTCATTAAAAAATAAACGATTGCAGAGGCTACCATTTCATTTAATCGACTCGCTGATTAAACTAGCAGCTAAAATTAAAGCGAGAAAAAAAAAGAGAAAATAGTAAACTTAATCTACTTCCTGAAAATGGTCGAGAAAGAAGAGCAGCAATATATCATTACGCTTCAAACGAATAATTGAATGCAACACATGTTCAGAATAGCTGAAATTTATTAATATTGTTTCCGCTACTTAAAAAAGTCTCAAAGTTCAAGTTAGTACGTTTTTCTTCAAACAGTTTTCGTGCAATTGAATAGACATATTAAGCTTACAATAATTCAATTAAGTGAAAATATGTATTCTATGGATTTCTTTTAATTTCTATCTAGTTTACGAAGTGAGTTGTTCAATGTTAAGTATAAAAATAACTTAATATACGTTACAGTGCAGTGAGATGTGTTATAAAACTGAAAAACTCAATTAAATCTTTTCATTAACTATTAATCAATATCAAAATAAACAGAAAAAAAAACCAGAGAATAGAATGATGCAAATTATTAAAAAGAAGCATAAACAGCAAACCCCTTCGCTAACCTCTCGATTAGATTATATAATAATGAAGCAGATATTTGCATAAAATCATCAGTACTGAATTGATTCCATTTTGATTTAATCATTTTCTCGCAATTGTCTTTTAACTGCATCAGATCATTTTTGCTTGCAAATTCATACAGCAACAAACAATTGTCATAATCGATTCGACCTAACAGAAGTAATTCACATCTAAAATTCGTATTTGAATAGAAACCATCCATATATCAATTAAAATTTATTAATTTTCGGTTTTCTTTCGATATTCAGACATAAATAAAGGATGAAACAAATAAAAAGAGCATCGTATAATAATGCAACTGTTGAAGAACACAGTTTTTTAATAGCTGCGTTTTTCTTCAAAAAATAAAGATTTTAAAATTACGAGAATAAAGATTTTTAAAATTCTTTAAAAAAAAATAACCTTTTTTGCAAGTCCAAAAGGCGATACTTAACGGCTGCTGCGAATATTTCCATCAAATAACGATTTCCCAGCAGATTATCTATGTGATCCGTATACATCCATTTCAACACAGCAGAACCTATATTATAAGCTATATCTGCAAATGAAAATAAATAAAATAATTTTTAAGGAAGCGCAAAATTTTTGAAAAAATTATTGTAGTGAATTAGTATAAAATTAGTATAGCACAATTCATCCGCATTTTGAACATAGGTGAGTTTTAAATTGTAGCAGTATATGAAAAGATTTTGAGCAACTTACAGTGTGTACATGAAGAAATACATCAAAATTATTACCTTCAAATTCAATGCGATCGATTCCCGAAAGATCTGCCCAATAATCTGTTCTTGTTGCAATCACTAAACGATGACCTCGAAACTGATGTCCATCGCAGTGAATAGTTATATCGCTATAAGAGAGAAATTTATGCCGTATTAAACTATAAAATAATTTCAAATTTCAATCATTATCAGTTAGTAAAAAGAGACATTTGCTTCTCAGATAAATAGAAAATCATTAATCTATGAAATTACTTAGAAAATATTTTGTTAGGAAAGAATATATAATTGAACTGCAAGACAAAATCGAACCTATACAAATCCTTGTCATATATTTCAGTAATTTTCGCTACAAGTTTTTGTACGAATGAAAATTTCGAAGTGTTAGCAACAGAAACACCATTGTTTCCTGTAGCTGCAGCCAATATATCATAACGTTTTTGTAAATCGGCATAATTCTGCAGTAACTTAACATGCTCCGCCTGAAGGAATTCGATGAGATTCGTCATTGCTATGCTGCAGCAACTTGTACTTCCATCCCATCAATTACCTGGAAATCATGAAAATTCCGTGAAAATTTTTCTTATTAGAGAGAATATTCACGACGTAAAAATATACAATATGCGATGCCAAAAACACTATATAAAGGAACGATAACTTTAAAAAAAAAATAATGAAGCATTTTATATCACTTCCATAAAACTCGATTCCCACCAAAATGTAAGAACACCAAAAACCAAAAAAAAAAAAAAACTTGCTCAAATGAAATATCCTGCAGAAAGATATTCTAATATTATTTAGTAACAAGGTCAACAACTTAGCATCGATAACATCCTCACCAGACAAAACAGCTTATCACAAATGTACTCTATAGTTTAGACATAATCAGCCCTCCATTCAGTCGCATCATCTTTAGCAGAGATTCTCGTGCAATTTTGATCCTTGTTCCAATGATCATTATTGGTTTGTATAAAAAATCTTTAAAAAATGGAAACGTATTCGTTCTACATAAGCAACTCATAATTTCAAATATTTTTGAAATCTCATAGAAGAATTTTCAAATTAATCGAAAAGACAAGAAAGTGACTGCTGTACAGTTTAAACAGCAAAATAAAGAAGAATGCTTATAACAAGAAGATTTTATTCACAACGCAATACTGCTACATGTTGATATTTTTTATTGACTAACACAACGATACAAAAATAAGAAAAGAAATCAAAAAAAGTAATGAGGAAAATCACAGTGAGTAGTAAATGAATTTTTTAAGTAAACTGATCAATAATCACAAATATTCCGTATTCAGTATTATTCTTTCAAAAATTACAAATTAACCTCATGGCAAAACAAACAAAAAACTTTACAAGGTTATATTTACAAAGAGCAGTGAAAGAAAGGAAAGATCCATTTCAAAAGATTACGAAAAATTCAGTTGCAAGCTCGTCAGAAACTGCAAGCTGAAGAAGATATATATGATGCCAGCAATACTGATAACATGACGAAGGTCAATAAAATAACAACAAACCAAAGTTTAATTCATTATATCTACTTCTTTTCAATATCATTAGAGATGAAGAGAATAAAATTAAAAATCCAAAAAGACATTGACATGGAGATGAATAAAAAAAAGATAAACAAAGTCACAATATTGTTCTAAACGCAAAGAATAGAAGGTCATTTAATTCTGAAATGAATTCTACCATCATAATAATTAAAACCTTCTTGGATAATTGAAATTTGCTCAATTAATTCAAAACTCTTTACTTCATGGAAAAGAAACTGCATCTTAAACATTCATGTATGGAAGGAAAAAACTACTGACCACTTAGCCAAAGCAAAATGATGATTCTAAAATAGTAATAAATGAGCTCGATCTAGATGAGTTTGAAGAAGTAGAACTTCAAACTAGAATGTATGATATCAAGGTCAAATGCTGTTGAAAATTACTTCATTTTTCAAAATGCAAACTTTTTTATAATGATTCTACTAATAAAAATCACTCATAGTAGAATATATTAAGTATTCATAGGTCTCCAGCCACCAAATGCTTTCTCCAAATCCTGAGCCACTGCTACCAACAAAGAATCGGATCCTGGCGCACCGACAACTTGTACACCAAGTGGAATGTTATGAGTGTTCAAACCCATTGGACACTGCATAACCGGAAGAGCCAACGTATTCCATATAGCAGTATAACAGAAATTTAATGGAGTGAAGAGTGGTTGATGATGATAAGGTGCCTCAGTTGGAAAGGATGGGAATAGCAGGATACCATTATCAGATAAAAGTTCCTTAATTTCTCGACTTAGCCGATCTCGCTGACTTCGTAACTGAAAAAATTGATTAGCAAAATCAGAACAAAAATAATATTTCCGTTGGTGATATATAACATTCTTTGATAAAGAATGACCATATGAAGTATTGAGTCTTATTTTAATAAATTACAGCAAGCTTTCAAAAACTCTAAGAGACTTTTCAATAACCAGCATTAAATTTACATTAAAATTACCTTTTGTTTCTGTTCCTCATTGAATGGAGCAAAATGTTCATCCACAATTCCAGTAACAATAGCTGGTAATGTATGTACTGATTTGCCCACTATCCATTTGAATAATTCAACCAAACAATTTATATTAATCTACAAATGCGATAAATATAAAAAACAAAAAAACAAAAACGAAAAAAAAACAAAAAAAAAACAAAAAAAAAATAAAAACAAAACAAAATAAAGACAAAACAAAACAGAACAAAACAAAACAAAACAAAAACAAAAACAAAAACAAAACAAAAACAAAAACAAAACAGAAACAAAAACAAAAACAAAACAAAAACAAAAACAAAACAAAGCAAAAAGAATTCTTTTATTTTTTGCTTGAAAAATGAAAACTAATTTATTAGTCTGATGTAAAGTGACCATATTTCAGAATATGTGTACTATTCAGGAACGTCGTAATGACATGAGAGAATGATTGATGATTTCTTTTGCGTGTCAATTAAAATGGAGAAGTGAAATAATTATAACAAAGCAGCTCAAAAAGCTGGACAAAAAAAATTAAGTTTTACCTTTAAATCGGTCATATGCATTGCAAATTTCGGAGCGTTTGCGACATCCATACTTGTTAGGAAAAATTCAAACGCATAATGAATAAGTGGTGGATCTATTCGAATAGCACACAGATCATATTTAATTTCAAAATAACGAACCGCCTAAAACTAAAACATTTCATTTAGTTTACATTTCAAATCTGAATTTTACAAATTCATTATTCATATCAGATTAATAAACTGAAAAGATAAAACATCATCACTTTATCCTTCCATTTAAAAGAATATCAGAAGACAAGAAGGAAGAACGAAAGCTGAAAATAAAGGAGAAGATAATCTCCCAGCAAAAAAATAAATGGAAATCAGTGTTATGATAATTATGGATGTTAATGTTTTAATCGGCTGAAATTCAAACAGTTTTTATTATATGGGTTGCTATATTTTGCAAACATCGAGTTAATGCTATATCATATTACTTGCGCAGTTACGTCCTCCATCATGGAATACATCCACGTACCAGTTTTATAAATATGCAAACGTTGGTTCACAACAAAAAATTAGTGTTTCTAATCAATCATTAAAATTACTCTCTTTCTTCAGCGTTCGGAAACTTTCTTCATTCGTATCTTGTACCAAAGGCGTCTTCAAACCTTCTATGTAAAAAACGCGTATTTTTTTCATATTACATGGAGTGTCCAGTTGTAATAAATTTGTGCCTTCACTTCCCACAAAAACCTGTATGTAAATCATTAAAACATCGAATAAATTCTACAACATCAGAAACGAAAATTATCAGACGAAGTTACCCAGAATGTGAAAGAGACCTTTAACAAAAGAGATAAGTCTTCTGCATAACGACATATAGGACCAATGAGTAGCATTTTCTCAGTGCGATATCCATTTAGATGTGGCAAATGTCCTTCCAGCGGTATTATACCTAAATATGATCGAGACTTCTTAGAATACAGAAAATATTATTGAATATTAAAAATCATGACTTAATGGTTTTTGAGGCTAATTACGCGACACATGAAGTTGGAATTTTGTATAACTGAATCTTATATTGTAGTTACCATATGATAAATAATTTGATCTTGTAAAATATTTCAATATCTCAAAATAGAACAACAATAAAAACATACCTGGAGTTGGTTTGAGACCGAAAACTCCGTTAAAATAACAAGGCATACGAATTGAACCAGCGATGTCACTACCAATTCCGATTACTGAGCCTGCGGCAGAAATTATTGCCGCTTCACCGCCGCTACTACCACCAGATATTCGTCTGTTATCATATGGGTTTTTGGTACGGCCAAAAACGACATTCACTGATTCCCACCACATGCATACCTCTGGAACATTAGTCACTGCAAGAAGAATCGCACCTGCATCTTTCATCCTGCAAGGATGAGTAGAGAAAGTTTAAAAATATAGTAAGAACTATTTAAGTAAAAAGACCGCATAAAATAATTGAAATGATGCCACATTACTTTTTGTTTGGTTGTTCAATTGAAACTTATGCAAAAAAGTAGAAAATAATAACAGATAGGACTTGAAAAGATTTTTTTTTTTCAGATTATGAAGATTACAAGTGAGAAAGAATTCGAACTAATTATTGAGATGAAAGAACCTTTGCACAACGACCGCATCTTTGTTACTTACAGACATTTTCCGATAAGATATTCCAACAGTACAATATAAACCATCTACCTCTATGGAATCCTTCAAGGTAAAAGGTACACCGAGCAATGGCTTTCTCACAGCGAGCTAAAAACAATCGATACGTTGATTAATTTGTCATTTGAATTTTATTTTATCCAAACAGCTATTTATAAAGTTTACTATGTGAATATCCTTAATGTAAAAATTCCTTTTCTCTTCAAATATTTTATTAACTTAACCTTGAGAATGTTAGCAATACAAATCATAATGAATAATGTATGAAACTGAAATAAACCTCATCAAAGTTTTAATCTTAGTACTTCTACAAAAACTAATAAAAGTGATATAAAGACGCACACTTTTGAACTCTTCGCTTTCTCGGTCAAGGTTTCGTAACATTTCATCAGTTTTCTGAGCTTTTAATAATGCTTCTTTAAAGTTCATCTGAACAACGGCATTTATTATCCCATTCACTTCCTTGATGCGCTTAATATAAGCTTCAACCAGGCTGAGACTTGTTACCTGAACATGCGAATGTTTAATTCTGCTTTGCTTTGCGAAATCGTATTGTGATCGTAAATTTTAACTGTTTTGCATATTAATTGGTATTATCTATTTCCACAAGTATCCCGATCTGTGTCCAACATAAAAAAAAAAAGCAAATCAAAATTATGGGACCATGAAGTGAAATGAAGTTTGACACACTATTCCGTTTTTAATTACATAATTCCGCTCATGGCAGTCAACGACTTCTAATATGATTGGAATTTATTTCGTCTTTAAAAGCAAAATAAAGACACCATATTGAACAAATCAAAGTGCTCGAAATAATCATTATTGCAACAATCTTTAACTCGATGTGTAGATAATTAAATGCGCAGGTAACCGAATTGATTATACAGGTCTGTTTCTAGTTGGCAGCTGCATAATGTTCTATCCATTATCTATTCATCGTTAATAGTAACATGCAATCTAAACAACTTACTTCTCCATTTCGGATCATTTGAGCAGCTCGTGTAGCACTGATCATAAGCAGTTTATTTCGCGGTGCACTGACCACTTCTCTCGCTAAGAAATAATAGACGGAAGTAAAGAGACAGTAAACGAAAGCGAAATATATTCGAGAAATGACAAAGAAGAACGGCCTAAACGTTCTTACAATAGCTGTTAACATGTTGTGTAGCCTGTAAATAATCATTTATTACTTTTTTCCTTCGGATAAATGCAAGCGAGAATGAAAATTTGTACCGATCGAAATTAAATGAAAAATGCTTTAACTAAATTATAATTGCAAAACCTCCAGAACTCCATTCGAATACCTCATATCCTTATCAACTTTCAATCTTATAGGGCTTGATCGCTGGATCCTTGCGCTCCTAGAGACCAGCAAATTGCGTAAACAATTTCATTTTAAAATGTGTGTTGATCAGTTGGCAGCATATTTCGATTACTTGAAGCCGTTTGCGAAATTTCATTTCGAGATCAGGTATCAAATTTTGAAGCTTTACTTTTTAAAATTTGAAATAAATTGGATTGTTTGGGGAGACATCGTTTAGATGCGATCTCTGATCAAAATTTGAAAAGTAGAATTTCATGAAATTCGTTACTGCAAAAAATGCTGATCCTATTCAGATAGATGAGATGTTTCTCGTTAGATAGAACATCATAAGTTTCGTTCAATCATTCATTCTATCTAAGCAACAAAGAGATAATTTAAATTTTTATAATATAAACGATGCTGCATCATGAATGAAATATGCATTGATTTGCAAATTTTAAATGAAATCTAAATCATCGCTTTCAATGATTCATTTGTTAGTTTTTATATTCTTGAGAAAGAGAAGTGGTCGAATCTCGATCTTTCAGTTCGATGACTGTATTCGGTACGGTACTGGTTGTTACATTCGTTGTTTTCATATGGTTTTTATTTCGCTGGCGTGAAACTCGTCCGAAGAATTCTGTCGAAGTAAGTAGGCTATGCGAACTTGGCTTCCTGTTTTACATGCTTCTTTCCAAATATCATTTGGCTTTTTTCATCAATTATCTCTTCCACTGAATAAATCTTGAACTATCAATTTAGGTTGATTTTATCCTTTCTTCACAAGACATGAATGTTCTTTTCCGGAAGTGATATGCTTCGGGATGAGAACGTGATGAATAATGTGTGTGAAATATTAAAAACGGATAGAAACTGAAATCTGTTACCTGTAAACCGTTTTCGATTAAAATATTTGCGAAAATTTTTAAGATCGCTAAATATTAAGAATACTTGCTGTAGTAATATGCTAGCATGACAGGAAGAAAATTAGAAAGAGTGAAAGTAGAAAAAGAGAACTTGTAACTAAAAATATGTTTATAAAACATTTTAGACAAATTCACTGGAAATTCAAACCGCCGTATCTACATCAAATTCCAAAATTGTATTTCAGAAAGAAAAAACTGAAAAAACGGAGAGTATAAATTCTCGAAATTTGTCAGCAAACGATAGCCAGATGTCTATATCCGGAATAAAGTTGGATAAAATTTCTTCAACGCAGGATTCGGACATAACTAATTTCAGAGCAGAAAATAGTTCAGAGATTCAGGAATCACAAAGTACACAGGATTCGACAATCACTGAGAAGAATGATTCACTAGCAAGAATAGAAACAAGAAGTAAATCAGAGTATTTCTCAGACCGAATCCCTAGCGAATGCCATTTGGAAATTTTGCCCTCTCTAGAATGTGTAGTTACGACAAAAAGTTTGGAGGAGCCGTTAACAAATGAACTTTTATCAGCAATACCTGTCAGTTTACCGTCTCTGGAAACAGGTATTACCGTAACTGATATGACTGCAGAAGTGCCAACTGCAATGAGCACAATATCAGTTATTGAACCAAGGAATTTGATGGAAACAGTATCATCAACGGCAGATAAAGTAGGATCAGTTGAAGATAATGAACTAATGTTACAAACCGAAACTACAACAAATGCCAGTTTGAAAACAGGCCTGGGGATGGAATATTCAATAACAAAACTTCGATCAAATTATACCACATCATTTTCGGATATTGATACTGATGACGATCTCAACATGATGAGTGATTCTGCATCTGATTATACGTTGGTGAAAAAGTACCTTTCCAATAATTATTACAGTTCGGACTCGGAAATTACTATCACGGAAGCATCACAAAAAAAGTCGAACCATACCGCCACTGCTGAAATGTAATTTTAAGGTATCTATTTAGCATTAATGGTATTAAAACATAAAAATCAGGAAACGGAACTTTTTTTTCCCCTTTACAAAAAGAAAAAAAAAAAGACGAGAAAACATAAAAACGGAATCCAACTTTAATCCAGCATGAAAACAACTTTATGCTGATGACTGAAAAAAACAAAGGTTTCTTTAAATCAAGCTTCTTAAAATTCTCTCAGATGCCCGCCTATTCAAACATTTTGATTTTCAAGCTATTTTTCCAGGATTTCCTACAAAGTTTCAATTTTTTCCAGATAAAATTGAGCATTCATATTTACTCTGTTCTATTTTTCAAGAAACAACTAATTTATCCAGCACGACCAACACCAGTGATTACGACCTGACAG
This sequence comes from Onchocerca volvulus, assembly GCA_000499405.2. Lineage (NCBI taxonomy): Eukaryota > Metazoa > Nematoda > Chromadorea > Rhabditida > Onchocercidae > Onchocerca > Onchocerca volvulus. The sequence goes on along the minus strand of HG738137.1, from coordinate 7,497,703 downwards.
TAACTGAATCGTAAACTTATTTAGACATAAACTAAGAGCATAAACAATTGTAAAAACTACTGCAAAAAAAATATTAAAAATTTTTGAAGAAATAAGGATCTTTCCACTGATAATTGCAAATATTTTTTAAATAAAATTACACAAATGGAATGAATTTTTTTTCACAATCAGTCAATATAATACGATAATAAATTATGGGCAAATAAATGTATGTTTTGTAAATATATTTTTTGCTTTTTTTGTGTTTCTGCCCATAATTTATTATTGTATTTTAATGATGGATAATGAAAATAAAATACATTTATTTGAATCCCAAATTTTTGAATTATATCAAGCAATGATTGGCAGTTCAACTGTTTCAAATTATCACGAAACGGTCCGCAATAAATACTACAACATTCCTTAATCTTAATATCAAAATAATAACAGTATGAATTATGCTATTCTTATATTACTGATATTCAATTTGCAGAAGTCGACGATATTTCTGCTTCGAATTTTTGTTGAATCGATCAATTTAGTCCTTCTTTCAGGAGTAGCTCACTACCCATTTCTTATTTTTTGAAATATTATTTTCTAGTTTTTGCAAAAAATAGAAATTGAACTCTCGAATTTTCTAACTGAAAAAATTTCAATAATTTAGTATAATACGAAAAATCTTGTTTTCTTAAATCTTTTTTTTTTTCAGTATTCATGATAGTTTTTAATAAAAACATTTGTAAAAATTATCTACTAATTTTTATGTATGCTTATCATCTGCAAATATTCAGTGATAAGAAAAGAGAAACCCAATCAATCAAATCAGGAATGATTTTAATTGCAGAAATTCATGAAAGCAAAGTAAAATTACATAAAAATATAGGTCAATGCTTTTTTTTCTTGATCAATGATTTTTTTCTTTGCAAACCGCTTTCATCCTCTCGCTCCGACGACGTTGACGCCATTACGGAACGTGATAACTCACTTTCCTCTGACATGTTCCTTGAAATTATTTGTATCACAATTCACTGAATGCCAATTCATGAAATAAAAAATGGCAAAGAAAAAAGAATGAAAAGAATTGTAAAACATGGAAAAATCTGTAAAAATCAGAACTACTGCCATCTGGAATCCTTTGTGACAAATTAAAAATGGTCAAAATCATTGTCATTGCCAGCCTGAATTCTGATTAGCAAGTTTCACAGGAATGAGAAAAGTTCTGAATAAATAAGCTTGGAAAAGCAACGTTGACACGCAGCTAATTTTGATCAGTTTGAGAATTCAGTACTCGTCCATCAATCCTGTTGATCGAAGTATAGGAAAAATACCTGAGTGGCTTTACTTCACTGGCACTAGTTTGAGTGTCACTTTTTGATCTAGTGAATTTTACAGATTCTGCCTCTTTGAAACTATTTTGTTGATTCAATTGCATTAATCTGAAGATAATGACAAATTAAACTGACATCATTTTTTCTCTTTTCTTTGATCGAAGTCATCTATTACTCTCTTCCAGCGATCAGAAATGTAATATAACCTTCCGGACGTATATACTTTATTTGATTGATGGTTGTTTTTTTGTCGCAATGTATAGCTCAAAAATATGATAAATAATGTAAGAATGATGATGCTTGGAATTGAAATTATCTGTAAAGTAATAGTTATAGCATTTCATGTTTTAGAGTTTGAATTTGAAAAACAGGTGAAAAGTAGATATTAGATAGAACTAGATAGTATTGGAGGATATCTTTAGATGGAAATATGGAGATTTCGAACTGAACTGCTTATGTGTATATCATTTTTATCACTTCTCTTGCCGAAATTTCGTATTTATTCCCAATTTTTGCAAGATTCAATAACCACAAGAACTCCAGAAATCCCACTACATTTTGTAAACATTTGGATTAAGTTTTTTATATTGTTTCATATAATTAATCAGAATCACTCGACGAAATTTCGCTAAACGTAAAAATATGGTACACAATATCTAAAAGTTAATTAATTAGCGATAAAGATATTTCCTCGCTACGCTGATGCTAAATGACAACTCTTTGAATCATTCGAGAAACGAATGACAAAATTTGTTCATTTTCAAAGTTTATCGGTTTACATAAGCTTCTGCTAGCATATTAAGCTAATATACTGCATTTTTTATCAGTAATTAAATATTCATAAGAAATAAGAAAAAATAAACTAACAAAAATAAAAAGAAGAAATGAAACACATGATCCCCCGATGCAGAATTTTTGAGTAGTGCCACTTCTCGCCGTGGTAATCTGTATTTTGCTCGTTCTGAGTATTATAATCAACTGCAAGTTTTCTTCTGCTTGCAACCCGAAAAATCGGTCAAACTAATTTCTAATCTCCAACTAAGTTTTTTTTGTCCCATGTTTGCAGAGATGTAAGACTCGATATCTAGTTTAGAAAAGATTGTCCAAAGATTTGACGGTTGCAAGTGGTTCAATCAGTGTGAAAAATTCTCTAGTTCTGTTTTATTCTTATTGAATTTCAATTGGACAAGAAGTAATTTGTAAATTTCTCATAACTGCCTAAAATATTCAAAAAGTAAACGTATCTGTTATACTAATAAAATGTTAACATTTCAATTCGTTTTTTTTTCTTTTTTTTTTTCTTTTTTTTAATCAAATATTGTAAGCGAAAAAGTGAGGAAATGTTCTTTTTCAATGTCTCATTAAACTAAAACTTTAATTCTTCAAAAGATAAATTTAGATTAGTCAAACAATTGAAAATACGTATGATAAATCAGAAAGAGGATTGGAAATAATAAAAAGAATAATTACCATATCGTTTGATCTATTAATTGTTTCATTCAGTGTCACAACGCTGTCAATACTTCTATTTGATTGGTCAGTACTTTTATCTGTTTCCATTAGTTTTTCAATTGATGCGTTTGATTCCCCACTAACTGCGATTTGTAACGGATGAAATGTTAACGAGATAAATATGATGAGATTTGAGAATTAAACTGATTTAGAATTCAACAACTGTTTCAAGTACTTTAAAAAAATAATGTCAACATGGAGGATATTTCATAAGATTCATTCTAGACAGAAGGTAACAAAGAAAATGATTCATAATAAGCTGTGAATAGATCAAATTGGATAATTATTTAATAAGCAAGTAAAAAAACAACTGGAGAAAGAACTTGGATGAAAAAAGTTGGATGAAAAATCATATGAGGAAAAGACTTTTTCCAGGATATCGTAAATTTTGTCCGGAGAAGGTGGAAAAAGAGATAAGGGTAGTAAATTGGGAAGAAATGAAAATACCAGTGAAAAAAATTGACAGCAGTAGAAGGGAGAGGAAGAAATTTTGTTTCGAATCCTTCAATCGATAATTGGCTGCTGTACCTACGACCATTGTTCCAAGTAAGCCTACGGAGCTTTGCAAATACCATAACAAACAATACATTCAGCAGAAGAAATGAGACTTATATCCGTAATGATAAGCCTTCCTTTCGTTAATTTGCATATATAAATTTTCTTGAAATTTTTAAGTTTCTTGAAATTTCTTAAAACAAACCAACGGTTTCCCAAAGATAAAACCATGAATAGGAAGTTTTACATTATATTTTTTCAGTTCTTTTTGCGGAAAGTGTTTGAATAGTATTTGATCTGTAGTAATAGCTTAAAAATGACAAATTTAAGAGGAAAATCGTAACTAGTAATAGGAAATATTAACAAGTCAAATTCAGCAACCTCCTTTAAAACTTATTCTTATTTGTATAGAGAACTGGATATTCATTCATGAATTTCTAATTCTACTGGGAAATTCCTACTAACAAATCACTGATTTCAAGTGAACAATCCAAAATAATTGTATTAAATCTAAATGATAAAATGGTCTTGAAACGAATACTTGTTGTCGATATTGGTCTCAAAGAGAAAATTTACGGCCTTTACGCGGTCATTGTCTTGTCGCGTTATTTTACTGTCTTGTTTGAAAGAGCTTAGAATGTTGTCAATGCGCATGCCTGATGTTTTTGCTTATCAGTTTAAGATGACATGAGATGTCAAATGATCAAGCTGAATTTCACTCATAAGGAAGAAATAGGAATTATTAAATTTATATTCCAAATTTAATACTTAAATTTATCTCATCTTGAAGATTTAATACTTAAATTTATCGCATCCTATGCTATATTTTGGATACACAACTTATTAATCGCCATATACAAAACAAAGAATAGAATCTTGAAAGAGGGGTAACAATAAAGAATCTCTTCTACCTTAGTTCGTCATCTAATTGATTTGGAATGGATATGAAACTATGTTAGACCATTTTTTCTGTTATTACGAAATCTACTTATGTAATATCTATTCTGATAATAGTGCTGCATATTGTAGTGACATACATATGATTTCAGAATTTTTCCACCTTGTTCATGTAGGAAAAATCCGAAAAATGTTGATTAGATGTATATAGAAATGTTAAAAGCCAAAAAACGCTATGACAGTTGTTGTAAGCAAGGAGTATTGTGGCGTGGCATAATTTTAGAGGGACCAATTAATAAGCAAAATGAGATCGACCAATCATAAGACGACAAGTTGAAGATCAGAAAAGGTGGAGGAGATTCGAATTTTGGAGCTGAACAGAGCTTGAGCTCAAGTTCGGAGTTCTGACATCGATACAGCAAAAATTCTAGTTTGTCCCATATCGACACAGCTGGACAATGCAGTTGTTCTTCTATCCAATCTCTACGAGCAACAAAGGAAAAAGTAACCTAGTGATCAGTTTGCTAGAATATTCTCTAATAATTGCTTATAACATAAACAAAGAATCACTGTTCCGTCAAGCAATAAAATTCTTCTTAACATTTCATATTGTCAAAATTATGCCATTGTATCATATTATTTAGCGAAATACATAATGTAATCACGATGACATATTTTTGACGATTTGAACTGGTCTCTTTCATAACAGCGTAATTAAAACTTCCACGACAGTTCATTCTTTGCTTTGAATCTATCTCTAAGTGTGGTGGTGTATTTTGTTGCTGATGAGAGCTTGGTACTTTGTTGGCTTTTTCATATAAAGACTCGTGTGAGCTTATAGCTTCATCAAAGTATATCAAAGGTCGAATTTACAGTCAGGAGTTGGTATTAATTTATTACTCGTAAGATAATCTTTCCTGAATTACTATGTTCATATTAGATTTGGTGTCTAGATAGTTTTGAATGTAACCTTAGCATGATTGACATCTTCAGAAAATGTTATAAATGTTTAATGAACTGATAGAATACTTTTGCAGTTTTAAGAATCTCGATGTCAAAATTAGCAGTAGAAGATGAAACGGCTTGTATAGCAGTCAAGAAATTTACGGACTTATTCTACGATGCCGTTGACCGTAAGCGAAATAAAATGAATTTCTTATATGCTGATGGAGCCATGCTTGTCTGGAATGGTAACGCCATACGCGGAGTAGAAGTCATTGCCAAGTTTTACGATAGTTTGCCCAATTCTACTCACACGTGAGTTTCTCCCAGCGTATTCTTCTTTACTTAATTCGTGTAGTAAGAAAAGTGATGGTTTATCGAAATTAAGCATTATGCAATATACTTCGGTCTTACATTCCATTCTCGTTATGCTCTAATTTTTGCCGAATTGAGCAAAGCATTCACAGCAAAGAAAACACAATGAAAAGGATAGATTTTTACAGATAAGATCAATTATTCCTTATAGATAAGATAGAACTAGCATATTAGGCAAGGTCTGCCTGAGTAATATCAAAACTTTGGGACCACTGCATTAGTGGGACCACAACATTGGGTTAGGATGAAACAGCATTGCAAGATCATACTGATCGCACTGAAGTACTAATTCCTATGTCTTTCAAAAATTCATTTTGATCAGCTTCAGGTTGGAGTCATTAGATTGCCAATACATCGATAGTTCAGATCAAGCGCGTCCTTTAGTGGTTCTTGCTGTCGGAAAAGTCGTTCTTGGTCAAATGACACATGCCTTTACCCAGACATTAGTCCTCACATTAGAGGATGAAAAATATAAAATACTGAGCGATCGATTTCGTTTCATTGATTGATGACATATCATATTTTTTCTCCTAATGTTATTGTATGTATAAGTTGACTGAAATGTTCCAAATATTTTTTGTCAGTCATTTCTTTTTTCTTTTTTGTTTTTTGTTGATGAGATTGCTATTCTTGTTGCATGTATATAGGAGTCCAAATCAAAATTTTGAAATAAAAAAAATTGATACATTGTTTGAAATTTCAAGAAGTCTTTACAAAATTTATTGTGCTGTATATCATATATTGAATGATTTTTGTTGTGCACCACATATAAAGTAAACTGTGTTGTATTGTATACCATTAATAAAAACAATTTTTTATTTTATTAGAAATTTGGTGTCTGAAACAGAACACATTGTATTACAATGATTATGCAACAATGAAAATGCAACAACCTGTAAACAAGGAAATGAGCTGAATTGCCACGATCTATTTTGAAATAGAAATGCTTCTGAAGTTGCTGAAGCAGAGAATAATGTGACATCAATCAGTAACGGTAATGATCTGGTTTGTATGGTCCTTCAATAGGTATACCAAGGTATTCAGCTTGCTCCGGTGTTAGTTTTGTCAGCTTAACGCCAAGTTTGTTTAAATGGAGTCGTGCAACTTCTTCGTCCAATATTTTTGGTAACATATAAACGCCAATGTTGTACTGCTGCGGAGTTCCATGTTTTGTAAATAATTCAATTTGTGCCAACACCTGAAATTCAGAAAATGTAGGGAGAAAGGACGGAATTACAAAGTACCTAACAAGCTGTATTCCGAAATTAATGTGTATTGCAAAGTATTCAAATTGACTTGAATTGATTTAATTTAACTTATCTATTCTAAGCACACTAAAAAGTGCTCATAAATATTGAAGCATGGTTTAGAAGTTCAAATTATACCTATCTATCAAACAGTAGTGATATTTAAGTATAAAATAACCTGATTTGTAAACGATGTGCTCATAACAAATGATGGATGTCCAGTAGCACAACCTAAATTGCATAATCGTCCTTCTGCTAACAATATGATGTGCCTTCCATTTTTCAACAAATATCTATCAACCTGCAATGGCCACTTATTACCCGAAAGATACCTGAAATCTGAAGTCAAGCGTACAAGATTAAATATATAACATATTTTACATAGTATCAGAAGAGTCCAAAAAGATCTAAAAAAGTTCAAAAATTGAAGAGCTTATAATCTTATTTGCTAATAAAATTTACTGTCAGTTATTGCTAATTCAAATAGAAACTAAAGAATACCTGAGGTTTTACTGTATCTCGGCTAGTCGCATTTTTGTTTAACCAGTTCACATCAATTTCAACATCGAAATGTCCAATATTGCAAACAATGGCATCATCGGGCATTTCAATCATATGTTCACCCCGAACAACACATTTGCAACCAGTTGTAGTAACTACGATATTTGCTATTGATGCTACCTCCTCCAAAGTTTTAACTTCATATCCTGAATTTAAAATGATTATTCTCCAAAAATCCCTTGAGAATGAACAAAATAAAAGTGACTTGTCTGTTGTGGGATTTATCAATGGTAACTCCTTTCTATTATAGTGATCCACGTCAATCTCATCCTTCCATATCATCGCAACTGCTAGCTAACACAATTACTTGTACTTCGTGTATATTGAAATAAAAAAAACTACTGAAAATCTGTGTCACTTATTATCAAATCTTAGAAACTGCATTAAAACTAATTAATGAATATAGCACCTTCCATAGCAGCTTGTAAAGCATTAATTGGATCAATTTCAGTAACAATTACTCGCGCGCCAAATGATTTTAGTGAAGCAGCTGCCCCCTTTCCAACGTCTCCGTAACCTGCTACAACGGCAACTTTCCCAGCAACCATTACATCTGTTGCCCGTTTGATACCATCTAGTAGTGATTCTCGAATCCCATATAGATTATCGAATTTTGATTTAGTGACACTATCGTTCACATTGATTGCTGGTACCTAAGCATGAAAGAAAAACTACGAAGAGTTTGTACAAAAGAAAAGCATGGAGTGGAAGTTTTGAATCAAAAGTTATGCTACTCAAAATGCATGAAATTAAATTATTCAAAAACACAACAATATGACTGCGACATAAGACATATTTCTTCGAAAGATAAACACTGCTGTTAAGTTGAGAACTGACCAGATAATCACTATGCTTAGTGAATTAAATTTGAGGCATAGACCATTAACTCTTTTTTAAACACAAATTTTTTCCTATAAAGAATCAACCTTCAATTTCCCAGTAGCGAACATTTTGAAGAGATTATGTACGCCTGTAGTAGTTTCTTCACTAAGACCATAAATTCCAGATAAATACTGCGGAAATTTTTCATGCACGATTCTAGTTAAATCGCCTCCATCATCCAAAATCATATTCAAATATTGATTATCTTTGAAGACTAATGTCTGGAAATGAAAGTTTAGAGTTAGTCTAAAGAGTAAGAATATTTACTACTTTTTGATCATTTCATTAACAAAAATTTTTTCCAGCACTTATATTCTCGAGAATGCTATCTCAAAAAAGCATTTTTTTGTTCACTTTATTTTTTAAAAAAGGAAGATGAATAAAAATCTTCTCAAAACATTGCGAAAATATTACATTACACAACGTGCATATATTAAAGTTAGTAGAAAGGAAAGAAAACTTTTCTAAATAAATCATATTTGATGGAAAAAGTAAACTACTGCTAGCAGTGGGATAGAATTACAGTTATCATTTTTGCAATAATCACCTGCAAAATACACCATTCATATTCTTCTTCCGTTTCTCCCTTCCATGCATACACAGGAATACCTTGTTTCGCAATAGCAGCAGCTGCATGATCCTGTGTTGAAAATATATTGCACGACGACCACTGTACCTAAAAGTAAAGTCAATAGTTGTCGAAATATTACAGTCTAATAGGTTAAAAAAACATGGAAATTTCAATCAGCTTATGTTTGTTACAACCAGAAAGAAAGATCACCAATAATAGCAGATTGTAAATCTATTATTTTTTTTGTCTCTTATCTATTATTATTAATCTACTGCTATTATTCTGTCGTTTTCGAAATTAAATCCGCACACAGACTCATAAATTATATGCATACATTTCATGAACTTAATTTAAGAAAAAAAAAAAAACCATACTTCGGCACCAAGCTCCACTAATGTTTCGATCAACACAGCAGTTTGAATGGTCATATGTAAGCAACCAGCGATACGAGCTCCTTTCAACGGCTTCTGTTCTCCATATTTAGCACGCATTGCCATTAAACCAGGCATTTCATTTTCTGCTATCAGTATTTCCTTACGTCCAAATTCGGCCAAGCTTATATCAGCTAAATATACATTCAATCATTCAAATTAGTTAAAAGATAAGAATTAGCAGTAGACAATAATTTATTTGTCATTATTGATTTATTATGAAGTCTCATCCTAATATAGTCACTCTACAGATATGCAATACAAAACCTAGCAGCAGATATACATAAATAAAGACAAATAACAACACAGCATACAATCATTATTCATAAAACGGCAATTAATAAATGTTCAAGATGTAAATCAAATAAAACAAACAACTTACCAATTTTATACGGAGGCTTGGAAGACATCGAGAATGAAATTCTAAATTGATGAGATGAATTTGAAGGGATAAAATCACGACGTGACCCGTTAATTAATTAAATGACACTACCAAAGCTGCAAGTTCGACATATTATAACAAAATCTGTACTGGTGGTCAGTTCAAGAAAAGTATACATCGCTACCGCACTCCTTCCAAATGAGATCTTTGGCATTGCATCCGTGCATTAAAATATTCAATAATTTTTTCCTAAGTTGCTGTTTGTTTTATTAACGATATATGAATGTTAAGTAAATGAAATGTAGCGGGTAGTAATTATATGCGATCAATGCCCGCAATTTGAAGATAAAATCTTTTAAATGAAATTTAAGAAAAAATCAGTTATATTTCTAATTGTTAAGATTTGAATGAATACTGAGAAAGGCAGAGCGGGAACTGCACAATCATTTAACAAATGACTTTTTGTTTACAAAAATGTTTACTGAACAATTCAAGATCTTTTGAGTTTCCAAAAAAATAAGAAAAAACAAAGCGAACAAGTGATAATAATGTTTCATTTTTAGATCTCCATTCTTTAACAAGTTCGAATAATCAGACAATATTCATAAATGAATTAAATTATTTCAGATCATTCCTCGTCTCCTTCATCAGCTGGTTTTGATGGTCGCGGCGCTGGTCCTCCACTAGCCTGTTTGGACATTATGATCTAAAAATTTGCTAAAATTATACTGTACTAAAGTAGAGAAATTAGGAGACCTCAGGTTATGCAAATAAATTGATCTGAATACCCCACTCATCTTTTCTATTTTATATTCTCTACAAAAAAAACAAGTTTATCTGCAAACAAACTCAAAAATCAAGATAATTTCTGATTTGAGCTGGAAAGATTCTTTTTGTGACAACTCTGTCGATGAGTGGTTGTTTTATTATCACTATGGGTATTAAAAAAAAAAACAAAAAAACAAAAAAACAAAAACAAAAACAAAAAAAAAGGAAAGAAAGATGCGATAAAACGCAATTTGAAAAAGACTAATGAACATATTCAGAGACTCATTTTGGTTACTGAATATTATTCATTCAATCTCAAAAATCTATTCCCTTAGAAAATGCCCAGGTACAAACCTGGTCTATTTTCAGAATTGTAATTGCAGCATCTGCAGCTAATTTGATGGCAGATTTTTTACCACTGTATAAGTCGTATATATCTGCCTCTACAGCATCCATTACTTCTCCAGTGAGGAGATCGATTCCGACATTCCGTTGACCTTCTTGATGAGCAGCATAAATTTTAGAAAGTACTTCAGTTGGCTGGAAAATTATAACAGAATATAGCAATTTAAAAATTTACCTGTGATCTATATAACTTTACAACTAACAAATGATAACAAGTTGAAAGCGATTGATTTACAAAAGATATTTCAACAATCACTTTACTTACATCTAATCCAGCATTTTCGGCAATTTGTTTCGGTAAAGATTCTAGAGCATGTGCAAATTTTTTGATCGAATATTGTTCAAGTCCAGCACATTTTTCACCAAATGATTCTATCTGTCGAGCTAGTTCAATCTCAACAGCTCCAGCACCAGGAAGTAGCTGTAATGTAAAAAGTCAGTTCGCTTCTGTGATACGAATCACCAGGATTATCTAACTAACCACACAGTATCCGTTATTAGTAACTGAATATCAGAACAAGTCATAATTAACTTCGAGAGAAGGATGTATAGTGGAAGCAGTCGAACCATCCGTTTTATTTATCTTTATAATTTAGGTACGCCTATAAATCGTTCATATTAATCAATTAATCAATATGCGTCACTATCTTCTAAGCTTGTTCAATATTTCTTGAAAAACGACTTACATGTTTACCTCAGTAATTTTTTTTAACTTTTTACAATACAGAATAATTTATGCAGATTTATTCAAATGGTTTAGGATTTTAAAAGATATCTCAATCTACAGTTTTTAAAAAACAGTAAACAAACCTGACAATCTCTTGTAAGTGCTTTATAAGTATTAATTGCATCGTCAATAGCTCTCTCAATATCATCCATTCGGGACTGACTGGAACCTCTGACAACGATTGTTGCAACGTGCCCTCGCTCACTCAACTTATCGAATATTGTCACTCCCGTCTCGCCTATTTCGTCTGTATACACTCGATCACATTCACCGTAAGAAGTTCGTGGTGGAACACACTGAAGACAAGAAATTTGCGGTATTCAAAAACTGTATCAATTACATGACAATAGATCAAAATCAGAAACAATGAAAACTGTTTAATCATTGAAATTATTTGCCTGAAAATAAAATTTAATAATTTTTAATATTTGCAACAAATTCATGGATTTTAACATTTCCGTGCTCTTGCTTTAGCTGCTTCTTATTCATCGCGACAATACATACTAGTATACGGAGAACAGCCAACGACTGAGTTGAACGAAATGATTTAGAATTGAAGGTACATATGCTCATCAAATTCAATTTGCTGGGGAGATTTACTCTCGATCAACAATTTCGAATTTCAAGAATTATGGGATGTGTAGCGCAATGACATGAAAAATGAGACTTTATAATTCAAAGTTTTCCTTCATCAAGCGTAGTCAACAGTGATGATGATGTAACACAAAAACTTACTATTCGTGCTTGCGCTTGAGCTCCAGTAGTTCGGCACAATCTTCTGAGGTCGAACTTCGAATTCAGTCTAACACCCATAATTTTGTATTTGTTTAGAAAGTGCACATAGAGATCACCAAATTTTCCTGCTGCTACTACAACATTAACACCATTTTCGGCCAAAGCTTTTATAACAGCTTCTACTTCAGCTTCTTCACCAGCACTGAATTTCAACAATTCATCCGCACTCTCCAACAAAACTGTGCCCTAAAAATTAAAACTCACAGGAGTCACACATTTAATCTATAAATTTGTAGAAGCTATATTTATTATGGTTGAAAGTCTAACCAACCAAATTCTTTGTTCATTGTTATCAATAAGCCCTCCTTTCAATGAAGAGTCAAATACAGCAAGCTATTTGACGATTTTTTTGCAACGAATTAAAGGAATAATCTCGATAATCCAGTAATACTTTTGTTCTTTTCTGAGAAAATCTTTGGAAAACTCTAAATGATTATCTCATAAATCATATAGCTACCATAGTAATTACCTTTGTTTCTGTTTGTGTTAGATCAAATGGACAAGTGTACACAGCAATGCGAGCTTTATCCATTTTTTTGATTTCACCCTCAGCCCCACGTAAGAAAACCATTCCATTCATGGTTTTTGAAGACTGAACGGATGAACCAAGGATTTTACATACGCGAATATTGTCCACATTGAAATTATACGTATTCGCTGGTACAATTTGAACTGAAATTAATCGTTGATATTATACGAAATAATTCATTTGGCAAGGCTACTGTCCGTTAGCGAATTTATTTCAATTATGAAAAAATAACACATTTTTTTGCTAGCTGAAATTTCGAATTATTTCCAACTTTTATGTAGTTTTCGAACTATATTTGCTATCACTTCAATAATCAATCCTTTTATATTATCTTAATATGTATTACATCACCGATCCCTATAATCAGACCGATAGTAAATTTCCATCTTGTTTCACAACATTAAATTTGAGTAATTTCATGTTCTGTAAGCAATACAAAAAAGCAGAAGGCCTACCACATGCTTTAGCAACTAGCTGTGTAATAAAATCAACATTGTCGTACTGCTTCGACATAACTGCCGATTTTAAATATTTTTGCACCAATTCAGCATCCCGCAGATCATCAGCTTTCTTGACAACCAATGATGGCAATATTTCCAATGTTTTGTCTAACGCATTTTCATATCCATTAGCAATCTCGGATGGATTCAAACCCTACAAATTTAGCAATTTGAAAGAACAATCTAGTGTCAAAGAAGATCATTGCTAGTACTTTTGCGATTGAAATATAAATATTTTCAATCGATCCAGAATTTCCAAAGCTTGCTAAGGGAAAAGAATGCCAAGACTGTAATCTTACTATTATGAAAAAATTTACTCTGAATTCATTTTCTCTAACTATGGCCAACTTGCATTATCAATTCAGAATAATCAAGTTAGTAGCTAGTCAAAACCAATCTGATAATTCCGATAGGTCTAAATAATCACCATGTTTAACAACTGAGACGCATGTTCCAGTAATGCAGCACCAAAAATCACCACCGTATTTGTGCCATCACCGATTTGTTTCTCTTGCATTTGGGTGGCCATAACAAGCATTTTGGCTGCTGGATGTTGCACTTCAAGTTCTTTCAAGATCGTTCCAGCATCGTTCGTCACAAATAACTTCTCGATATGATTGATCAACATTTTGTTCATACCTAAACATCTGCCGTCATTTGATATGGTCACATAAATTATGGCATAATTTCAATGCAATCGGAAAATTCGGTTCATGTTTAGTTACATTACCAATTTGAATACATTGACTGAATTATCACAAGACCATTACCGCTTGGCCCAAATGCTGACTGGACCTGAGAAGAGAGTTCGACGCATGCCTCAATATTACGTTGTACAGCTTCTTCAGTACCTTTGAAATGCTGAAAATCATCCCAAAATGCATCAATATGTTAAAAAAAAGCAAAGAAGACAAAGGAAAATGGCAAAAGAAATATTGTTTTCTAAGGACAAGGAACAATGGAGATTCGCAAGCTTTATAATAAATACCTGTGCCCCTTCTTTCAGAAACCGAGCATAACCAGATTTCGGAATTATCATAGCCATTTCGTCTGTCTGAAAAATGCAAATAAAAATTGGCTACAGTAAAAGCATAATATCGAAAGAGCTGTAAACGCATACCAACCAAATAGGACGAAAACTTCAGATTAGTGCACCCAACAACCTCAAAATCGTCATCTCCTAAGAGCACTTCAGTATCCTACCTTAACGACTGAACAAACCGCAAAATGCCGCTCGGCCCATAGTTGATAATCGAGTAGCAAAATTGATGTGGAAGCATTCTCTCGGGTGTTAATTCCCGCGATTTGCTGGGGGGACCGAGGTTTGTGACGTGGATTATAAAAAGGTAAATTGGGCACTATGTTGCAGTCTTTTCTAAATTCTCAAATAAGGACCATTATAGGATAAGCCTCATATTAGTGGTATGCCTTTAAAACGCACACATCTATAAACGCATGTATCCAAATATGGCTCGAAGTGAAAAGGATATTTCTGGCCTTTGCTTAATCGCCGATGTTGAATGGACCAGCAAATGATAATTCAACTTTATTGATTTCAGTTACTTGTCATAGAGCTATGGAACAAACCAGAAATGATTCTTTCGAACATTTTCCATCTTTATTTTAAAGATTTATTTCTCACAAATCAAACAGTATTAGTAAATTAGCATATAAATCATAAGAAACTTTTCATTTGCTATGTAAAACTATTCAACCAAATAGGTACAAATATTTCATAGATTGTGAAGCAACTATCATAAAACCCGAAAAGAGGATGAGATTGCTTGGCTAATTCCAAATATTTTAAAATTCATTGATAAAAATTAGCCAATCAGTAAAATTAGCAATTGCATGCTTTTAAAGATAATCAAATTCAGTTTGCATGCGATTTGCAAATTTCTAGGCTACGTTGTGGAGACTGTCATGGCGTTATCCATTGCAATATTTAGTAAAAGATAGCACTTCGCAGCAAAAGGATACTATTGGCAGACTTGTAGATCGACATATTTACTGATTTAATCCAGCAAACATTAATGCATGACCTATGACCTACAGATGTATGTAGGTACGTAATATATTTCAGATAAATTCGTGAATTGGTTCTTTTATCATTAAAGAATCTTTATTTTCATAAAAAGTTTTGAAACCGATCCTACTACTCATAATTTCTACAGCAATGCTTGTTTCGGAAGATATGAAGCTTGCATCATTTTAATTGGTACTAATTCAATGTACAGAGTACGTAACAGAGATTGTAAATGGTTCCTTTACAGAAGCTTTCAAGTTGGCACCAAAACGGTGGAGGATTCTGTTTCTAGAAAAAAGAGAATTCTATTTTAATCTCTAGGCAATTCGATATTATTTGATGAAAAAAATAAATAAATAAATAAATGGAAGAGGAAAATTCTAAACATAAATTAATGCGTTGAAAAACGCCATTTAAAAATTCTGAAGCAGACAAAATATGGAAGCGATTTGAACTCTAATTTGCGAAATGAAATTAAATCAGTGAAAAATAGTAATGATCTTATGGCACAGAAGTGACCATTTTCCAGCTATTATGTTGTTTATCAACAATTTAAAATATGATTTTGAGACTTTTTGGAGTTCATAGTTCAGTGAATTGTCTTATGCATAATTTCGTCAAAAAAAAAAAATCTGTTTGTTGAAATTAGTATGACAGTCGGCTGTAATATCACTGAAATGATTTATTTTCAGTCTATTTTGGTGCATACTATTTTATTGACAAATGATGTAAGTGAAATTCATTTCTTGAACAATTACTGAACTTACCTCTGTCATTGATTGTATTATTTATATGATTATTGTCTTGTTCGTATGAGAATGATCCATTGAGATGAAGATATCTTACTTTTAAGAAATTAGATGAGGGAAAAACTAGGAAAACACGCGCCTCTTTGAATGGAACGTTGTATCAAAATTTCAAAAAATCGTGAGAAAACTTGAAAACGTTGTGTAAAAGTGAACAGTGCAGAAAGTAGAAATAGTCGAAAAATTCGGCTGCTCACTTACTTTTACCTGTTACAAGTGTGACAAATGAAGAAAAAGTGGGTATATTTGTATGGAAATGTGCCTATTTAAATGCAACGTTGTGTCAAAATTTCAAATCAGTCGGTGAAAACTTGGAATGTTGTGTGACAAGTAACAAACACATTTACATATTTTACATTTTTATTTATATAATACTATCATGAGCAGAATTTATCATAAATAAGTGATCTTCGGCAGTATGTACGGGTACTATAGAAGAAGATAATACATAAATTTGAAATTTTAATCAAATTTATGCTTTCCTCGAAGTATATTAAGAAGGAATTGTATGAAGGAGATTAAATCAGGATCAGAATTAAAGTAGTATCAGGAATAGATATTGGGATTGAGTATGGAAGAGAGAGAGAAAGAGAGTTGCTGTTATCATTTTATCATTGATCATCGTTTTATTTTTATTGGTTAGTTGCTACATTTCACGAAATATGCAGTACGAAGAAAGAATTGAAGTCTCATTTTTGATGCTTGACGATGATCAAAATGAATCACAACAAAGAGAACTGAGGAAAATCTCAAATATCTCCATTTCCTCCAAATGTCTTCTGTCAATTTTCATAAGCCAAATATGATATAATTCGCCAATAGCTGAACAATCAGCTGCATCGTATAACCTGGAATGAGATGATAACGACACTTCCTTTCAACCAGTTATTTTATCAATTTAATTCATACGTTTAACAATTGTCTACGCTTTAAAAGATGCATCGTACAGTAACAGTTCAAATGCTCCTGCTACTGCTACTGCTGCTGCTGCTGCTGCTGCAATGCACGATTAGCAGTGGCACACTTGCAGAATTGCAGGAACTTCTCCTGAAACTTTCATTGAAACTAACTCATTGGAGGCATAATGCCAATACTCGCTCCAGCTGCCGGGGTAACTGTTTTGCCTTTCGCACCTTCGGTAGCCTCCACAGCCGCCTCTTTTGTTGCTGCCGGTTGTGCCTCCGCCGCCGCATTTGCTGCTGCTTCGGCGGCTGCTTCTGTCGCTTCCGCCTTCGGGGTTGTTTGCGCTGCTGGTTGTGTCGTTGCTTTTGATGTATACATTGCGATTGTTTCACTTACTGCTACTGTGGTCTCTGCACCTGCCCCCACATTTTCTGTTGTTGTTACTGCTGAAATAAAAGGTGTCGTCGCAAGTTTGATCTCTGGCCAAGCTAATCTTTAAATCAAAACTCTTCTCAATGCTCAAGAAAAAGATAGTTTTATTACAATCCTCCCCGCGATTTCCATTTCCGCATAGCAAAATGAACATCATAATGAAGAGAGCCGTGGAGAATGCCATCGGTTAGGTAATGAATAATGACAGATCAAACAGATCAATCATTTTTATATTCCTTCCAATCAATTATCAAATTTGCATAGTTGATATGATTATTATCATGTCTGCAATTGACATCAATTCCAGTGCATTTAGATTTTAGAATTGATCATGAAAAATGCAAGCAATAATTAGCATGAAAAATGGAAGCATCAATGAAGATAGCGTATATTCTCATTTCATTCCTATCTTCTGTTATCTGAAGCAACGGTTTATTAACATAAAAGTTCCATTTTTCGCATTTCAAAATAAGCAAAACGCATGGCTATTATAAATGAAGGGTTGGGTTATAAGATGTTTAACACTTCAAAAATTCTTCATCTTTATTGTCAGTTTGACTAGTGCCATGTCTTTGATTCCTAAAAACTTACGGATTCGCAAAAATTGTGAAAGAAGAATCTCGAAGAATCTTAAAAAAAGAATCATCGATGTGAAGGAAAAGTTTCCTGATACCATAATACTACCATACAGCTCTTTAGCTAATTTTGTTAAAAATTTCTTCTAGATGGAGTACTGTGCTTACGCTATCATTCTTAGGCCTCTTACTATTTGCTGTACTATCATTCATCGTAACTATCTGTTTTATCAAAACCAGACAAAGCCAAGCAACGGAGCAACAAAGTGATACTGTATCATCTGATCAACAAGTAATGATTACTTTCAAATCTGTCAAATTGCATCTTTTAAATCTCTTAAAAATCATGCTAACCTTATCAATCCATCATAAAAGGCCTTAGGCATTCTTACAAAGTTCTGATTGTTTCTTCGAGAATAACAGAATAATTCAAACATCTCTATTTTTCCTTCTGCCTATTGCTAATACTTATTGTTCGAATAAAAGAAGTCTAAAGATATTTGTAAATTTGAAATTTTGAAATTTAAAAAGATTTATTTAGTATTGCAATATGAAAAGTTTCATTTTTTTTTAACATTACAAAAATTTTGACAACAAAGAATGTCAAACAGGGCAAACTCTTTCAGATTCGAATAACAGATGACAAGAAAGAAGAAAGCTTGATGGACAGTATACAGTCAACACAAAAATCTGTCAACGATATAACAACGATGAATAGATTGAAACATTGTGATATCCAAGCTGATAATAATGGTATTTTTGCAAATAACAAAACAGGATCTGACTTCAGAATGTATTGACAATGAGAAGACGAATGTTTGAATAATCAGTGACTTGGCGAAATCATTTAGTTTAGCAAGAAGGATATCGATTTACTTGCTACTTTCAAGTTTTTAGTGAAATTTGCTTAAGTTCCAATCATTTCAACGATAGGTAAGGAAACGAACGCAGCAAAACCCCAATATAATTTATATTGGAATATCCTTTTTAAGAATAAAAAATTAGAAATAACACCAAATTTTTTCTAATCATCTAAGCAAGTTTTCGAGCTTAAATATATTGAAGGCATGTGAAATAATTAAAAGTATTCGTAAGGAAAACATGTGGTGAGTTGTAGTACTATTGAAATTAAAAAGATGAGGAATTTAGACTATGTACTTTAATGATTCCAAACAAGTTATGGTCAAAGTAGTCTTCATTATGAGAATTGGGTATACTGAAAATATACACCATCTCTCATTTCAACATAAGAAGAATTCGTTTCCGCTAATTATCATGTATGAGATATGCTCATTTTAGTTATAAATGAAAAGCGAAATACTATTCCTGAAAATATCTCGAATGATTTGCCACTCGAATTCATAAATACCACTTCGGAAAAAGTAATATTTTTCGCTAAAAATTACAATTTCAAATTAAAGTCTTGAAAATTTGTCGTAGAACTTCTAAAATTCAAAATGAATTCAATGCATCAGATTTTAAATTATGTCTTTAAGTGTATATTACGATATGAATAGAATGGATGAGATTTTTCAAGAGAGTTAGATTCTTCAAAATTTTTATAAGTCACATCATGCAATCAATCATTTCTGTTTGGATTCTAATTTCTATTATTCAGAGATGAGCGCTAATTGTGCTATTTGTAGAATGAAAGAACTGCTGCAAATCCAAGTATGCAATTGCAAAGTTTATACTCTTCAGTATATCAAAGTATTCCGAAAACCTCATCAGTAATTGTAAAGGAGGAAGAAAAAATGGGAAGAGATGGAAATGGAAATCAATCATCTTGTCAAATCACGTATGTCATTCAAGAATTCTCGAATAATGACATTAACGAGAGATATCGAGTGCTTCCCTTTAATTCTAAAACTGCTGAAACGAAACATTCAACGACTTATTCTATCTATATAGCCATTTTTCGTAATCTGTTTCAAATTAGTACGATTCCTTTTAATCTAAGCTATTATCACTTGTTGTTTCCGCAGTTATCAATTATTATATTTCAGTTCAACACTGTTCACTAGAAATCCGGCATTAACGTTAGAGATGCCATTAACGGATAAGAAAAGTGCTCAAGAAATTTTCAATAATTTTTCGTGTGAGTTGATTTCATCTCATTCGACGACAAAACATAGCTTTCCACTACCAATAAGGTTTGATTTAATTATATGATCTAATTCATTTATACGTTTATTATTGCTAATCAATCAGTATAATCATAATCATCCTAAAGATCAGAGTACAACATCTCAACAAATTAAGAAGCATTATTCAATTGTCTCATCTAAGAATGGGAAGTATAATTTTTGTCTCACTTTCATAAAAATACTAAATCTTTCTAGTTTTTCAACTGTTTGCTTTTCTTGTCAAAAGGCTACTTCAGAAACTTATCTATATCATTCACCAACCAATATTCTAATCGAAATTGGATAACTGAATTTCCTAGGAACTTTTTGATGCATGAAAAAATTTGATAATTTTTTATTAGTGAGATAAAAGTTATTCCTCTATTTTTCAGATTGACAAGTCCAAAACTTGTCTGAATTGCATCATGTTTATAGTATTTTCCTGTATAATCATTTAATGATTGATACAAATATTTTGACAAAACACTACATAATACAATTAAAAATTCTATATGTCTAGGAAGAAAGGAATCAAGAGTACTTAACATTGTTAAAATAAATACATAAAAAAGCAATAAATTTAAGTAATAAATATAGCAATAAATTTAAGAAGCAATAAATTTAATTATAACGCAAAATCTCAATAATTGATTATCGGATACTTTTATAATCCATATAAATAAAAATATAAATGTTCGTTGTTCATTTTCACACAATGTTTCAAATTCTTCACCGACTAATTTGGAACTTTAGTACAATCTTGGATTTGAATAAACGCGTGTTTGTATAGATATATATTTTTTCTTTATCTGTCACACCTGCACAGGTAAAAGTGAGCGAGCTGAATTTATCGACCACGCCCACTTTCCTGCATTGTTAATTTTTACACTCCTTCCCAGATCCTTCACCTGTTGATTTGAAAATTTGCTACAACGTTACATTCAAATAGGCGCGTGTTTATTTAAGGACTTGAAAGATTTAAGATTTTGAACAAACGAGCATTCACATTTTTATTTATATAGATTAGCTGGACCAGCCACACTTCCCATGTCCGGGTCTAATCAATATAAAATAAAAATGCGTTCAGCTAATATTGTCAAGTAGCGATATTTTTATTAAATGCAGAAAGTTCATGGTTAAATAATAATACGTCGCGTATTTTAGTAAGTATAATAATGTCCAAAAACTACCATGGGTAAGACTGAATATCGATACATCCATTGAGACATTCCGATGTTAACAATATCAATTATCGGCACTTCTTTTTTTTATTCCAAGATTAAAAAAATCATTTCCACACTGAAATCGATATTAAAATTTCAAGAAACTCGACGGAGGAGAAGTCTGAATATACGGAATTTACAATCCCGGAATCCCAGATCACTCCATCGAAATCGCTGATGACTGAAGGTCCATAGCTTTCCGAATCAGTACTTATAATTTCCAAAGATCACAATTTGCTTCTCATCATTTGAACCAAGTTTATGATGAATACGTATCTCCAACTATTTATGCTGATAATATACAATGTTTTTAGGTTTCTTAGCACAGTAACACTTTTTCATTTTTACAGTTTTAAATTATAAATACAATGGCGATTTAAATATATGTATCACTTCCTCAAATCTTAACAAGAATTTTGAAGGAAAAAGAAAACTATAGCTTTAATCACAAACACTGAATGGTAGCAGATGAATAGAAAATGGAAATCCTTTTTCTATCAATTTTAGGAATTTACGAAGAAGCTTTCTAGCAAAATTGGTAATAAAGCAAAATTACAATGTAGTATGTAATTAAAGACAGATGGAATTTGAAAAAAAAAAAAAAGGAATTTAAAGAAAAAAATTAATCTTTTGAGCCATTATAGATAATTAAGTAAAAGAAATATCACCATATCTTGCAATTCAGCATTCTGGACGTTAATATCTAGAAATTGAACAGTTCTCTCTTTCTCTTTCTCTCTGCGAAATGCCTTTTTAAATGTACCATTTTAATCATCATCGATTATTATAAAGCTCTGTAAATTGCAGAATGTTAACAAAGAAGAAAGAAAAATGGATATCCTTCTTTCTGTTTTTCCCATCAAATATATTTTATGCAAACGGATACCACGCTATAGTTCGTTTAATACTCAAATAAAAAAATACATCAGAATTATAATATATACACTATTGATAACATCGCAAGTGAAAGAGAAAAATGAGAAATGAATTATACTAAAATTCTTATCTAGGGAAAACCTTCAACAATAAACTTTTAAAATGATACGCACTAATAAATATACATCACGAATCTCTATCAAATGCAAACACTTTGAAACAATACCGATTGTAGAAATCACTCTCTCCTCCTTGTTTTTACACGCGCTCCACTAGTATTTTCACTTTCATCGGTTGTGCTGCTACTTAAATCAGATGTACGCTTTCGCTCTGAACGTGTTGATCGGATACTCTGAAGAAAATTGTTTTTGTTTAGACATAATCAATTTAGTTTACGATAACTAGATTCTGAAAGCTTGATCACAAATGTTATCACTATAATGCGTGCGAAGAAATGAAGATTTCAGACTTAACTTTTCAATTTCATTATAGAAAATTGTAATTGTAATGCTTGTAATTATAAGTCAAACAATATTTTTATTACCTTAGAATACACTATCATATTAGCAAGAAAACAGGAATTCAGAGTATCTTAAATTTTAGCGAAGGATCAAGATGTGACTCATAATAAGCTAGCCTATTATAGTTGCGCTTCCCACAAATAATTTTAATACGAATGCCGTAAGCACACCAGGAAAAGATCCTATTATATTTAATTTTTGCTGTTTAGAAATTCTGCAGTGAAAATATGTAAACTTTACCGATGTTGAACAAGATGGATTATTCCCCCAATTTGATTGTAAATACCTTAACAAAAGTGGTTTCATATCAAAAATTATCCGTTTTTCATCATCTGTTTGTTGAGTGACGCGATCCACCACTGGCTTTCCATTCTTAAAAAAAAAAAAAGAAATCATTAGTACCGCAAATCTTAACTTCTAATTTCTAGTAACTATCATGCCGCATGACGGTAGCATCTTTAGAGAGATTAAAAGCATTAGCATAGTTTCCATTAATCAAATATTAGAATCCTACTGAAAGCAAAAACTTAAATAATTATTTTTTGACAGAACAACCACAGAAAAGGAAGTCTTGGTAACTAGTTTTTTTCTGAAAGGTGGAAAACAGCACATGGTTCTGAAGTTTGGCCAAAAATAGAAATAGGTTAAAGCATCAAAACTGGATATCCTTCATATTATCTCGAGATATTTTGTAATGCCTTAATGAACTTCGATTGATGTTATGAATTTCATCCTCTATCATAAATTTTTTTATGTTACTTCCTACCAATCAATCAGTAAACAAAGATTTAGTTACTTGTTTCAAGAAAGACGAAAAATTAGCTTTGTTACGCGATGGCAAATCCTTCAAAAAATCAGCAGCAGACATTTTCTAAAAATTGGAAAATTAATAAACTGAATAATGACAATTACTTCCTTTAACTTGTTGATAAGTATGTAAGTGATAAACAAACTGAATGAGCAATCAATGCATTAGAAAATGGTGTTCTTGTGATCAATGCACCCATACATAAATATGTAATAGCTATTTTATCGTCTACAACTACCAAAATCTGCCTCTGCAAGATGATTGGTTTTCATTAAAAAAAAGTTCGAAAAATCTTGACTTTAAAACATAAATCACGAATAAATACAATAAATAGATGCAATGTACTTTCTCGTTAATTTTCCCGTTTGGATGCTATCGTGTTTTTTCAACTTACAATAGCAGTTTTAGGCATTTCTGGAAAACTTCAAAAACTGCACACAGTCATGGCAACAAATCAAAATCGAAATTAATTATACTTCTAAAGTCATCATTGAAAAAACCACATTATTTATACATGGAAATATTTTCAAAAGGTATTCAGGAAAATAAAACCACAAAAAATGATCGAATCTTATACAAAAATTTATTGGAAAGAAGATATATTATAAAATCAAGACATATCAGTGATAAAGCCACAAATTTGTAATGATGATAATTTTCATAAAATAATGCCATGTAATTTCTCTACTCTCCTTACTAGTTAAAAATTGATGGAAGTCAAAGACAAGTTTTGCTTTCACATATTTTCTTTGTATAATCAGTCTTGGTCACTTCATATTATTTCGATCAAAGGTATCAAATATTTATTGAAATTGTCCACGATCCACGATTAAAGTAACTATGGAATGTCTCAGATATTGTATTATGAAAGCAAAGTTTATAAAAAATAGGAACAAAAACTTGAGCAAATCACGTTAATTTTCTTCTCAATTTGAAAATTCACAGATTTAACCGTAAAGAAACTTTAGAAAACTCATATTACCAATTACACTTAATCAAGTTCATGTCAATCGATGTTCTAAATTAACGATTTTGATTCTATAATTGATTAACTGATGTGATTCCAAATTTCCGATGATACTCAAAAAGCCTCGTAGAGATTTGAACTGAAAAACTTTTTTTTTTTTATTTTTCACAACAACTTCAGTAAAATTCAATTATGTAAATTAGGAAGCTCTTAAAACTTTGGTAAATGGCTCCATTATCTAAGTGTAAAACTGAAAAGGAGCGCACAATTTATATTGCATAAAAATCATTATAAACATATCATAGAGAACCATTTAAACATCATTCACTGTTCCCAGCTTGATTTTGCCTTCTTCTCCAGGTTTGAAGGGCGGCAAGCCCCAATATGGACAGGTTGAACAGCGAAACGCATCCCCAAGACCACACTGGAAATGAAAAAAATCTTGATTTATTCTAGATTTTATCGGTAAAACGAAATATTTTATAATATAATTATGATGAAATAAAGTATTTTTATAATAGAAATTTGTAATATTTTTCAGACAAATGAATCATTTATCCATATCTCTGTACAAAGGCTTTTGTTTTCTCATCTTTGATCTACTAATAGAACTCATATGCATTAACTGAAATGTTGAAATCCATGTTAATTGCCTGGAATATTGCAAAGACTAAAGCTTATTGTAAGCATTGTCCATTTCTTATCCTTTGTCCTGATAACTAAATCTTTGTATAATTCACATACTGCAAACCACCATTACCCACTAAAGACTAAGGACTACCAGATACAAAAAGGAGATTCTGGCGATTATATAGTTTTTCAATCAGTTCCAATTCAATCAGTCCTTCACTCAAGTTACTCAACTCACTCAAACCATTTAACAATTATTACTTTCCAATTCAGTCCAACTTCTTGGTCCATCCCTACTATAATCAAGTGATCAATTGCAATCGTGATATTATCTTTTATTCTGTCTTGTGACGTAGACAAAGAATCAATACTCCATCATTCAATAAAATCTTTCTCATCATAATTCGTCTCTGCCACAACATAAAAAATTTTCTGCGTAGATTTTTTTTAAATCTTCGAATAGTTCTAATCTTAAATCTTGAAGTAAAGTCAGATGGCATCAATTTTATTTTGTAAGAGACAGAAGTATATAATATGGATAGAAAACTGACATTTCCACATGATGACTTGCCAGGTTTTATTTGTGCTGTCACTTTTTCAGATTCTATTATCTCAGCCAGTCCACAAGTACAGTTTTTACATGGCCTTCTTTTCTTTACTTCATTCGAGGTATCAAAGTTTCCACCGAAATTTTCTAAAAATCTTATTTCGCTAAAAAATGTCAAGATATTATATTTTAATCAATAAACATCTAATGAAAAGAGATGATTGAAAAATCTGAAAAGCCGATACTTATGTATATTCCATATTTTACCTTTTATTGTAGCTATAGTAGGCTTGGCATAATCTTCTTCTTGTAGCAACATGTCTTCATCAATCAAATCATCGTCGACCACATTTACGTTCCAAACGTTCAGTTTCTTACTTGAATGAGGCAATTTCAATGGTACTGCAGCACCCACACTGATATTTGGCTACAAAATATCAAATATCAATCAAATTTTCTTAGAACAATGGCGGTCTTCGCTAAAAAGAAATAAAAAATGCAAAAATGCAAGCAACAACAATTTTAATAAGATTCATCGGCTATGTCAACAATCACATGAAGCAATGACTGTGTATTTCAAAACATAGTGGCACATAATATAATTCGAGCACTGCTTGACATAATAGAAAAATAAGCTGAAAAAACTGCTGCGGCAGTGGAAAAAGATTCCAGAACAAAAAGCATTAATGACGAATGAAGCGGAAGATCAAATTGATTGGGAAAGATTTTTTGAAAAATGGAGCTTTTCAAATACTAGATTTCATTCTCAAAAAGGAAACCTTTTTGCAATCATATGCTTTCCATATACTATCACAAACTTTCATGACATCCAGGAATCCAGCTAGTTTTATTTCCCGCAAAATTTTTGCATCATCAGCATCTGAAAATGTCCAAGATCAAGAATACTTCGCATAAAAGCGTTCAATGGGATCAACAAAAAAAAGAGTGAGATGAAATTACTGAACTGCAATCAAAACTCTATTGTGCAAAACTTACTTCGCACAATTACTCTCACTGTAGAATTAGGCTTCGTTGCGAGAAAAGCTGATCGAAGTAAGCGCTCAAGTGCAGCACCAAATGTAACAACAATAATACCATTATATATTTCTTTTTTGATATCTGCTTCTAAAAAATTAATGGATCATCGAATAATAAATCTGAATTAATTTTAACTATGTAACATAACTGAAATTCATTATAATCGAGAATTTTTAGCGAAATCCGATCTAAAATTTTTAGGTTAAAAGCTATAATTGAACGATTTCAATTCCAAAATTTTATTTGACTTGAAAAAATTCTAATCAGAAAGCAACATATAATGTAATCACTTTAAAAGACGTAAACCATATTGTGTGTCATTTTCTGAATAAAATTATTTCACTTTTCAATTTTTTATAAATTTCATTTTTTAGATAATTCACAGAGCATCCTATTTGCTGCTACGACTACAACAATTTTGGAATTTCCGAGCATAGATTATTTAAAGGTAAAATATTAATATACTTAGTAGCAGGTACCGATTGGAAGCCACTGCAAAATAGTAAAGGAAAAATTACATGAATAAAAAATTTTTAAGCATCGAAACTAAGTGGAAGTTAAAATAGAAAATAAAACAGATAACCGACCAATCTGTTCATCTTTTGAAACAAGCACAGTTAGTTTCTTAAATCGTGTCTTCAACTGCTCCATGATGATATTGAAATTATCGAATAACTCTAGAAAGAACATACTCATACTTGAAGATGTGGTAAGATGAATAAAAAAAGCTGTGAATTCCAATTTTAAAATTTGAAGTTAAAGTATACCATGGAAACGTTCACAAAATACGAGATCTAAAGTTCCTGATTTATAGCAAAAGCTAAGCATACTTTTTCCAATTTTCCAACTCATTTTAATATATCCGAGCAATCACACTTTTTTAGCAGATGAAAATATTCCTATCTTTTAATTAAGGATGAATTCTAGAAGTATGAAAAAATTTTCTTTTTTCTGCACTTGATATAAGATGCGTGTATAAATGTTCTTTTTGCGAATGTTTAGAATTGATTGTTCTATTATCTCAATCATAAATTCGAAAACTGCCATAAAATTTTTAAAAAATATATATATAATCTTGAGATAAACAAAAATATATTCAGTGTATCTTCGATTCAATTTCTTCGGCCTTACGTACAATTTGTTTTTTTATGACATTTAAATGGATGTCTCTGTTTCTGTTTAGACATACTAGGCTAACGAAATTTTGCAAAAATATACTGCAAAGTTATCACACAATTTCCAAAAGTTATTATATAATATCATATTTTATGCATATAAGCATCACCACTATTCCACAACTTTTTTATACCATATCTAAGTGAACTGAAAACTTCAAATTTTATTGCTTAATAGTCTTATAGCAGATGGTAGTGAAAAAAATGATCTCACAAAGTCCCAAAAAAATTTTGACTGATCCCAGCAATAAATTCATGTAAAGGCTTATCGAGAGAGTTCCTGCCTTTGTGCCAATAATATTCGATGTTGTGGAGAGCAGCTCAATGCAAAAGTATTGTCAGCAATAAGGAGTTAAGATTTCAAGTGTAGAAGGTAAGCTCTGGACAAGAAATTGCAAGATACAGCATTTTTTATTTACTTTGTCGCGCAAAAGCTTCGATTGACATTTAAAGCAGCAAAAAAGGGAACCTATGACCATCTTTGATTTTATTATAAATAAAATGATAGAAAATGTCCTATCTTAATTAATGAAAGTTATAAAGAACAGTAATCCAACCTTCCGTATTTGCATCTTGAAGGAACAGGATTTCCGAATTCGAGTCCGCTGTAGTAAAGAAAAGATTCAAATCCATCTGAAAAATATTAACAATTTTAGAAAAACAAAAATCAACAATTAAAGTGGCACTGAAACTGACAAGAAGTAATAAAAGGAATTTCAAAATCATTGCTAGCTCTAATTTAAAAAAAAAAAAAGTATTACGCTTAAAAGCTAGGCCGACATCTAAATTTTCTTTTAGCAAGATAGAACGGAAAATTAAAATTCGGATAATCAGAACTGGAAGAAAACGAATCGAGTACAGTTTATCAAGCATATGATGTTATAATTTTCAGTATATCAGGTAACATATCAAAGTTCAATAGAAATACTGTGAAAGAAAAATGATTTGAAAAAGATTTCGGCATTTCATAAATCTATACAAAACCATCTGACTGAAACAAAGATTATAACAATTCATAATCTGAATAATTCTACGCAACCAGAAATAATTATGTTTTATTATAAAAATTCAAAGCAATAGCAGCGATAAAATTAAAATGTACAAAAAAACAGCTGAATACTCAGAAATATTGAAGAAAATATGACCAAAATTACTGAAAGAAGATATCTGAAATAATAGTAAAAGGAAAGGACAAAAGAGAAGATGGATACAAAAAATCTATTCACTTAAAGAATATAATACTAAAATTCTAAAACTTATAAGAAATTCGAGTGAAAAATAAGTATAATTACATGTTAAAGTAATCGATATATATAAATAATACATTTCATAGAACTATATAAAACCATCTGACTGGAACAAAGATTATAAAAATTCATAATCTGAATAATAATTATATATATATATATATATATAATTATTATTCATATATATATATATATAGAAAATTATTCCTTTGGTTGTAGAGAAACCTTTACTTTCAGATATGGATAGACAGATCAACAGCATGAATGAAACATGATTTTGATTGTCTTGCAAAATCAAACTTTTAAATCATCCTCCAGATTAAAACTATTTTTAAAAAACGACGATATTTCGCTTAGAGTAAGCAAATAGCAGTTAGAAAAGTTTGTGCAATTTATCGATACATAAAATTATGAAACCAATTTAAAGATAATAATCAAAATGATTTCCTATGGACCAAAAATTTTGATTCCATGATTTTTGAATCTGGTATGTTGCATTTTTCGCAAAAAGACTCATGTCATCTAATGAAATCTTTTCTAAGAATGCTTGAACATAATTTCCGATTTCCTAATAGATTAAGAGCTGATCACGAATCGAAGTTAAACTCTTAATCTTTTGTCAAAAATTTCGCAGAGAGTATAGAACTGTTGGAAATAAGCTTTTAGATAATTTATCTTCAATGGATAAGATTTCAAATTAAGCAAGTAAAATTATTAGAAGAATTGAAAAATTCCAAAACACCTTATAGCACGGAATTTTCAGCAATATTTTATACATCTTCTAGTTCTTTATCAACTACTAATTGTTTTTTATCACTATCATTACCATTTCCACTGTTCTCCATCTTTTTTTTCTGAATAAAGGGATTCTCAAAATTCAGTTGGCCTCTGAAACAATGCTTTCTATGTCATAAATTTCATCAGTTCCACAGGAAACTGTAAAGCTAAAACGAAAATTTTCTGATCAAAAGTACAATAATGAATTAAAACATGAATAAGCAGCTTTTCCTGGAAACATTTCTAAAAATGGACTTTGAAGAACGAACCAGGAAAAATCGGGAACTCATTTCTGGCATCAAGTGATTGTTTTTCTAACTGCAGCGGTGGAGCAAGGAAATCAAGTTGGTTCTCCTGAGCTCTATTTTCTGAAAACCAATTTTTACAGAATTCAAAATTCAATGTGAAAATTTCTTAATAGGTAAGTCAGCAAACTAGAAATAAATATGCTGATTTTTTTGTAACACAATTTCGAAATAGCGAGTTTGTTTTGTCTGCTTCATAATTCCCAAATTTTAGAAAATGGAGTAAATGAAATACCATCTAATAGAAGCTAGCAATGATGGAGTTGGTCAGAAAAATCGACAAAAAATACATTACGACGTACGTGGAACTGAAATGATTGTACCAGCATGAAAGTTATTGGAATTCTTTACCGTGGCAATAATAGGCTGTGAAATAACAGGCTCTGGCAAAACGTTTTCTTGCTAGAACTACTCAAATTATTTGTTAATCAGAATCATGGAATGAGGATACAAGCGAATAATATTCGTCAATCTTGACTTTATTTACAACTACTAAAACCATATGTCGTAAAATTTCATAGCAATTCATAGGAAAAAAAAACGGAAAAATTTACATCTGTGATGAAAAAATTGAGAGATAGAATACGCTTAATTTTACTTACCATTTTTTCACCTTGAACTGAGATGTTTCTGAGACTCTCTGCTTCATCAGCACTTTGAGTTATCGTCAGTGGTGAAGCGGTTAAATTGGCCTCCTGGGGAATACTTTCTTGAGCATCTTCTTTGTCCGACCGCGTTTTCAAACTGAATTAAATTGAGGAACAAAGATCAAAAATAAAGTGAAAATAAAAACAATCAATTTTCATTCTACCAACGAACAAGATGCTTTTCAATATAATAATTCAGTGTAATATCATGCAAGAATGAAATCTTTATGCATTTAAATCATTCTCTTCGACAGATTCATTATTTAGTTCTAATTGCTTAATCTTTAAGAACAAAAATCCATCACAATTCGTATTGGGAATAACTCAAAATCACAAATTTAAACGAATTTAATTCGAAAAAAAGAAGGAAAAAGTAAAACCTTTCAACAATTTTTTTCGGTGTTTCCATCACATTTCCCATAGAAGTAAAATTTGCTCGCATAGTAGTGATTGTTAATTTTGCTAGCGCCTAAGTTTTGGTAAGTTTATTTTAACAAGAATAACTTTAATTTTGTAAGCCTTAATCTTGTAATGAAAACTGCTAAATTAAATAATGAATGCAATAATTTGAAAACTAGCAACTTGAGCCTCTTTCTAGAAGCTTATACCATGTTCGATGTGTTATCGTATGGGCAACCAAATCTTTTGATGATTATTTAACAAATTAGTGACATACCAATTCCGCTTTCATAGAAGCCATCGCGGTAAAACATACACTGAAAAGTTAAATAAATTCAAAAATTGCCAAACTATGAAACTTAACAACCCAATTTCGTATTTAAAACCATTAAAAACATATGCAAATATTTAATCAATCGAAAGTAAAAACGATGGCAATACTGAATAACATAATATCTTTTATATGGTTTAGGATAAATAAGGAAAAATTTTTTTTTCTTTTTACCAGCAATTTAATCAATGCATGCATTGACTGAAATGAATTAAGAAATGGTATCTTAAGGCATTTTCAGATAGCTATTTATAACTCTTCTGATGCTTAATTGTTGTATTAACAGAAGCATTGCACTAACAGAACCCCCATTATATACAAAATCCAAAAATTTAAATTCTATTAGTAAATGAATCATAAAACTATTTTATTTCCTAATAGAAAAATAATAAATAAAAATAAATTGGAAAGAAAAACAAACTTTTTATCATCTTGCAGCTGTTTTAAATTCATCATATAAGATAGCAGAGTATTATTCCATTTCGCCAGTTTTCCAAAGCATTCTATAAAAATTAATCTGTCAACAGATTATAGTATGTAAAAATAATAAGCATTTTGAGGAAGAAATTTCAAAGAACATGAAACTGTGAAATTATTGTTTTGATTCCATAGTCTTTTCATCTTGAAATATCCCAACTGAAGAAATAATTTATCAAATTTATCCTGTCTTTCCCATTTCTAGTCAAAAAAAATAGAAAAAAAAAACTTGCAAATCTTTAAAGAAAAGTCAACAGAAATAAAGATTTGGAATTGAACCTTTCTGACTCAAACGCAATTTTCGTAACTCATTTTTCAAACTGACATCCGAGCTTTTGTACTTTTCCAGTTCAGCTTTAAAGTCTGGAAAAATAAACATATGTGAAAATGAAGCATTCTTCCTGATGTGAACCGAAAAATTTAAATAAAAAATGATCTGCACAAACTTCGATTTATAGATAATCGTAAATTTAACTACTCTAATGAAGACGCTCAGCATTTTAAGCTAACAAAAATATTTGTACTGTAATTAAATAACCAAAAATTAGGCCTAAATGTACTCAATTAAATCAAAATATGACGTGACACATTAATTTGTACCAACCAATGTTCTCCAATTTCACTTTAATATGTCGATTCCTTTCAAGTTCAATCTGATTACGTATATTGTATAGCTCTACATTCTGAACTTGATAAATGTAAAAAACGAAGAAGAAAAGCAGAAGACCCGTTAAGAAACCAAATAATGGTAGAATCCGAAACACTGATCCACCACCGTTCGCTGTAATTGGTCTGAAAATTTTTAGCTTTTATTGAAATACAAATATTTCTTGAAATATTCATTAAGGTCTTCAACAGTGTCGATAAACGTTACATGATCATTTCGCATTTGAAATTTTGGTTTGGAGTAATGCAGTGGTTTTTATTTTTGATAAACAATTGCTCGGTCAAAGAAAGCCGTACAGAAACTATAAGTAAAAAAATGAACCATATAAGCTTACATTTACGGAATATTTGAAAAGATATCGATATTTATGCACATGAAAATTGCCTCACCTCAAGAGTCCGCGTCTTTGTCCATTTTGTCTTGAATACATCCCGTTATTTTATGATCTCTAGCTGCAATCACTCCTATAGTCACTACAAAAAATAATTATAAAGTTGTAATATCACTAGAGCTATATATCTCATTGTTGACACCAGTATTTAACAAACTTGCACTTATGAAAATTAGACCCGAAAATGTACTTAATAGCCTTGTCATTCTCTTACAAACATCTTTTTCATTTGCTTTATGCAACGAATGAGATAATTATGAGAAAATGTTGATAGTAACACTGTTATGCAGATTATTTGAGCATAATTAGCTGAACAAAATGTCTTCAGTTTATTGGAATAAAGCAAATACTACCTTTTATATCCGAGAGAATAGCTTGAAATCGATGAGATAAACTCTATTATTGCTTCGTTATCCTTATTTCATTTTTATATAATCATCGCCATCATCATTACAACTGTCGTTATTATCAGTACAGTTACACGTTAATTTACACGGTTTTAACAGATATTTTGGACGAATTTCGAGCCATACTGGTAAGATACCATAAATCCAAAATTAATCTGAAATTAGTATCGTCAGTACCAATGTTTAGCAATCAAGTTATTGAATCAAACAGTTCCATAACAAGAGAATAAATGCCACATCGATAATCAATTAGGTAACTTAAAGAATGGAGAATATAATATTTAATGACAGAAATCAAACTAAAAGAAAAAATTCAAGTTTAAATCTAACAGATGATAAGACGGCCAAAGCAATAATCATTTGAGAGGCTATAAAAAAGCAGTGATAATTATAATACTTCTAATCTGATCAAAGTGATAAGTGATAAATATTGATAATCAATATGATTAATCAGTCAAAACTGATTTGCTGATCAGTACATATCAAAATATAACTCAACAACACTGTTTTTGAAAAACGCTGTAAAGAGCAGATCACATCGTACCTGCTCGTAAACATTTAACGAGCCACAAGTATAAGTATTATTCCGTTCAACGGAATCCGTCACTGATGGCGAGAAGATGCGGTGATTGGTGACCTGAGGTGATCATTCTTTGACCTTTTCTTATTAATTTCAAATATCTTATGACAGTTTTTGAATTATTTCCATTGTTATTGTTTATTTGAGCATTCATTAACATTTATGTTACAAAAAAAAAAAAAAAAAGTATTCAACTTCAATTCGGACAGTTGAGTTTATTCAGAGGTTGATATTGATAACAGTAACACTTTACCAAAGATTAAATTCAATAGCTATTCTAGTATTAGTGCACTGTTGTTATTATCCTTACTGTTATCACTATCGTTATCATCACTCTTTTATCATTATCATTATTATAATCATCGTCATCATTTATGGCGGAACTATCATTACTATTTGATCTTTTGAGTTAGAGAACCTAATTGTCACTTTTTCCCTATAATCACCTAATTCCGTCTTGTTTTCTGTAATTTTTCCATATGACTTCGATTATTTAACAATATCATTCAATCTGATCCTCAAGTTTTTTTGTTTATAATCCCAAGATACTTTGATTTCTTCGTTTTCATTTTCCAATACTCTCTCATGCTGTAGCTTGATTAGTGTATTTATAGTCATGTATGCGAGATCTCTACTGATAAGTTGATTAGTGATTTAGTGTGTCCTCATATAATTAGCAAATTGTTATCAATTGTTTTTATCAATTTTTATTTTGATAGAACTTTGCACTATCCCAGATCCTTTGTTAATAGTGTTAATTCTTCTGATTATCAACTACAACCATTTTGTTATTTATCTATGAGTAATCTAAATAATGATTATGTATTTGTTTATTTTCCCATCGTTATCGTTATCACAAACTTTAAAAAAAAAAAATTATTTAATAGATTGTTTATTTATTGACGGAAGATTATTTGCAAGATGGATTCAAGCATTCGAGAGACATCTGCTCGAGTAGTAGCGGCTGATTTTCTTATGCGTTTAAGGAAAAAAGGAGGTGATGAAAAGCGGTTGAAGGTTGCCAGACAACTTTATGAGTTAGTGGCTTATCATGTTCTGCCTTGAAATTTTCATGATTGAATTGATTAAATTAGAGTTATAAATTTTAATGACAACTAAAGCGTGAGAGTTTGGAATTGTCTTTGCTTTCTTTTTTTAACGATAGGTTTTTTTTTTTTAAATAAGGATAATACATCATCAACCGAATATTCCAAACGATGAGATTCTAAGAATCTGTAATTCACTGATCAGAAAATTAAAAAAGGTAACTTTGAAACAAAGAAACAGTTTAAGTTACAGTTTCACGACAGAAGAGAAAATCCATTAGTTGTTTATTAAGTCGAACTTTTTACAGCTATATAAATGGAGAACTACGTGATAACAGTGAGCAGTTTACGGCGGAATTTTTCGCAACATTCGATGCAAAAGTTGATCAGGTTGAAAGCACATTTTAATTTTTTGATTCATTTTTTTAAAACATTAGTATTAGTATTGTTTTTTTAACAGCTGACTTTCCTTTTATATTATGGCATCTGGAAATTATCAATAAGTGATGACTTCTTTTTTACACGACTTATTTGCATCCGAAAATGGTTGGATTTATAGTGAATTTTTTAGATTTATTTTTTTTCTACATTCATTATTATGAGCACATTAGCCAATACTGAACTGATTTTTTTTATTTATATTTTTATTTAATCTGGAATAGGATTGAAGAAGATTTTCTGTTTGAATTATGTCAGGCGTATGGCGTCATTAAAAAATGAAAAATAATGCTTCCGCCCTCTTTGTATATTTGATGAAAGCAAATGCATATATTTTTAGTTATGCATTCTCTTGTTTTATTATGATAAATATAAATCAAACATGAATCAAACTCCGTATTTTTAGAGTGCTATACATACATTGATGACGAGTTCGGATAATGACGAAAGAAAGGCAGGAATAATTTTGATAGGTATTTGGTAATTTGATATATATTCAAATTTTTAACTGATTTGAACAATTTTATTTTAAGACGTCACATTTTTATATTCTTTATATTGCTGAATAATATAGGATGATTTCAGCTTGTTTGGTAGAAAATGCTGGTGATGAAACGAAACGTGTTCCGCGTTTTGCAAAGTATCTTCTGAAAGCACTAGTACAAGGTGATGAAGCAGGTATGAAACTTGTTGCCAGGGCAATTGCTTATTTGATTCAGACATCGAAGACATTCGCTGCTGAACTGGTGGAAAAATCCATCAATCAGGTTAAAACTTTTTTTGCTCGTACTTTAACTTTGTATGCTATCCATTTGAAATTTTAAGTTGCTGAATAATTTGTCACTTATCATTGTTTTGAAGATATTAATATACTCACAATAGTTACAAATATGTCTCTGAGATATAATTATCTTACTTTGCTTTCAGCTCATTCTATCGAGATGTTCGCAGACTAGAAACTAAAGTTAACTGCATTATATCAGTAACTATTGAAACATTGAAACTTGAAATATTTAATAGGTATGTGAATGGCTTGAAGAAACTGAGCGACACGAATCACGTCGTCTTGCTGCAGTTTTTCTGGCGAGGCAGTTGGCTTTATATACGTCAACATCATTTTTTCTACGCGCATCTAATTTCTTTTCCAATATTTTTAAAGTCATCAGGGATCCTAAGGTTTGAAAAAAGTTCCGGATTTCTAAATTTTATTAAATTGTTTGAAAATACCTTGCCAAAGTGGTACATTTGGTTCGAATAATGATTTCAGTGGCACTTTATTCACAGCAGTATTTTCTGTTTGTAGGTCAATTATTAATTTGTATAGGATTAAGACTTTACTTTTTCGTTCTTTTTGATTAATGCTATCTCTTTAGTATTAAGTTATCGACACATTTTAGACTACCGTACGAATAGCAGCTACTAAGGCCTTACATGCTGCTCTTACTGTTACATCACAGCGTGAAGCACGTCAGAAATCGGAATGGTATTGGGTAAGTTATTTCTAATTATAACTTGCATTCTGTATTCTGTAATTTTCGGTTAAACGAGACTATTTCTCCCTTGAATTTCCCGATTTTGCATATATAGTTTTTTAACAAAAAACGCTTACTTGACTTCACAAAGTTGCATTTAGTAATCAGAAAAAAGCAACGTATATCGGATATAATGTTAAAACAAAAATATGCTGAAGGATGCAAAAAAGAGAGATAAGAAGAAAAGATAGATGGGTAGTGCGTTAATTGCTGTTAATTCGTATCTCTTCTAGTTTTGCCGATGAATTTTCGCTTCATCTATCGGCGTCGCCCTTCAGACATTGGAAAATAAAAAAGTACATCATTCTAACACGTCTCATTTTCTTTTGGATGATGCTGAATACTATCGAAACTTTGAAAGATTAACACTTATCGACTTAAGTGACGGAATACGACTAATCATTCTATTATCACAGAAAAGAATTTTATTATAATTATTAAATACGAAGACAAGCTAAATTAAAGGCTTTTCCTCGAAAATACATACCCCTTCAATTCTATTTAGGATTAGACGTGGCTAGGGCTCACTAATGAAATGTGATTGATATCCATATTTACTGATCGATTTGATGCTGAATCGTTCGATTCAGGAAAGAGTGAAGATTTTTCTGAGTATAATGATGAGTTTCGAATTTATTATTATTATTTTGGAATTGTGGTGTGAATGAGTTAGTACTTTGATAAATTGCTGTTTTATAGCGCTGTTATGATGAAGCAATGAATTCCTTGAAATTTGATGGCTTGAATCGAGATGAAAGGCAGCATCCAATGCTTCTAATATTGAACGAACTACTTCGAATTGGTAATGCACCGGCTGAACGTCAACGTATCTTGGCGCTAGGGCGTCAACCACAACAGAATGTTCGAACAGTCATTGGATCAAATGCAATAGATTGGTTGACGGAACGTACATATTCAGTTACTGTTGATAGTCGAACTGCTAATCAGCTTGTTGCTGAAAAATTTAGTGATGTCAGCCTTACAGTATCTTAGTTTGCTTTCGTTAACTATTTCTGAGCGAAATTAAGTTTACCTTAGAAATTAAATTTACTTTAGCAAAATTGAATTTACTTTTAAATTAAAGGGAAAAGTTCTCCAGAATTTAATCACATTCAACTGGCTTATTCGAATTTGTTGTTACGGTTAATTCCTCTGTAAATGCCTTATTCAGTTGTAAATATCGAATTGTTATTAGAAAAAAAAATTTTCCCACACAGAGGAATATATAATATGAATGAAATATGAAATGAGAATTCCTTAAATCATTTATTCATCAGCAAAAATAAAAATCTTTTAGTGATAGAAACTTTAATTTTCTACACAAGAAAATCTCAAGATTTTGAAAAAATAATTATGACAGTTGATGTATTGCTTTCCTTTTTATTGTACAGGAATCTTATCTTTTTATTTTAACGTATTTCTTTTTTCAGATATATCGAGCATGCAATCTCGCATGTACTTCACGTTACGTTTGTTGCCAAACGACATTACTTGAAATTTTCCCTCGTCTTTCATCATTTGGGAAGACACAAACGAGTGCTTCAAATGAGGCAGATGTTTTTAATGTTGATGTAACTTCAATGTTCAATCATGCGTTAAATTTAACTACAAAGCATTCACCTGCTTTTTTTACTCTTGGTCTATTGGTACTTGATCGGCCAACAGAACTGCTTCCAAAATTGCCTCGTGTTTTTGCTGTCATACAAATGCAATTGCAGACTGCAACATATAAGTTAGTTTTATTCATTATTCATTTCGATTATCTATATTTTATCGATATGAGTGCATTTTCATCGTTTACCTTCAAAAACATTAGGTAAAACAAAATATTGTTGAATGAATTAAAGCTTTTGATCGTTTTTTAACTTTTCTTGAAATCTTTTATTTTCGTTAAATTTTTTTTCATGTTTTATCACAATTTAATTTTTAAAAAATTTTTATTCACCATTAGCTGTAAGATTTTAAAGTAATTAAAATTATGTTTAAATGAAATAGCTATTGGTAATAAATTTATTTGTTCTTTTCTTGAAGACTTGTTTTTTCCAGACACAAACCAGTGGATGAATACGTCTTCTTATGTTTAACATTGATTATTCGCGCACTGAAAGAAAAAATAGAATCCGAAATTAAAACACTGTTGCCGATCCTATTATCGACAGGTTTATCAAAAGGTATTACTCCAATTTCATTCCAAATTAAATTGAGTCAGACTTTTATTCATAGTGCTTTATTCTTTAAGAAAGCATTCTCGAGCTCCAAGTCAAATGGTCTAATTGTCATTTAGATTCCGAGAAGATATAGGCTTTGACGTAACTATTGATTTTCTTTTGAAGAAAGACGAGTGAAAGAAAGGGAAACTTGTGAATTTGAAGTTAAAGACCGACATGTTATTTCTAACTCATTGTGCTCAATAAAAAATTGCAATCTTTTCAACTTTTTTATTTTCCGTTTTGCTTTCAAAAAAAATCATTTTGTGATTTTCACTTTAGGACTAACAGATGTTGCTTACGAAATAATGCAATCCATACCTGGATTGAAAACGGAAGCACAGGATGGTTTATTGAAGGAACTCTGTCAGCTTTTGATGAACCGCAAGTTGCCTAGTAAACTCGATCCACCAACGGAACCACCCATGCCAGCTGGTCCCGTAAATGTTGCTAATGTGGCACTTACAAATCTTGCTTTAGCTACCCTTGGTCGTTTCGAATTTCAGCGGCATGCGCTTCAAATGTTCATCAATTATATAGCTCATGTAAGAATCGATCGATCTTATGGATTCAAAATCTTTGATCTTTTATATCTACTTTCAATCCCTAACAACTCTTAAATGCAATAAAATTACTTCTTCACTACTCGCTATGTTTAAGAGTTACGACCTAAGTAATTATGTATTCATCAAAGATGACTCAAGAAGCAATATTAGGTAAATAATGAAATATTAGCAAATAAATGAAGCTCATATTGTTGGTAAATTCTCAGGGTTACTTGTCTTCTGATTGCGTAGAAGTACGTTTGGCTGCAGTGGATTGCTGTGCTAAAATGTTGACACCCTTTGTTCGTGTTTTTGAATCATTCGAATGTGCTAATAAAAAACAGCGTTTCGATGTATTAAATTTGATTCAATCGGTACTTCGACAACTTGTTATGGTTGCTGTTGTCGATCCCTGTAAGTTTTCCTGATACTTTTTCGGTGGAATTTTTTTTTTTTCTTGGAATTATGCTTTCCGAAACTTTTAGAAAATTGAATGATAATTTGTTGGCAGTTTTATGTATAAAAAAATTTCCAGTGTGGTCTATGTGATTTCTTTTGTATGGCCTGAAAAAGCAATATATTGCCTATATACATATATATATATATATATATATATATATATAAAACAAAAAAACAGAACAAACATTACATTCGGTTACCTATATATATATACATATTTATATTTATAATATAAACCATTGATTGTCATCAATTATTGCTAGCCTTTTGGTGATGATTTGTATTTACTATTGTATCATTCATGGAGAAATTTCTATTCAAATTTAAATTGAAAATATAGGTAACCGAATGTAATGTTTGTTTCTTAGTTTTTTTGTTTTCCTGTAATTTTCTCTCGCTTTTCAGCAGTGGAAGTACGCTTAAGAGTTTTACAGTGTTTCAAAGATGGAGATCCACTTCTGTTATCGCATTTAGCGCAAGCTGATATGCTTGATTCTATTTTTATGACTTTGCATGATGAAAAGCTGGAAATGCAGGAGCATGCGGTAGCCTTGCTTGGAAAACTGGGTAGTTTAAATCCCGCATATGTTTTGCCGAGTTTACGAAATATTCTGTTAGAAACGCTCACCCAGTTAACGAACAGTGGTGTGCCTAGGTTAGCTTATTGCACCCATTTGCCTTCTGAATTTCTGAAATTTATGAAATTTAATACAGGTTTCTACTCTATCACACTTATATCAAGACATGGTAGAAATTAAAATATGTTTAGTACCTTCTCATAGTGTTCTACTATTAAGAAAATAATATAATATAAATAAATTGAAGAAATATAAGTTCATGTGTTTTATCTTTCTTATCTTTTCTTTCATTTTTTGGAACAGACGAAAACTATAAAAATTTCAGACTTGAAGAACATAGTGCTCGTCTAATTGCACAAGTGGCTAAGCAGTCTCCGAAATTTGTAAAACCATATATGAAGCCGATATTGACAGCTTTAGTACCAAAACTAAGCTCCGAAATCAGTCATGTCGATGTGACTGTGCAGGTTTGATCGTTTATTTATTGTGCATATTTTGAAGTTTATAAATAAGTGTGGAGTTTTGAATAATGAAGTAACATGCGAGTATATTTACAGGTATTGAATGCTATAAGTGAACTGGCAGTTGCAGGTGGTGCCGATTTGGTGTTTTCAGTAGAAACGCTGTTTCCCTCATTGGTGCAATTTTTGCAAGATTCGAGCAGTTTGAGCCGCAGAGAAGTAATTTTTAAAATCTTTGAGCAGTACTTCACGTTTTTATTCGATTTTATATTTTTAATGTTTCTATTAATTTTTTCTTAGGCTGCATTGCGCACAATGGGACAGCTTTGTCAGAATACTGCATATATTGTTGATCCATATAAAGAGTATCCTGAATTGCTTGATGTGCTACTAAGATTGTTACGAACGGAAATGAGTGCTTCAATGCGTCGAATGACTATGCGGGTGACGTTTTCGAAATTTTTTAAAATTTATGGTTTTTACAAATTGAGAGTTTTTTTTTTATTTGAATCGTTCTTAATCATTTTCAGAAATGCTTAGTTTTTTAAACTCTTTAAACAGTACTTCACGTTTTTATTCGATTTTATATTTTTAATGTTTTTTCAGGTCTTGGGTATTATTGGAGCCTTAGATCCCTATACGCATAAAGTTTTCACTGGCAAAGTTTCTTCTCAGAAGTCGAATTCGTTAGCTCTATCATTGCCAGCTATATCACCATCTTCGGATATACAGAACGGTACCTTTTTTTCATTTTTATTATGAAATTTAACCTTTGAAACTTCGAACAGCAGCAAATGAAACAAATGATTCAATTATTGGTATCTCTAGACTCTACAGAGTTTCTATCATTGTGTTTATCATGCAACCATGTCGTCAGAAAATGTGCTGCATTGAATGGTTGAAGAGTCCTAATAGTTTGGAACTACTCAAACTTTCTGGATCTCTTGAGACTTTACAAGTTTTCTTGGTTTCCAGACACCATTCAGTGGTTTCATTACGAAAAATGTACACTGGGAGAACTTTATCCTGCATTTTCAATAGCAAGTTTGATGCAAATGCTGAGAGACGATGCACTAAGTCATTTGCACCGTGATATCATCCAGGCATTACTAACTATATTCGGCAGCCTTGGTCCAAGTTGCACTCTCTACGTTAGCAAAGTACGCAAGCTTATCATAGTTATTTTTTTTACATGCTGCTTTTCATGGTAAATTTTTAAGAAGTATAAAATCATATACCGACAAGTCTAAGATTTTCTCCATTTTGTATTTCTTTTCTATCAAGAAATTTTTTTTTTCTAGAAAGAAACTTGAAATAATCTTTTAGGTTATACCTCGTCTGTTTGAAGTAATTCAAACAGCTACTCGACCTGATTTAAAACAGTTTTATTTGCAACAATTGGCTAATTTCATAGCGATAGTTGGCGGTAGTATGAAACCGTTTATGTCGAAATTGTTTAGTTTGATCAGGGTAAGTGCAGTGGATTTATTAATAGATCAGAATTCATCATAATAGCGTTTGATTGATTATTAAAAAAAAGAGAATTAATGAATATTAAAGGAATCATGGTCAGAAGACGTAAGCATGCGACTTACTGTTGTTAATGTCATGCAGCAAATTGGTGCAGCATTTGGTGCATCGTTCGCACCATACATTCCAGAATTATG
Organism: Onchocerca volvulus; assembly: GCA_000499405.2. Classification (NCBI taxonomy): domain Eukaryota; kingdom Metazoa; phylum Nematoda; class Chromadorea; order Rhabditida; family Onchocercidae; genus Onchocerca; species Onchocerca volvulus. The sequence goes on along the minus strand of HG738137.1, from coordinate 7,454,563 downwards.
TCCATATCTTCTGAATATTGTTCAATCAGATCGCACTAAGGATAGAGCCATTACTTGCGCTGTAAGTTTTGATTGTGAGTTATTAATGACATTTCCAATTTATTTTGATTTCTGCGTTTTGTACTGCAGGGATTAATTTTTCTGTATGGCAGTTAGCTCCAAAATTGTCGTTGTTATTCACTTTCCATATTTCACCATAAAATTATAAAAATTACACATGAAATTAAAAGTACGTTGTTGCCAGTCTTTTTACATTGAGATCATTTTATAATTGCTTATTTGTTCCCCATAAACATTCCTACTAACGGTTTTGCCAAATCGTGTTTTAGCAATGTCTTTGCTAGTATGGTGATGATATTTTTGGGAAAGAAATAAAAAGTATGGAGAGAAGTGGATTTATTCGTATTGTCAAGTAATAAGACATAACATTTCAGTTTTCTAAAAATATAAAATAAGTGAAGATTAGTAGTTTCTTTTCATGCAGTCTTTATTCGTAGCACGGTCTCTTCCATATTTATTTTCTTACCGTGTTTTCGTTCACACTCCTGGAGAAACTGGAATGTCAGTGTCTGAAATTAAAACAGCACATTGCTAAGAAACAAGAGCAAAGCTTATTCACCTACTCTTGATTTGTTTGCTTTTCTGTAAAAGAATATCTGTGGCAGTAGATCTCTTGTCTTTATTATTTAAGACCTAGTAGATCATAGCGGATACAAGATTGAACTTTGATCTTCTGTGTCAAAATTCTTCCACTAATTTCTTTGTTATAAAATTATGATTTATTAGAGATAATAATGTATAAAATATTATACAGAGTTAGAATTTTTAATTTTCATGTAAATATTATATCTTTTTCTAGGTGTTCATGTGCGTTCAATCAATATCGATGTGCCTGGCACCACATATTCATCTTGTTCTGCCGCCTATTTTGTTTTTGCTTGATGACCGGACTGTCAAAGTAGAAGTACGAAAAATTGCTCTGGACACAATTTATCAGATGGCTGGAACCATTTGTATCCGTGACCATGCACCAAGAATAATGCAAGTCTGGTTACGAGTTATTTCTGTTCATGCACTACAGCAGAAATTGCTGCTTTTATTAGTCATCATTGTCCGACAGGTAGTATTTCGTTTTTTCGATGATCGATAAATATGAAAAAATTCTCACGATGTTTATTGACATTTCATATATATAAACTTGTTATGAACTATTTTAACATTTAGGCTTTTTTTTATAAAGGTTTTATTTGTTACTTTTCCACTTGCATCTCAGGTGATCATTGCAGATGTGGAAACAGTTTTTGGTTTTTCGTAAAAGTGTTGATTATGCTCTAGCTCAATATGGCTTGCATTGCGATGAATACTTAAAGTTTGTTGTTGAGCTTAATACTTAAACAAAACTTTCCCATAACTTTTCGGAACGAAATTTAAATCAATTTCAATTTAAATTTTGTTGCTAAATCAATAGTTTAATTGTTGATACATAGAACGGAACGTTCTAATGATTAATTGTATATTAGATGATGTAAGTTGGATTCGGTTTCACAAATCTTTTCTTTATTTTCGGGAAGAAATGAAAGTTTTAAAAAACGCACGCTTAGTTGTATCGAAATGAGTGACAGGATGAATAATCATTGTAGGCTCACCGTACAACTCGATGAGGGAAGCGTTGCATCTCCTTCATATTCTCCGACAGTCAGAGTTTCTTCCAATCAGATAAAACAGTTTATTACAACCGCCCGTCATGAAAAAGGACAACGAATCAATTTTGATGTTTTAAAAAAAACTTGGACTACTGCGCAACTTGTATCCAAGGAGGTTTGCTTTATTTTATTTCTGTCTATATTGGAAGGTGAAAATGCAATTTTAATGGCTTCATTTTAATTTTTGTGTAGTGACAGAAATGATGCGTTAAATTGGATATTTTCTAAGCTTGGCTTTATCATTAAAACGCATAAAACTTTGGATATTTTCAGATATAAATAGTTATCCTAAATAATACAAAGCCTACGAGAAATATTCATTTTCATGCTGACCTGCATTATATATATTATTTTTTAAAACGGAACAACTTTTATTATGTACGAATATTCTTGCTTTAATTTATGCGACTTATTTCCTACAGTTTTCACAAACTTCCATTTCTGTTTACCGAACTTCAGTTTGACTTTTTTTTTTCAAAGTTTAAACAAATTCTAACACTCACTCAGTCTTCTGTTGATTTTGAAATCTTAATGTCGAATCATTGGTGATAACATATCGTTTCAGGATTGGGATCAGTGGCTTGTTTTACTGCGAATTCAATTTATTCGGCAGAGTCCTTCTGCAGCTCTTCGTGCATGTGCTCCTCTAGCCGATGTACATATATCGCTTGCGAAGTAATTTTGTTGTTTTTAAAATTATTTTACATATTTCCGCTATGGAACTTATGATTACTGTTTAGTAAAGTTTTAATAATCTTCAGTATAAAAAATAAATTGCAAGAAATCACGCTTTCGTGGATCATTCAAAGTCTTTACCAACTTTAATGTTTTTAAAAGTCCATCTAATTCAGCGAACTTCTAGTAGCAGTTTTTGTTTATCATCTATAAATTTCCTTGGCCTGAGACCTATGGTGCTTTATTTTAGAGACCTCTTCAATGCAGCATTTATGTCAGTTTGGACAGACTTGGATGAAATGCAACAAAGTGACTTGGAAACAAACCTTAAATATGCTCTTGATTTCAGTAACCATACTGATATCATACAAACAATATTGAACCTTGCGGAATTTATGGATCACTCAGAAAAAGTAAGCACAACAATCTTCAATTTGCATCTGCTAAAACAAAAAAAAATTTTAGTTATTTGCACTTGCTTTACTTCGTTTTTAAAATATTTGCGTTTGCACTTTTCTTTTAAGACCCAAAAAGAAATTGCTTGCAGGGGCCTTTACCAGTGGGTAGTGAAAGATTATGTAAATGTGCTGAACAGACACGAGCATATGCTAAAGCATTACGATATGCAGAACTGAATATTCGCGAAAAATTCAACAAAGATCCAGATCCGGAACACTGCCGCTCTCTCATTACGTAAGGCTGCTACTGGGTTTTTGTTTCCTGGCTATATTCAAAGTATGTCAAAAATTTAATTCGATCTTGGTTAAACTTTGCGGAATAATTAAATCATTTACAGTTATGCAAACAAATTGAATCTCCAGGAAGAAGCCGCTGGAATTGTGGCATTCGCTCGACAGCATAATATGGAAATTGGAGTAAGTTAATGAAACAGATCAGCTTCATCAGTAGGATACTTCAGTAATAGGAAATAAATAGTTAGAATTATGTTGATGAAATACGTAATTGCGATTGCGATGGTTATTGGAATATACTGTGTAATTAACATGCACCTTTCGAGAATTTGTTTAAATTCTTAACATTATATTCTAATAATGTCATAAAGTTCACTGTTTGAAATGAACAAGAACTTTAAGGTATGCGATGTGTATGTATTTGTGCGTGAGTGTGTGGAGAGAAACATTTGTAAGATGGCTGAGCAACGAAGTGAATATAACAAACGAAGAAAACTGCAGCTTATTTGCATGTCGAGAAGGCATATATGTAGATATTAGAATGATGGACTACAACACATCATATTTCAGTTCTCTTTCAACTCTTTATTTAACTAACCTGAGCAATTAATATAGTTTGGCTGAACTGTTTCACTAATTAATTGAAATATAAAATATATTTTGCCCATTTAATTCTGTGCATTTGGAACTAAATAGTTTTTTCACATTGCAGAGACAGGGGCGTTGGTATGAGAAGTTGAATGAATGGGAAAAGGCACTAGAGATATATAACAATGAAACATTTATTACCGATGAGGTTTGGATTATTCTGATTAACAGTTCAAGGCTTAGTTATATAGATATCCTTGTCAGCGTAAGCAATTTGCATTAATTACTTTGCATTTTGATTACCTGATTATATATTATTGAGTATTAAAATCCTTGAAAATCAATATATTCATATAGAAATTTCTTCTGATTATAGCTGTATGAACATCAAATGCGATGCTTAGAGGCATTAGGACAGTGGGATGAATTAAATGACTTAGGAAAAAAAGCATTCGCCGAAGTGGGTGCAACAACAAATGCAGTTAGAAGGCAAAATATGGCAATAACTGCGGCACGAGGTAGTTGGGCAATCGGTAAGCATTTCCCGAGACTTGCACATATAGAAATATTTTTTTATATCTCCCTTTTATTTATAATAGAAAAAAAAAATATTTAGAAGATTGGGAAATGATGGATTATTATGTCAAGCAGATTAATGAAAATAATCAGGATGGATCCTTTCTTCGAGCCGTCTTAGCCATTCGAAATGAACAGTATCATGATGCAATGGCTTATATTGAAAAGGTTATTCGTGATTATTGTATGTGCATGCCTAATAATCTTTGAGGGTAGCTTATTTATCGATAATGAATGTGACAATATTCATATAGGTCTGCTGTGCACAAATCCCCTAAATGATATGTTTTTCAATCCATCTTGATCAAATGCATAGCAGTCTTGCCATGATTTTTTAATACGATACCATAATTTATTGCTTGTAATAGCCTTTAACAACATCTTTCATGATGTTGCAACCAACATTATCCATACATTACATTAACATGATTGCAATGTATCAAACATGAGTTCTATTGCATTTTATCACACTTTGAAATGCAGTAGAGTTATGTCAAGTGTTCATCAGTTCGTTGATGATACTTCACCACAGTTGAACTGAACTTTAGATGAATTTTTTAATTTGGTTAAGATTATCAGGAGGAACTCTAATTATTAATGATGACAAAATTATTTGTAATATGTGCAGCCTTTTAGTGCATGTTTATTTTTATCTTCAGGTACGTGACATGTGTGACACAGAATTGACAGTGATGGCGTCAGAAAGTTATGAAAGAGCTTATGGTGCAATGACTCTTGTGCAACAGCTAACTGAACTGGAGGAAGCCATTGAATACAAAGTCTGGCCTGATCGAAGGATTCGAATTGCTGTTGTTTGGAGTCGACGTTTGCAGGGATGCCGACCAAATATTGAACAATGGCAACGACTCTTGCTAGTAAAGTAAGTTATCTAGCAAAATATGATTTAGTTTAGAGAATTCTTTATTTCATGATGTTTTCGCAATTCGTTTTCTAATTATCTAATCTTTAGAGAGAAAATGAAGCTAATTTTAAACAGATGAATAACTTATATGTTCAGATCATTAGTGCTTTCTCGTGGCGAAATGCGCCCATTATGGATTAAATTCTCCTCACTTTGCCGACAGTATGGAAAGTTATCAATGTCGCGTCGAATTTTGGCAGATTTATTAGGGCTAAAACGAAATGAAAAATTGCACAAAATACAAAATTTACCAATGGATAAGCCTTCATTGGTGCTAGCAGTATGTAAACAATACTGGGCAGAAAATCTGACCGAACTGGCTTGTAATACATTGGAAACGCTGATTAATCAATTTGAGGCTGGAAAGGTTTTGAAAATTTAGACTTCTCTGGCTTATTAGAAAGAAGTGAAGAAATAATATGTTTTGTAGATCTGCTATGTGCTATATTATAATTACATAAATCACAATTACGCTTTTATAAAATATCGAAAATTCGATCAAATTAACGATGTGAATTTTTGCACAAATTGTATTTTTGGAATTTTTTAGATAAATTATTTTTCAGCATATTTCAGCAGCACATTGCATTTTAAATGGACAGAATAATTAATAAAGATTGATGTATAACAATAGATGAAAGTGGTTTGAACATTACTATTCATATTTCAGAGAGAAATCAAAAAAAATCCTGAAATGTGCCGATTGGTGGCAAAATGTTGTCTAAAACTTGGTGACTGGTACGATACTCTACCGCAGCCAACCAAAGATGTGCAGATTGTGAATATGAATTTACAACAATCTTTATCATCTGTTGGCATTCCTCAACAATCTCCGATTAATCCATCTATTATGATCAATGTACCACCATTACTTCTAGCAGGGAATCATACCCAAATTCCTTCGCCACCAGTATTTCCACCAAATTCACATATGATATCGCCGTTATCCAGTCCATCACAACCTACTTTGACGCAAACAATGAAATTTTATGCAAATGCTACAGCCTATGATTCAACTTGGTATAAAGCATGGCATAAACTTGCATCTGCATACTTCAATGCTGCCATGTATCAAACACAAAATTCGGTGAGCTTCGCAATACTTTGAAGTATTTTTTATTCATCTTCCTATGTAATTTTTTGCTCAAACTTGACTTCATTTTTGTGATCGCTATCGAAATCTTTGGTTTTTGTCTCATATTGATGCTTTATTTGACATAAGTTTTTATGCAAAATATCGACATCGATGAAATGTTCAACAGAGAAGTTATAATTGAAAAAACTGGATTTCTTTAAATTAGTTTGATGTTCGAAATTGATAATTGAGTTAATAATCGGCATGCATTATTCAATTTTGTTCCTTTTTTGCTGCTAATGACACTGTGTTTTAAAATTTTCAGTTCTCCATATTATCAAATTTACTTAATTCATCCAGAATGCTGTATTTATTCCATCTCTTTACTGGACATTCATGTTTAAGAAAATAGGATCAAATTATTACGAAGATTAACCAAAAGTTTACGCATTTAAGCATCTCTCTTAATTAATCTGAAATAAATGCACTTGCCACCAAAGATTATTTGGATGATAAATTATTTTTCATTGGAAATAGATCGATGCTAGGATCTTTTTTTTTTTTTTTTTTTTGAAGTATGCATGATTTTCCTTATTTTTTAGTTTTCGCCAGCACCGCCACCACCGCCTTTTATCGGTGCAATGCCAAGTTTTCCCAGTTACGGCTCCTTCGGAAGCACCATAGATCGAGAAACTTCATCAGATGTTTTGATCGCACAACTGCATCCATCACCACCACCTTCTACTGCAGCAGTTGTCAATCCACCTTCTCCGGCACCAAATCAGACGATGATTTTTCTTGCAAAACAAGCTGTTTCAAGCTTTATTAAAGCTGTCACTTTGGCCGAAGGTTTGAATTTTTCTTAATTGCTTTTATTTTCTGATGTCTATGACTCCATACAAGCTGTCTTCAGAAAAATGTTTTTTCGGGTATCCTAAATTCGGGTTTCGTCATCAAATCATATAGTCACTATCGCATAGTGATTGTAATAGATTTTATAACAGTATCTTAGAAATCAGAATCCAAAGTACGTTATATAACTTATGAGATTAAAGATTATAGTAATGGTAATGCATAAATTTAAGACATCTCGTAATCAATTTACGCATTAAAACTTTCTCATGATTTAAATTATGTCACAAAATTGTTTATAATTTTATATGCAATTCATGGATGATTAAAAGGAAATCTAATGGTGTTAACAGCCTTAAATCATAATTTTCAACTTTTAGGATCACGATTAGAAGATACCCTGCGGTTTTTGACCTTATGGTTCAAACATGGTGATCAAATAGAAGTTTTTGAAACTATCAAAGAATCACTGAAATTGCTGCCCGTTGAAATGTGGCTCGAGGTTTTTGAACAGATTGTTTTGAAATTCCATTAAAAGAAAAAAATTCCTGAAGTCCATGAAAAAATTTCGTTTGATATGTTAGATTAAACGATAAGCTGAATAAGTTGTGCTCCTTCTCTTTCTTTTTTCTCATCCTTCAAATATTCTTATAAGATTTCAGGTTATTCCACAACTAATGGCACGTTTAGATTCGAAACAAAATGTTGCTCAGTTGATCAAGCAAGTTGTCATCGACTTATCGAAAGTTCATCCACAGGTTGAAATTGCAACTTTCAGAATATATTTATATATAAATGAAGATCTGATTGGTATCCATTGCTACCTGATTTTATGTTAGTGAAATTTATATTGAAAATTGATTTTTTGGGATAATTTTTTCAGAGAATAAATAAAATCTTTCTTTTTTCTTCGAGATCGAGTTAAATGATGTTTGATGTTCCTTAAATTTTTTTCAGTCTTTGGTTTACGCTCTTACAGTGGCTGCGAAATCAACAAACGTACGACGTTCAGCAGTTGCAACAGAGATATTGACAATTATGAGTGATAGTCAACCAACACTTGTTGAGCAAGCCAAGCTTGTCAGTGACGAGCTGATTCGTTGCGCCATACTTTGGCATGAACAATGGCATGAAGCATTGGACGATGCGTCGAGACTCTATTTTCAGGTTAATAATAAAGAACTTAATCTGGAGATATTTTAGAAAATAACTTTTAGCAAGTATGCAATAAGCATTAACACTCATACATTGATGCATATGCAGTCTGCCATACAATATGTTCACCTTCGCTCATAAACTATATGATGTTCCGTTACTTAATATATAATTTTGCAGTATTTTGCAAAGAAATGGATAATACATCGTTTTATTGAGGACTGGTAAATGCGTAATTTACAATCCTAGCCTTTTTAAAAATCATTACTTGCAATATAATTTTTGCATTGATTTACATGAGTACAAGTTATAAAACTTAATGTCCTATATGTTATTTGTAAAATTTTGGTTGTTAATTGCTTTCCACAATTTTATATTGACACTATATATACGACTTGTGATAAATTGATTATAATGAGACTAATTTTCAGGATAAAAATGTAAAAGCCATGTTCGAATTATTGGATCCATTACATGAAATGATAGAGCGTGGTGCAACTACTCTGAAGGAACAATCTTTCAAACAAGTAATGTCACTGTTTTTGAACAAAATCAAATCTTGATAGAAACTGGAAATAAATGGACACTAAAAGAGGCAATGGACCAAATCTTGAAATAACTGAAAAATTCTATTTCGTGTTTTGGATACATAATTCCAAGAAAGTGTGGTGGATTATCCTCACATTTAGAGCTGCATTCATTAGGATAATCCACCACACAAGAAAGTGCTTGTTATTATTTGATTTAAAAAAAAAAAAAAAAACAATCTAAAAACTCGCAAGAAAGTGTGTCGATTATCCTAATGAATGCAGCTCTAAGTGAATTAGGATTTTCTTGATGCTCTAAAATTAGGACATTCTTGATATAAGTCAGGAATGCGAGCTGCGCAGATTTAGATTTTTTTCTAGTGGCCAAATAACATCGTTGTGTCGCTACTGTGCTTTTAGAAATTATTTTGTTGTAATTTTGAATGATATTCTATAATCTTTTTTTTGACTGTTAAAACTGATTTCGATGTAGCGCATCAATTTCAATGAGTATTCAATTATTGCGGTGAACGTTTTTTTAGACATATGAGAATGAACTGAAGGAAGCTTGGAATGCTTGTCGTTGTTATTTACGTTCACAGAACGCCAAAGAACTTAATCAGGCATGGGATCTGTATTACATTGTATTCAGAAAGATCTCAAGTCAGCTTCGTCAGCTCACATCGCTGGATCTAAATTATGTTTCGCCAAGGTATCTTACTGCTGCAGAGTATTAACAGCTTGTACACTAATTAGAATGCGTAATCAGTACTTAATTTTCTTTAGCTAGTTCTTCGAAAAAAAAAAAAAATTTCAACAGATTTACGTTGACATGGTAAATAGTAAAGACGACAGATCTTGAGTGTGCATTACCTCAAGATTAAGTCAGCTGTATACTAATGCCTTTCGGAGAAATCGAAAGCAATGCATCGAAGAATAAAAACTATGGATGAAAGTCATAGGAAAGTTCGAAACAGTGCTATCTAAATTCTATAATAATGTGAGATTAATATTTTAACAGTAAGCTGTTCAAAGTATAGTCAGATTAAGAGTTAGTCTTGTTTTCCGTATACCGTTCATATATATCATTAATGTTTTACTGATTTCAGACTGGTGAAAGCTAGAGATTTGGAACTGGCAGTTCCTGGAACGTATGATCCAAATGCTCCACTGGTTACCATATCCTCAATAAACAATACTTTACAAGTGATTAATTCTAAACAACGACCGAGAAAAGTAGTTATGAAAGGTATTGGATAGAGTTCCAATTTTTTTAGTTTATTTAATATTTTATTCTTCGTTAGTGAGACACATCTCGCTGAATCATAGCAATGTTCTTGTGTAGTTTATGTTTGGTATTATAGCATTTTATGTTTAGGAAGTGATGGAAAGGATTACATATTTTTATTGAAAGGTCATGAGGATCCTCGACAAGATGAAAGAGTGATGCAACTGTTTGGTTTGGTCAATACTTTGCTTTTGCATCAAGGTGATACATCTCGTCGAAATCTGACAATTCAGGTTTTTTTTTTCTAGTTTTTTGAACAAGTTAAAGATTATGAAGTTCAATCAACGCAGAAGTTGCTGCTAAATATGAATTAAATATTTGATTTTTATTTAAATTCAAAAGCAAAAAGTCAAAACAGTTATCTTAGAAGTTATCGAAATTTCTCAATTTTGTAATTCTTATTCTCCCTTCCCAGTGTGTTCTTTCTTTACTTTGCTCTGTGAATAGTCAGACTTTTCTCTATTAATCCTTTTTGCAGCGCTATTCAATTATTGCCTTGAATCAGAATAGCGGTTTGATTGGATGGGTTCCAAATTGTGATACTTTGCATTCGCTAATTCGTGATTATCGAGAAAAGAAAGGGATTCTGTTATCGATGGAACACAAAATTATGCAAAATTTCGCTAATGATTTAGATCAAATGACATTGTTGCAGAAAGTTCAGGCATGACTTTCTATTCGAAATATCCAATAAATTTTTTTTTTTTCTTTTTGGTTATGTTACTAGTATCCATCTGTTTTTAAATTTAGTACTCTATGCACTTTATGCAGGTATTCCAACACGCACTTGAAATGACGAGTGGAAATGATTTGCAGCAGATTCTGTGGCTTAAATCTCCAAAGTAAGTTCCGTTTATTAGGAGCTTAGAACAATGGACTTACGATTTCTTCTGTTGGGGTACTGTAATTTCATTCCCCTTGCTATTAATAGTTTCTTTAACCTATTCGGGCATTTAAACTGAACCATATCATTGAATTTCTCATCTTTTATCCTTGGCAATAATTTTTTATTCAGCATATCTCTTTTCTCATATTTCTTGGCAATATTTCATGTCTCAGTTGTTGTAAGTCGAAACATATTTCTTGCCGTGCATATTGTCTAATGTTTTTTCACTTTTTCGTAATTTCCAGTTCAGAAATTTGGTTTGATCGGCGTACCAATTATACCCGCTCAATGGCATGTATGTCTATGGTGGGCTATATTTTAGGACTTGGAGACCGGTAAGTTTGTAATTTTCATAATTTTGTTGCTTTGTGAGAGTTTGAAACGAAATAGTTCATGCACATTACAGACATCCGTCAAATCTTATGCTTGACCGTATTAGTGGTAAAATTGTCCATATTGATTTCGGAGATTGCTTCGAAGTTGCAATGACCAGAGAAAAATTCCCAGAGAAAATTCCATTTCGATTAACAAGAATGCTCATCCAGGTAGAATTTTTAAAAATTCAAATTTCGAATGCTGAAAAATATTGCGAGAAAAAATTCATTATTTTTTGTAAGATTTTTTGTATGAATTACTGATTGACTAATTCATTTTGACAAGCAGAAATGAAACTTTATTTATCGAAATGACTGAAATTTTAGAAATTAATTTAAATATTAGCCTGTCATTAAGTCTCATTTTCCAAACTTTATTACCTGTTTAAAATTCTCTTAGCTGAATAAATTTTTTAATAATTTTCAGGCAATGGAAGCCACAGGAATTGAGGGTAATTATCGAATTACTTGTGAGCGTGTTTTGCGAGTGCTTCGTTCAAATAAGGAAAGCCTTCTCGCCGTGCTTGAAGCATTTGTATATGATCCTCTTATCAACTGGAGGTTAATGGAAGGTATTCCTAATTTTTTACTTATTTTCTACCTAATACTTTATTTAGTGAGAATATATTTCATTATATACAATTCTCATCTAACCTTTATGTTTAATGGTGTACAAAAAATAATTCTGTATGGCTTATTAGATTTTTTCTAGCTGGTGGGAGGCGACCGCCACCCGAAACACTACAGAAGGATGGTCAAACTGATTCCAAAGCTGAAGCATCACTAAGGCGTATTAAACAGAAATTAGCAGGTAATGAATTTGTTGTTCCATTAGTTGAAAGTAAATACTCATGCTTGAGACTTTTTTCTAAAGCATGGTATGAAATAGTATGAATTTATATTTTTTTTTTTAGTCTGATTTCAAGTTCCGGATACTATGCACATTTTCAAATAGTTATTCTAATATCATGCACAGAATTAAAGAATATACGCTCTTTATATAGGACAAAGACTGATATGAAAACATGTATTGCATATAAAAAAAATGCGCAACATTAAAATGATTTTCTTTTTGTTATTAAATTTTTTGGAATTCCATTCACTTATTGCACTGCCGTTTGTTTCACTTGTTTTGTTTTATTTAACTCTGCCTAACACTTTTTTATTTAATTTGTTTGATTTTATTTTACTTTAATTACTTTTATGTTTTATTTCTTTCGTTTTATTATACGCTACTTTGTTCATTATTCTCACTGTAACTTTCTTTCATTGAGAGGGGAAAAAAATACCTATTCAGAATATGATTTCTATGATTTTAGTTTTTGATGGTCGTGTAACCGAACTTGAAATGAATACTGATTTTTTTTTTTTATTTTTTGAAAATTTCAGGTCGTGACTTCAATCCAAATGTGGAATTTAGTGTACCGGAGCAAGTTGGTCGACTTATTGATCAAGCAATTTTAGCGGAAAATTTGTGTCAGTGTTACATCGGGTGGTGTCCATTTTGGTAATGCAAGTAGTCTTATTTGCTAAGAAATTTTATTTTTGTTCTTTCTTAAATCTCAAATATCAATTTTAAGAAAACCTAAATTTAAAGTATTAGACAGGTTGGCTTTTCCTTGTTCATGTTGTTGAATGATTCATAAAATATCACTTTTTTAGACAGTGGAATATCTATCATTTCAGTACTATAGGAAATATTTGAATATTTATTGTTATATAATTGTATATAAACTAGATACATATTATTTTTGTATCAAATGGAATTAATTTGTACAGGAGCTTTTGTGATACGTGTGAATTGTCCATACTCTATCACGGATTTACTATTTCCATGAAAATTGTTGCATTACTTAAGAATAGTCTCATTTCCATTGATGACTTTAAGGAAAAATCGAATTTTGCTCAAAAATGGTGAAATAATTCATAATCTGACAGAGAAAACATAATTCTACAAATTATTCTTTCTTGTTTGTATTATTAGTATTGATCTCTCTCACCACATTCACATTATGACATTAGATGTTAATGTTGTTTTCAAAATTGTCTGTTACGACTTTGTGACATTTGGATTGTAAATATTGTATGTTTTTGTATGCATTCTAGTAAATTTTTAAAAAAATGTTATTTACATGCCCATTATATTCTTGCTTCTTCTTGAAGAAGATACAGATTGGAAAGATAGATTTAGATTTTACTGCCGGATAGAATTATTTTCAGATATGCATCAATATTATACCCGCAAGAAAATTTTCTTCCATAATATTTCAGTATTAATTATTAAACTTTTAGAAAAGATAACTTACTTAGAAGTTGCCCAATAATAAAGTACAAACCAAACGAACAAGATCTGAAAATAATATTTTTCATTATTGTGTTTGGTACCAGATAGATATATTTTAAATATAAGGAAACAGAAATTGAAGAATATACATGGTTAAAAGAATTAGGTGATGAAAGAATGCTATTTATAATTGTTAAAATTGTTTTAGTTTCGTTTTTTCGCGAAATTTTTTGAAATTCAATGCAAAAGTCTTCCATTTTCAAAATAAAAAAGCATTTTTGAGGACTGGTTTTGTTCTTTGAGGACTGGTGTTCTTAAAAATTAAAAAAAACTAATGCGCAAGAGATACTTGTCTACAAATGCTGATTACAATGAACAATGGAATTATGTCGGTCCCTATTTTAGATTTAAATTTGAGGCTTGAAACCTTGGCTATGTTATGAAGCATTTGTAAATCTTGCAAATTTCAGCAGCAATTCTTTTATTTTCATCTGCTTTCTCCCATTTCTCCTTCGCCTTGCTTAATTCTGATGTTTTTGATTCAAAAATATAGAATTTGTTGTATTTAGGATAAGTTTGTTGTATTAAGGATAATTTGAATTTGTTGTATTTAGGATAATCCATGGGTAAAGATCCCGAAATCTCAACCTAAACCTATATAAGTTATTCGAACATTATCCAACAAATAATCAATAAATAAAATTTTTCAGTAGAAATTTTATTTATTGATTATTTGTTTCAATTGGTATAGAAATTTCATTTATTGATCAACAATAATGTCGACTGGAAGATCGAGATGAGATTGATAACATCATAGGTGATCTTTGGGTCAATTTTGTGACGATGAAATCGAAATCATCAGCAATGTCAAGCTTGTAGTATCAGCAGAAATTTGTTATTAATGAGAAAATTCTTCATCCAAATTTTATCTTTTTAAGAATTCGTTTTGATTTCTACAGAAATTTTTTTTTTTTTTTTTGTATTCATATTTTATTTCTATTAATTGCTTTTTCTGTAGTTTATTTTATTTTATTAGTTACATTAATAAGCCGCGTGCAGTAATTAAAAGAATTAATGAGTAAATTACAATAGTTAATGTTTTTGTAATATGGACATTTTGCTAACAAGTTAGATTACTTTTAGGATAGATTATGAAATTAACTGAAATTAATTATAATATCCAACTTAACGAAAATAGATTGCGTATTGATCTTTTGGAATCACTATAATTAGAATGTTGCTTATTTCTTTAATTGTGCAATTTAATTTCCAAAATACTTTGTATAATTTTTGATCATTTGAATTAAGGCATCATTTTTATAGCAAATCTATTTCTGAATTATTCTAAGAAATCAATTACTTTACAAAGGTGACAAATTGCCTCGAAAAAAAAGAAGCTAAGCATTCCGAATTAAATTTCCAATGAAAATTGACAAAATATTTTGAAACACGAACAGTAATAAATAATTGTGTTTGAAATTTGCATTTTCAGATGAGACAAATTAGCATAAACATGGACAATGACAGTTCTTGTTTATGTCTCTCGAAGATAGAAACAAATTTCAAGAGTTTCTTGAGAATATTTCACATTTAAATCTTCGATTGGTTTTTATAAGCCTCGAGTAGCACGTTCATTCAACGCATGAGCTAGTAGAGCTATCCTGCTTCGTAATTCCAGGTCATTCAGTGCATCTTCATCAATCGGTGCAAGGTCATCTTCTATTATATTAGCAGGTATCGTTATCATTTCTTCTGTCGGCATCAAAACATACTACAAAATAAAATTTTAGAACAAAGTTTCGTTTTATTTCCAAAAAAAATAAATTTCCCGTTAATAATTTTTCTCTACTTAGGAGAGACAGTCTAATTTCACTCATTTGAAATAAATGTGAGGTATCTTACTAAAAAATCCTACCTTAGGTATCTCTTCAATCTGTTCATTGGTTTCATAAATTCCGTCCTCAGGCCATTCGATAATCGGTAGCACAATTCTTGGTTGATCATCGGTAAATATGGTTAAATCATTCTTGTTGTCACCGATATCCTCGGTATATGGTAATACTGGTTGTCTAACTGAACGATGGGGTAATTTGACAATTTGATATTCCTCAACAGATAGATCAGGATCATATCGATCCAGTTGATTTTGCACAATTCGGGCCAAAA
Organism: Onchocerca volvulus; assembly: GCA_000499405.2. Lineage (NCBI taxonomy): Eukaryota > Metazoa > Nematoda > Chromadorea > Rhabditida > Onchocercidae > Onchocerca > Onchocerca volvulus. The sequence goes on along the minus strand of HG738137.1, from coordinate 7,438,800 downwards.
TTGCCAATTCTAAGTCTGCAAAATAATTTCGCATGATATTTTTTACTTTCAAAATATTGATCGAAAAAATGAACTTTTTCGAGAATCTTTACTAATTAATTAACTTCTATTTTAATTGCAATCAATGAAATCAGACATCGAGTTTAATATGTTTTTAAATACAAACAGCTCGTATTGAATGTAATATAAGCGTCTCCTTGTATCACCAGACTGTTTGGTAACATTGATGAAGTTCTAAGCAGATCTGGATGTGTTTTGGATATTTTTAGGTTTTTTCAAAACTTTCTTGAAAAACACTTAATTTTTTGAGTATTTGAGAAATCTTCCATTGCAATCAATATGTGAAATATTTTCTTAGAAAGTAATTAATTTCTAATTTTCGCTTTCATAAATAAGTTCATAAATTTTTTTTTTTTTCAAAAATAATTCTCGAAGTTAACAAAAAGCAAAAAATATTACTGAATTCGAAAATATTTCATAAACAAAAATCAATAGTATTGCTTAGAAAAAATGCTACTTTTCTTAATCAATTACTCAAATCATTTTTATCGATACGGCGAAAAGTTCAAATTCAATTACCGAATAAAAGGTAAATCAAACTTAATTTGCTTTTATGCTAGTTTGCCTTTTACCGCGATAAATGGCCATTAACTGGAATATAAATGATAATTTGAAAAAAAAAGCATGAATAAAGCTAATAAATCATAGAACTTATTCAATAATTACTGTGTAGACAATATGATGATTACTTAGATCCTTCATATTTTCCTTCAAAGTTTAATTTCATCTTTCAATTTCATTTCTATAATTGAAATTTCACAATTTAGGCACAGTTTGTTCTCTTCACCTTTAATTTGACGAATATTAATCAAAATCCAAACCATCAAGTTGATCGATCGATTCATTATCTTCTTCAGTGCCAATATTATCAACATTATCACTGTCATCTTCAATAGCTTCTTGCTTTTTACGTATTTGGACAATTGCTCGTTCAGTTGGTAGCCTTATTCGATCGTCAAATTGATAGTCTTGTGTTTCTCGATTTACTCTATTACCTAGAAATAATTGTCTTTTTCAATGAAAACTCAGAAATTTGATTCTTTTCTCTTCAAATTTCAAGACTTCAATGCAAATTTTATTTAAATTTTAACTACAAAGTTGAAGTTTGGAATGAAATTTTCTGAGTTTTTTTATTATATCAGTAGTTGAACTTGAAATATTTGTCTCCATAATAATTACATGAAAGCGAATGATTTATTCTGCTTTTTAATAAAATGTACTTCATAAGTGCAAAGCTTCGTCTTTATGTTTTCTGAATTAAATTGGCTTTTTCCATCCGATACCAACCATTGACAAATTCTTTTCTCTTACTGCATTTCATGCATTTTTAATGTTAAATTGAAATTTTTATGATTTTCAGAAAATTAATAGCATCTGGTAAAAAATTTTAATTTGAATATATAAATATTTCTATGACCATAGTAGATTTCCATGGCCAATAAGACGTTTATTATCCGTTTTATCGTTTTTGATCTTCAGGTGCTATCCAATTACGGTAATATCAAGATATGATAATGATATGACAATGAAAAGATATGATAATGATTCAATTTTATAGAATTTGTGAAAATGTGAGAGAATTTTTTGACGAATGAAATTAAAATTTCCGAAATAATTATGGAATACTTTTGGTCAAAAAGTAAAGGAATGTTGTTTGATGTTATAAATGAGTAAAATATTTAACTGCAAATTCGTGGTCCTAGTTTATGATCAATGTAATAAATTCATTAATCCTTCTTTTCTTGCATTCGAAATCTTCTACTAATTTCATTTTCATTAATATGAAGCAATATTAATTAAGTTGGGAATGTTGAAAATAATAATAAGATGTTGGCATCAACAAGATAGTGATAACACTTAACAGTTTGCACTGATTACAAAATGCAAACAATGAATTCTTACTGATTTGAATATATTGAGTGTGAAAAAGAAGGTAGGAATTTTTGAGAGAGATAAAAGTGATCAAGTCTAAATGATTCAATTTGGATTGGATGTAAAATATTGATTAGTGATATTATATTTCAGAGAAAACGAGCTCATATTTTGTTGAATTTTTGTATCTCAAGAGAGTATGTCCTTTTTGAAAATTTCATTTCGAAGTAATGTTGCTGAAAGAACAAAATTGATTTCCAATTATTCTCTCTGTTTACATAAAATTCACGAGAATTCTAAAATATCGCTGTGATTTTCATTCTTATTGAAGGAATTGCACTAAGAGTTTCAGTGTTAACTTTTCATATAATAAATAAAAGAACTGAACGAAAAGTTTGTAGAATATGAAGAAAAACTTTTCTGAAGGAATAGATATTCGGCTCGAATTTTTCGTTTATAATTTTTTGTTTATCTTGCAAGCAAGCTGTCTTTAAATTGGCAAGTTCCATCTAATCATAAAAGTTAGTATGTGATGTTGAATAATCTGATTAAAAGTGATATTAGAAATAGGAAATTGCATTTTGCTTTTTCAAGATTGAAAATGGCATAGAATTGACAGATGTCATGTCGATATCATTGATTTGCTGCAAATTTTTAAATTTCTTATCAAATATTATCAGTAGGTTTCAATGATAAGCACAATTGATATTTTTTATCCAAAATTTCATCTATTCAATAACACTATTTTATGTTAATGCGATCAATTTATCACATGTTGAATAATTATCATCACATGCTGGTGTAATTAATTTTAAATCATATACAACAACTTCCTACTTTTATTGCTTTTACCTTCATAATATGGGCATTAAATTTTCAAAATTAACTATTTTTGTTTCACATCTGTTGTAAAATTCATGAAGCCTTAAAAAGTTAATTTTTGAAAAAAAAAAAAAAAAAGAAGCTTACTGAAAAATGGTAATATGTGTCTTCTTGTTGATAATTCATAACTAGTTTTGCTCTGAAAGAATTATTAAATCATTAGAATTAGAATTATTAGAAACGTTGCTCAAATTACTTATTAGTATTTTAAATTCTTTGACACTGATTAGCTCCTGATAGTATTTTAAATCGGATTTCTTGGCACTTTTTGAAATTTAATACTTCTTAAATTTTTTTTTGTTCAGCTACGTACATTTAAGCTTTTTGACTTCTTTGCATATTAATCTCAACTGAATTAAAGCATAAACGCTTGTTAGCAGAATTCAGATAATAAAAACTTGATTGCTTCGCAAACAATAGTCATAAGATTTTAAGAATATTTCTCGAAGGAGAAGAATTCTTACTAATGAAATCTTCAAATTTTTACATTTTTTTATGGCTGCTAAAGAAGCAATATTGGAAGCAGAAAGTTCAACTTCTTTTTTCTCTCTGTAGATGCATACATCAATTTAAACTTTCAAAAAACAGGCGAAATTTCAACTAAACATTTTTTCTCAAAAAGCGATTCAGATTCCTTTCTTTGCTTTTACTCTTCCATTTCTCCCTCATTGGAAAATACTGAACATGCTATAAGTATTCCATTATTTTTCCATCTAAAGATGATTAAACTGCCTGCCACTGGTACAAAGGAACATAAGCATTGGTTTCTCGATATAAACAGAAATTAAAGGGGAAAATTAAGTTAATTAATTGACAATTGAACTCGATAATCAATCCATGAAGTCTGGCATCTTTTTTTGCAATTTGTGATTTATCGCTTTTTACTGTTTCTGAAGCAAAAAGTAAATAAATCAATGTCAGTCATCGTTTTTCAAAAAAAAAAAGGAAGAGAATACAAATGTCATCAACTTCCTCTTTTTATTCAATAAAAATATTTCATCGATTTTTTTTTTTTGTTTTATGCAATATTTAGCAATTAAGACAAACGATTTGTCGTATCAATAGAAGAAATCATGGAAAGTGATTTCATATTTCTGCAGAACTGATGGATATGTAAGATATTAAAATCCAAAGAGTAAATTTAGATGTAACTTTTTCGAGAAGAATAATATTAAGGTATAAATGCACTAATTGGTTTTTCTAGAGCTCAGAATCTTTTCTAGAATTTTTCTACAATTGGTGATAAAAAATAAACTCTTTTTTCTAGAGTAAGTGATAAACAAACTATGCTTAGAAATGAGCTTCAATTTGTAGATGTTGATTGATCATTTGCATGATAAAATCTTACAGTGATAATTATTCTAAAAATTTCAAAGATCTTAAATAACGTAAAATTTCAGTAACAAAACAAAATTAAAACAAAGTTCATCTCTTTCTTTACTTAATTTTTAATTAATTTAATTTAACAAGTTTTTAATTTTCATCTTTCAACTTAAGTTTAATTCATCATCTTTCGTGTTTAATAGAGCACTTACCAATGGCAAAGATAAAACGACCACAGTGTACGCTGATAACAGTGCTAATGATAACGATGGTGATAACATTTTTCTAAATGAAGAGACAAAGATCCACAAGAAGTGATGAGAAGAGAAATGCAAGCATAGGCCAGGACAAGTTTGAGGACTGAAATGAAGCACCGATGTGATGAGAATTGACTTTGGAATGGGTGGACTTTCATGATGTGCACATAATGCTCCATTCATCCAGGCTCTATGGCATTAGTTGACTTCATAAAATAGCCAGGCTGGCTGGATCGACTGTCTGGCCTAGCATGAGCCTACAGGCTTGGCCGCTCCTTATTTCTTTTTTCTTCCTAGAAAGAGCATAAATATCTTTATGCATACTTTCAACAAAATTGAACGGTGAATAAAAAAACTAAAAGCATATCGAGAAAACATGGCCTATATCACAACCACACCTACCGTATATTATTCTCTGATTAAAAAGCATCAAAGAATGTGTTTATTTTGTCTACTTTTTCTTTACATTGCTCAGAAAAAAAAGTCATTTTTAGGTTAAAAACACTAAAACATCCGATATTCTTCCATTCATGATTCACTTATTCTAAACTTAGAATTACCTAAAATATAATAACAGATTTTCTCCTGTTAACTTAAGTGAAATTCCATTCGGCGAATTCCATTCAGAACAAAAATACCGGGGGTTTGCTTTCTGATTTAATTTCTTAAAAACATATTGTCCTAATAAATATAATCTAAAAGTAATGAAAAACATGAGAATTGTTGGAATTCATACATTTCAAACTCAATTAGCATAATTTGGCAAAATGTTGTCAATTAAATTGTTAATCTCTTATGTAAACCAGGCCATTAGATTTCTTTCAACTTAGCTTACATCAAGTCAACAGTCTTGATCGGTCTTGATCTAAAGAGAAATTTGTCATTTTTCTATCTTTTAAAGAACTTTACAATTCTATTATTAATTGGTCTGTAATTTAGAATTCTGAGGGAGTTGGTGAAGCAAATACCTCACTTCCTTGACTTTTTTCCAGCTTCATCCAAATTAATTAGCAATTTCTAATTTCTTTTATTGCACTTCAATAAAAAAATTTTTTTTTTAAAAGCGAAAAAAGCTCTCCCATAATATTTCAATTTTAATGAGCTGATCCAGTGTATGAGACACTCCGAATTCTCTAAAAAAATTTCAAATCCAATACTCTGCAGTTAGTAATAAATTACTCCACACGCAATTATCCTCTGAAATTCCTTTCAAAAGCCTTTATGCTTTTTCCTTTCAGAATGAAAGAAGATAATAGCAGAATTGAGAATTACTTTATCTGAAACAAATATTCGTATTATAATTTATTGCATTTCCAATCACAGGTATGCAGACTTTACTCCATGTAACGAATAATCGATATTTGCTAAAGAGAAATTATTACTGATCAAGTTATGATCGCATATTTTTCTTTCACAACGAAAAGGTGTTTATCATCTGGTTTTCAACTAAAAAAGTATTTAGTCGCGGTGACTAATCAGTTCATATATGATAAAATTTTAAAATCTAATTAAAAAAGGTCTTCTACAATTATAGCTTCCACGAATTGCAAATCTTCAGTGAATCCGCTGGGATATATCTTGATATATACCACTATAAGACGAAGCAAACTGGAAAACTTTTCTCATATGCAAGCACTCATGCTCCAAAAAACTTTATTTCAATCTTAAATTCGGAAATACAAAACCTAGTAACTGATCAATGAAAATCAGCGGAGAACAATCCTTTTCGAAGACAATACCATAAAATCACATTACCAACATTATAAATTTGCTTTCTAGGATTCCAAAATAACAGGACTTTGAAATGAAATAGTTGATAAGAATAGAGATTAGAGAAAAAAATAAACAGATTGATGCAAAAAGAGAATTATGCAAATATAGTAATAAAAATTAAGGGCTGGAGACTTTGTTTTAAAGCTAACATATTGTTGATATACGTCTTGTACGAATTCATATAAGTTATGCAATAGAAATAAATTCAAATCTTCCAGCTGGCTCAGTATACCTGAATTAAGCGAACTGCTTGCTGTCACATAATAACAAGTAGTTAATCAACCGTTAAAACTTCATTCCTATGGCAGAAATCTTCGTTCTAAACCGAACAATTGATGTTATTTTTAAAGTTTAATAGTTAAAAACAAACTATGCGACAAATTCAAGCTAGGCAATTTTACACTAAATCATGTAAACTTCTGTCGGATTCATACTGAGCTTTTTCGACAGATCTTAACCTATTTTTGACAGAAATTTATTAAATTTCTATCACATAATTAATGATGAGCCTCAAGCAAAGTCCAAAGCAATTGGTAATAAACATGAAAGAAAAAATTTTTTTAAAGTGCTTGCATCTTTGTAGTTCCATGAAGAACCAGAAGATAAAGTGGCCCAACGAACCAATAGCAACAAAATATGTCCCTATACGTCCGCATAAGCATCGTGCGCAACTCACACCATTTCACAAGTTCGCATAAAAGTCCATCATCCATGCATCGATAGGTGAAGAAGTAATGAGCAACATGATGATGTTAAGTAGCATTATAGTATATAACCAGGAATATAGCTGTTTGTTAGCGAACTTGTTTTTGGAAGCATTCAAATGACTTCCGGTGTTTTGATTTTGAGAGCTGTTACGATATGATGGAAACATCCTCTTTATTTGTGGGCAAAGCCGATCACGTAAAGAAGGAAATTATCCCTGAAATAGAGAAAGATTCAGATAATATATTTCACACAATCAGTAATTGTCTGATGTAAACTGTTATGTTTCAGAATGAATTTTATAACATAATGCATAATCCAGATGCGTCGTCATAAGCAACCGTGAGATGAATATTAAAAACTCCATTCAATAAACTTATATCAGATTATCAAAAGACACCTTCTTTAGCTGTGTCAGACTATTTTTCGTTGCACTTTACAGATATTGAAATATCACTTATGAGAAGAATTAACCAGAACAAAGAATGCTTCAAACTTAAAAAGATCTCTAGAAAGATCCCCTACACTAATGAAAAGTAATAATTATAATATTATTTTTTCCACTGATTATAAACATCTTATCTAGAAAATAAAAGAACCGTCATCAGTAATTGAAATTTTAAACCTATTATAATTTAAAATGCTTATTAAATAGCAAAGATCAAATAATTACTTCATCAGAACATAAACCTGCTCAACAAAAGCAGATATATTACACCCAGGCTGTCCATCCTTCATACATCAATGCCAAATTACTTATATCTGTCGCCTGTTGAATTAATGAGTCAACCTAAAAAAAAAAATTATATATTGGTATGATTTATATGAATTTAAACTGAATTCTTTGAAACTCAGAGCCCGAAATTTAGATATACCTGTTCTGATGGTGTTAATGGTTCGCTTATAATATTAGCATCACTTTTTGTATTTTCATTCTTACTGGTGCCAGTTACAATCATTCCTTCCAGTTTCATCCGTACTCTCTTCGAAACATGTTTACCATGTAAATTCTGCTGCTGTTGTCCTTTAAAACAAGTAATATATTAATTTCTGATAGATATGCTAAAAATTACACGGTTATCAGCAAAGTTTCCAAAAGATAATTTTACCCTCATGATGTTCCACTGGTGAAGACTTATCACTGCGAAAAGGCAATTCCATTCGATCTTTCCCTTTTTCCAATAATAACAAATTTTCGAAGATGCTATAATGACATTCAAGTGAGATGCTGTCTGGAGAATAAATTGTTTGCGGAAATTTAAAATACTTTTTTCTCTTTGGAAACTGAATCAAAAGCTATTTATTGAACAACCTTGGGATATTGTTAATAACAAATTTGAAAAGATCAATGGATGCGGCAGAACCATTGTATGTATCATCCAATAACTTAAGCCCCTTGATTAGTGGATCACTGAATAATTCTTTATATTGTTGCAAGTAAATAGCAAACGCTTCATTTTTCTGAAATGCTTGAAATTTTATAATTTAAAAAAAAATAAAAATCAACTAATACCACATTTCTTGAGCTTACTCCATTAGTTAATATCTATCTGCAGCTATTGATATAAAAAAAATTGATATTAATAGGCTTTTTCTCTTAACCAACTCTTGTTGGACTCACAGGAGTTTTTATGGTAACAGTAATAGCTTTGTGCAAAATAATTCTGAGCAGTTCATTAATTAGTCCAAAACACACAAAAAATGCCAATATTGAATGCTAAACTAATATTACAAACTGCATTAGTTCTTATCAAACAATAATATTTATATTACCAATAATCAAACTATGTAATATTATAGCTTTCTAAAAATTTGCATGATATTAAGAGCCGTTAAATCAAAACTTACATGAGAAAAGGAACGAAGCAGAGGACGTATATTATGCATTATAGAATGATGTTCTGTAATTACGTTTTTCAAATCACGTTGAATTGACAGTTTTTCCATTTCCAGTTTATTTACTTCCTCGTCCCAATTCTGAGGCCGATTTTCCACACCTTTCTGAGAATTTGTATACAATTTCTCTAGTATGTTGACAACAGATGCTAGGATATGTTTAAGATGATCTCTGCAAAAAAAAAGTTCTATTTATCAACCAAGTATCAACTAGTTAATAACCAAACATTGAAATAATAAATCAACATTTGGTATCAAAAGTGACCAAGAACTAATGTATATGTAAAAAAATCATTTGTTAATTTCCTAGCAAAAAATTCGATAGCAAAAAATAGTATAAAAATAGGTCTTAGCCAACCTGTTATCAAGCCATGCAGCAGAGAGTTCTCTAATACGAAGAGCAAATAGTGATAGAGCCATCGCATGTAAAATATCGGAATGATTATCAACAACTCCTAAAAAACTAATCCAATAATTAGCAATAATTTGAATTTATTAACTAAAAAAAGTAAATGTCAGCAGAAAAATCTCAATTTTTGCGCAATATATGATACGTATATAGTTATCTTTTTCAAACTCATTTATAGCCGGAATAAAAGAAAATAAGATAAACACTTTCAAGAATACGTAAAACTTCAAACCATATACAGCAATGATTGTTGCAACACCAATCATTGATCTGGAGCCAAGATCATCTTGTGCAGCAGCCCAATCAACTAATGGATCGTAAACAAATGCATCCAACATCGTCAATAATATTTCCTTCCCAGCACGGAGTTTTCCTAACACATTTTCACAAGAAAGCCGAAAAGTCCCCTTAAAAGCGATACTGTTTCTGATGAAACTGGATCTCAATATATAAAATATAAATTTACTTTTGATTAAGAAACAATATTGTAAGGATAAACTAAATAACTTGTGAAAAGTGAATGAAAACACAGAAAGTTTTACAAAATATAAAACTAAATTTAAAAACTTACTTCAACATCGGTAGGACCAAGAGCTCGAACAATATTCCCAGTCAAACGGAATGGTACCATTTCTGGTACGCGCAAATTTCGACCCTGGAAAACTTTAGTTTTCATTAACTTACTTGGGTTTTACGGAGCAACATGTATGACACATTGGTTTTTCAGTTAAATATTCTTATTAGTGTAGATATAAAAGTATAAATCTACATTAAAAATAATCTCGTCCAGAATTAACTTAATTGAAAAAAACAGTACCACATACTTTGTCAAAGCAGACATTGTAATCAATATGTACCACATGCCCAAATTCAAAATTAACCAAAACGTTGTCTAAATGGCGATCACCCAGACCTAGTATACTGCCCAGCATTGACATGACTGCTGTTGATCGGGCAAATCTTTCGGTGACTCGGAACCATGTATCTGAACTACCAGCTCGAAGCCACAACTCCCTTAAAAAGAGAAACTGAATATCATACATTCCATTTGTTAACTATATGAATTGTTTAGCTGTCAAAGTTTATGTCACTACTTGCTTTATTAAGTTGAAACTAACATTTGAAATATGCTCGAAATCCTAAAAAAATTACTGACGCTTTATAAACTGAAGCACTAACACACATAAATTAAGCTTTTAGTTAAAAAAGTATGATTTGACTAAAAAATGGTACCGTGAAAGAAGATCTTGTGGAGTTTCCTCGATTAATTCTTCAACAACACCTTTTAATATTGAATATGGCCATTTCTGACGATCACTGATGAATTCTTTTGGGATTTTCTGAAAATATGAATTTTGAAGTTATCAACACAAAATCGTAACAAACGGCAACAATTACTATTACTAGAAATTCAGCACAGCTTTATAAAATTCAGTGATAAAGAAACTCCAGAAGTTCTAAGCAAAACGAATTGCACTCGCTCAAATAAAATAAACTCATATAAGCTCGATTGATGCAAGTAGCTCTAAAATATTCACATCTCAGAGAAATGAGTTCTTAAATAAAAGTAAAATAACTGAAAGAATTCAAGGCACCAAGAACATCTTGATGAGAGAGTTTTAAAAAAAGTTTGGGAGAAAGCTTTATGAACTCACGTTAGCTTGGAAAGCTGCCCTAAGTTTCTTGAAGAATAATGCACTCGGTCTTTCAACTTCATTCATTCTTTGATTTGAGATATTCTCAGCTGCTTGACGAAGTTGCCACTTCCGGTAAACTTGAAATATAGGTGTCGCCCCTTCAACCCATTCAATAAGGCCTGAACGAGAGCCGAGAGGAATAACCGAATAATTCTCGGCTATATAAGATGGCCAATCAGTTTCCTTTCTCGAAAGCATCAAATTACAAATACGCAATAACTGCATAACACGTTCGTCCAAATGTAAATCTTCCTGTCCTTTGAAAAGGAAAGGATAACTGCAATACAAACTCTTTTTTTGAAGAAGTTATTATTAAAATGAAACCTTTAGAAAAGCGCATTGAAAAACTTCCAGTTCTTAATTATGAATTTGCGAAAACTTTGTTATCCGTTGATACTGCTGAGACAAAAATTTAGTAAAACCACCATCCAAATCATCAAAAACACTATCTCAAAAAATCTCTAGTCTCAAAATTTCTGTTATCTCAAATCTCAAAATTAGCTCTCAAATCTCAAAATCACTCTCTCAAAATTAGCTGCCTACAAACTCTTGAGAAAAAAAAGTCTCGCGATTTATCAACAATCTTAATGTATTTATTTCATATCTACAGTGATCATAATTGCTCATGGAACATATTTGTGTTTTAAAGCGACAAGAAAATAAAATACAAAAACCCACTCTTTCCCATCCGATCCATGAAATACAATTTTTCTTGGTCGCGTTTTAGTTGGTAATATTATCGTTTGCTTGCTAATTCGTTCCATCATTACAACATCGGAAAAATTTTTATATTCTTGTCCAGGAAGTGGTACCTATAAATGCAGATTATATCCAAATTTACAACTAAGTCATTTGATGTCAAATGAAATTAATTTTAATTATATTCATTAATAAAACTTAACAACCTTTTGGCAAACATCGGTCTACAAGATGCTATTGACCACTTGGACAGAGTTCTTACTTTCTCTATATATCATTGGTTGATTGCAACAGGAGAAAGTCAAATTGAATTGAACTAGGATTAATTTTTTAAAAAAAGGAAATTAAAGAACCTAAAAAGAAATGCAAATACTCAAAATTAAACCAACATGTGTTTTACTTAATCCAGTAAGACGAGGTGAAATGTCAGCCATTTGGAGACAAGCGAATGAGCGTCTGTTTGCTCGCTGATTTAATTGCGCCAACAACTGCAAATTAATGTTATATGCTGTTGTATTAAAAGCCATCTAAATCTATTATTCAAACATAAGAAAATATACGCAGATAGGGAAGTAAAAAAAAGAAAAAAAAATGGAACTTTCATACTTCTGTGTTCATTTGTTCTCTCTTTCAAAACAGCAGAGACACAAAAATTATTTAAAGGTCAAAACCTGGTCTAAATGAGAGGATATGTAAAAAAAAGATAGTTTTTTCAACTTCCCATAATTATAAAGGGAAATCGCCAACAAACAAGACAAAACAATTAGTTAACCTCATCGATTCTTAAAACCAGTTATCTTCACAACTGTTCATTATATTCATTTGTCAAGAATCATGAAAAAAATAAGAAATTACAAGTTTGAATGAAGCCCAGGCTTGGCGTGGTTCTGATCTATTCAATCGAAGAGTTTTTATAGCTTCTTCAATAGTTGTAAGATATATGTCTTGAAACTGCTTTTCATTTACAGTCATCGGTACGCTAGTACATGTTTTTTCATATAAATCTTCGACAATTCGATATATCTGGAAAAAATTCTTTTAGTACTGGAGAACAACTTTTAAAGACTGTATGAATGTTTTTAAATGTTTCAGTTTATCCCAAAATGGATTTCTACTCTACCATTCTATTGGTGGCATTACTAGACAATTGATCAATAATAACAAAAAAGAAAATGTTAAATCTCATTTCACAATTTCAGTGAAGTTTTGAGAACCCTCAAGGATTCCTTTCTACAGATACAAAAAATAGAACATCTAGCAAAGAATCATCAAATTAAAAAGGTAAATGCAGAGAGGATAAAATTTTTGCTTCAAATTTCTACGAATTCGTGATCCATATTTTTCATTTCCTTTATTGTTCCTGTTATTAATTCGTTTACTCAAAAGTCTTCATTCATAATGTACAAGAGCCTCTCAACTGAAATCCCAATTTTTTTTATTCAGCTTAAATATTTAACCTGAAATTAAGGACCGAAAATAAGACAAACATACGAATGTATTACCAAAGATGTAAATATAACTGTTTTCTCGTTAATAATCTCCTTTTTTTCATCATCATTTAAATGTGTATTTGTCAAAGTTTTCATCATTTCTGCCTCAATTTGTAAAATTCGACGATTCATTTCGAGATCCAAATTCGTCAAAACAAAAGTCCAACGTTCTTCATGCAGCATATCGATCCTTTGTAGTTCCTATAATCCATTTACAACTTCATTTAGTCCTTCTTAATCCTACACAATTAAAAAAATTTTCGAATCGTACCTTAACAAATTCAGTGACATCCTTGACAAGATCAGGAAACAATGCCTGCATTCGTGCTACAACGCGCTGACAACATTCAAACATTAGTGACCGATCCTGAAGAATATTGCAAATCTTCGTTTTTTTTTGTTTCAGTTTTCTTTTTTAATTTATGCAAATAGCCAAAGATTAAAATTCAAACAGAGCAACATCAGGAAATGAGTTTAATAGTACTGAAAAAGATTTTGTATTCTGTAAAATCCCAACAATATTATATTTACTGCTTTCATAGTCAACTATGATTACGACTTTTATCCTTGTCTATGACTCTTATTATCCTTGCTCTTCAATAGTTGCTAGTTATTTTAATCATAATTTATGATTAAATATACCAGATCATTAGTTCACAACAAACCTGTTCAGCACGTTTTTTCTTCTCTTCATCGATAACATCGACAAAATCATTTTTCTCCATTTCACTATTATCCACATATTCGTTGTGAATAACAATGGGTTGAGTGGCACCGACAATGGCCGGATAGCAAAGTGCATGTGGCGATGTAGCTGCAATTCTTTCCAGTATGGTGCAAAGCGTGTCACGCACAGCACGCACTGGATGATTGAGCCGTGCAAACAACTGCGGAAGAATATCTGAAAAGACCAATTACTTGAATACTAATAAGAAAATCGAGCACTTTTAAAAAGATAAACTGTTTTGTTTCTAAAGGAAAAAACTTTGAATAAAATTTTTATTCTCTCAAAAATCCGAAAAAGAGATCTCTTGATTCTGAGAATGATAATGACCAAGCAATGTTGGAAAAATATTTCGGATGCCAAAGCAAATGAAAATATAATACAATGACTAGTTCTATTCGAGCGAAATACAAACTGCTAACTCTCGACAGACGCTAACTTTCAGAATGAATTACACATTATTGAATTAAGTCTAACTTGAAACATCAAGACTCAAAAAATAGTATCATGATACAAAAAAAAAAAAAAAAAAAACCTTTCCACAACAATTCATTTACTTGAAGCATTTCACTAAGAATCAAGTGATGTAATGTATCGTACTGTTCCACCAATAATTGCAAAATTCGTAGCGTAACCATCACTACCCCAATTGTTCCCTATATCATAAAATTAGAGAAGAAAAAAAAAAATAGTTCAATATGAGAAATTCATCAACTTGCTAAATTTTACGAATACCAACCCCTTTTGTTTCACGCCCACTTATACCAATATAAGCGAAATATGAATGCGCTGCACAGTTACAAAAAGCTAAATGACGTGAATTTGCTCCTTTCCAAATTTCCTGAATAATACTTCTCGGACCAAATAGCCTGAAAATTGCTATGAAATTAATTCACGATAATTTTAAGATTTTGATTATTGAAGTTGTTTTTGATTAAATTAAAGTCTAATCATTTCTTGCAACCTTAATTTCAAGAAAATTTTTGAATAATTACTGAAGAGCGTTTTGGACTTTCCATAACAAAATAATCAATAAAATATTGAGAAAATATAAAATATTCTTATGATAAGGTTATAACACTTCACACTAACATATTGCATGTCTGTTCACTTATTATATTTTTTACAACAGCCTTGCAATCCGGTAAAATTGCAGATAAATTGATAGACTTCTGCATTGTCTGCAACAGATTTTCTATTACTGAATCTTCCACTGACGTGCAAGCGTTCTGAAAAGTAATGTTAATTGCAGTTTTATAACATTTATTCAAAATATCCAAACAGGACTCATACGACAGGCTGAGAATGGCTAAAAGACGTCAACAAGAAACAAGAGATAAACATCAAGCACGCTTCCATGAACACGATTCCGTGTTCAGCAATCATGCGATTACAATCACCTTGTGTTCCGGTACAGCCTTGCTGATGATCATAGTTTGTGCCCGCATGTTTGAGCAAAACTAAATTTGAGAAAAAGTTGCTCTCTAACTTATGACAAGTAACAAGATATCTAAATATACTTACAAAACTGAAATTTTCTATCACAAAATGGATGTTATCGTTAATTAGAGAAGAAAGAAATAAAAAAGTTTTCTATCTCAAAAGCACCATATTACAAAACTAAATCGGAATATTTCTTTAATAATTTCTAGAAAACTGTGCAAATACCTTAATTTGCCATTTTATTGCGTCACATTCTTCACTGATGAATGACAATCTAATTTCATTATGAACATTAATAGCTCTTTTAAACGCCCAATTTCCGAGTTCCAGATGAGCTTTCGCCAAATGTGGTGATAATTTACATGAAGTACTTAAGAGAGCACCAGCAAGTGAATCAATGATTCCTGAATGAAAATAATCTTATAAACATCTTTTGGTAAGAGAAAAAGCAGACTGAATGGTTTGCAACTTCAAAGACAAAAAGGAAATGAATTAGTTCGAAATTTCCTAAATAATAGCAAGTCTCACGAATTCAGTTATCTAAAATAATAAATATAGGAATTACTGATTTTGATTATTCTACTAAAGTTGAATCATTTTGAGTAAGACTTTTCAAATATTACCAGAAGGACCAACTAGCGGTAGTTGGGACTGTTCGACTCCAAATACATGAAACACGATACGCATTGAATAACTCATAGCTACTGGCAACAAGCTAGATTCCATTTGTAACCAACGTGCAAGCTGAATGATTGCTTTTGCCGAAATCTTATTTTGCTCTAGCTGCTGTTGATTATTCGCTGCGATGTTCGGTCCAATTGATAATACTGCTGAATCCTGAAATGTGAAATTTCACGTAATGTTTTTTACAGCATTCAAGAGTACAAAAAAATCTAGTGGATCATAATATATGACTTCAACACATAATCCATGGCAAATCAAAAAGAATCATAGATATAATCCATATCTAATTAATATAATTAATGAACAATAAATTGCAATAACTTGCATATTTTTTATATTTTTTACGACAAAATGGTTGTTTGTAACATAATGAAGATAAATTCAACATCGATTCAAACATGAATGATCTCAGTCATCAGAAATCACTAATTTTATATATGACTAATTTTTGCTGATGTTAGGGAACTATCACAAAAATTCAAAATAAATTACATGAAAATAATTTTGAAAAAAAATAAAAAAGAACGAAAAAAAGGAAAAAAAAGAGAATTACTTCAATGGTAGCGTGGTTAAGTTGCTGTGTCAGAACAGCAATGAGAGCATCAGGAGCTACAGTTGGTGTACTGTTAAACATCAAATTACTCTTATACATCAATCGATCAAATTCATCAGCTACAGCGTTCATCAATAAGGAGAACGCTTTTCCTTGTAAAAAAGTACGAGCACGATCAGTATCCGCCGTTTTCGATATCGCCCACATCTAAATAGTTTTCTCAAAATCCTCGTAATTAAGCTGATAAAAAAATGGCATATGGTATTGTATCTAAGCGAGTTAAATCGTTTCTCTAAGGACTATGAGTCCGTTTTTGATCCAGAGGAATAATGAAAGTAGATAATATTTTTTAAAATATCTTTATCGAACATTCTACTTACCATTTTCGACAAACCATAACTAGACATAAGGTTTTCGAAATTGTATAATCTCTGTTGCATAGGCAGCTGCATAGATACATTATTTGTTAGCCTGTTTTCCTTATCAGTTGGTCCACTGATCCAGTTTCCTTGCATTCCCTATATGATATTATTGCCTTATTACTTACTGATAGAAACATTTAATAACGAGACCGTTCAGAAAAATCGTTATTTTGCAGGTTGAAATGTGTTAAAACTTAAGTTTCTGAAGTATTCCACAGCAAAAAAGTTATCGAGAAATAAATCAAGACTTACACGCAAAATATTTAACTGAAAGTTATCAAGTGTTGAAAGACGTTTATTGTAATGTATTTTGATGTGCTTTTCAGCCAATCGGTAATTTCCAGTTTTCCGAGCTAATCGTGCCATTTCGAGATAAAAAGCTGCTTCATTTGAAATTATTCGTAGTGATGAAGATCCACCATTTTCTCTAGTTTGTGTATGCTGTAACCAAGAACTTAACTGTTGACCGATAACAAGACGCTGCAATGGTAGACCATTCTTCCAGTCGAAAAGAAACGAAGGATCGACCACATTGGCGGTAACCTAAAACCTGAATATCTCAAAAATTCAAAAGAATTTTCAATATTGATTTCGAGAATGCTAGATATCTATCTTGCTTTGAATGTTTTTGAAATAGAAAATAGAAATGTGTGACAGCAGTAATAACTTTAATTCATCACAAATCTATGAATGAATATAAACTTATTTTCTGCGACTATAGAATAAAAAAGCAATTATTAGTTCAAATTCACATTTCAAAAATACCAGGACATACCGATTGCTTATGATAGGGTTTCCGACTATCTTTTACAGCAGTAGCCAATAAATGCAATGCGCTAGCACGTGTAAAGATCTGTAAACCAGTATCCGCTAGCATCAAAATTCTTGCATCTTCGCTCAGTTGTCGCGTCAATTCAACAATATCAGTCCTGTGAAAGTACACTTACTGATTACGAATAACCGACTGAAACTCACTGAAAACGAACAATTTTAGTTTTGGAATCAAAATTACAAGACATACTTATTATCTTTAGAGTCTTTCGAACGATCATGAGATATGTCTATCAATTTCAGCTCAGTATGAATGAGATTATTTCGAATATCCCATGGAATTGACATTACTGATTCATTCTTCAAATAATTATCAAACATTGTCAGTGACTTCATCCTGAAAAAATCCACAGATCAGATCCACAAAAAATATTTCCAAGAACATGCAGATCAAGCAGACCATCATTCTAGATATTACCGAACTTAAAAAAAATAGTATAAAGAATTATCCCACGCAAACCTTTAAGATCAACACTTTTATGATGTAGGACTAGATCTGCAGGTTCACGAATTAGCATATTTTTTGTCTGGTATCATTTAAAGTTCAGATTTCATTTCCTTTTATTATATTGGTAATGAATCTTTCAAAAAGCTATACACAATACGAAAATGTGGTAATTATAGGAGCGAATTTTTTTGTTTTTTATCTTCATGATAGCTCTTCCATTGAGTGAATCTGATATTCATGATCTTGAATTATACCGAATTTAAGCAAAATATCAAAAAAAAAAAAAAAAAAAAAAACAAAAAAAAAGGATCAAATTTATCAAAAGAACAAAAAATCAAATTCACAACTAATTACCTTTTCCACGTAAATTCTTCAAAACCATCTGGTATTTCATCCGGTTTAGGATCCAAAATACCATACAATGTCCGCCAAAATATATCAATTTCATCCGAATTTCGAAGCACTTCCAGGCCAAATATCATCTTTAAGAATCAGAAAATCTTAAGTACCAAACTGAATGAAAAAATAAATACCTTGAAAAATCAAGAAATAGGAAACGAACAAGAAAATGAGAATAAACTTACTAGCTGTCGTATAGTTTTCTGTATATTTTCGGGCAAATTTTCATTACGCAGACATTCCTGCAAACCAATCAAAGAAGGCTCGATCCTGAAAGTTATTTTAAAAAAGAAATTCAAGACATAAAAATAAAGCATAATTCCAAAACACTTTTGATATATGAAAGCAAATCGCTAGTTAATAAATGCAGAAATTACCTTCCAGCAGCCATTTCAGCTGCGTATTTTATCCAGATATACTGCTTGTTATAAATCTTCTTTATCCATGCATACAAACCTAATATTGCTTGTGGACGACCCAAATCGATCAGTGCCTTCACCATCCACGTAATGCATGTGTGAGCAACAGAATCTATTTCACCTGCAATAAGAATTCATCCCATTACTGGTTGTAAGTTAACTTGAATGTATGCAATACATTAAATATTAATTTACTGATACAAGTCCTTACAATAAATTGACCGTGTCTACCACAAGCACATATTAATAAATAAAGTAAAAATATCACTAATGCAAAATAGATACAGCAAAACAAATGCCAAAATTTAATTTGCCAAAAGACTGAAAATAGACTTTTTTCATCTCCACCATCCTTCTTTCCTTTCTCTTCAACCCGTTTTTCGATATCTCTCAATGAACAGCTTCCTAAACGTACTACTTGAGCAAAGTTGTTGCTCGCATATGCAACAGCCATCATTGGCAGATATAAGCGTGAAAGCCAATTCATACAACTTGCTTGATTTGTCATAAGAAACTGCTGCGACAACTGAAATCAAAAATTCTACTCATACCATCAAAGAATCACCTGAATCGTTCAAAATAATGCTCTAATGCAATGTAATCATATATCGATCACAATTATTCTACATCTAATTAGTTGCGAACTCATTCCGAAGGTATAAAATTATTTTTTGTTAACACTCGTCGTCCAAAAAGCAATGGTTTGCTCCATCCAAAAAAAATTCCACGATTTCTCTGTTCTTTATACACTAATAAAGCATTATCAGAAAGAATGCCGGTACCTATAAAGCTCCCAGTGGAAATATATTACAATACAACAATAAACCCAGTGACAATCTGTACAGAAATTTCAGTGATTGTTAAGATAAACTTCAATTTCGAAACCTTTAGTGCGTTTTTCTGCATAGCCATCAGTTTCCAATGAAGACACTTTTTTTAATACCATATTCATTACTAACCTGTGAAACGGTGAATAACTGGAATATAGCTCCGCGACATGCGTAAACCATCAGTTTATCCAACATTTCAATCATATCCAACAAGGCACGTACACGCCACCACTGCTCCGAGGATGTTAATTGACGTGCTTCACGTTCTATCTCTAACTCTGCTTCATCCTCATCCTCAACAATACCTCTCCTGCTGTTTGCGATCGTTTTCGGCACAATTTCGTCTTTATTGCTTTTAGGAACAGGTAATGCTTTTCGCGAAAGAACATTCCCTGCTAATCGTCGTATTTCGTCTAAAATATCGATGAATGTTTGAAATAAAATTTAAATCCAAAAAGGTAAATTAAAATTGAAATTTTACAATAGCAAAGAATAAACTTTTTTAATGCATAAAACAAATAAGCAGCATAGTAATTTAGTAAAAAAAAAAACATAATTAATGCACTCCCCAAGGAAGAATTTTAAAGATACGGATAGTAAATGCTAAATAATTTTTGTAATATATTTCTTTGCGTGAAATTACACTCCTGATATTATTTCTGCAAACTATTAATATAAAGCAAAAATTTTTGCAGATCATTGTCTGTTATTTTAATCGTATCCAGTACAGCACAATTATGTTACTACTATTTTTTAAAAATGTTCAACAGAATGGAAAAACAAAAGGAAAAAATAAATGCTAAAATAGCCAGAAAGTGGGAAAGAGAGAGAGAGAGAGAGGACGACTAAAACGTTGTTATTATAAAAACAAAATTAGAAAAGCTAAAAAATTAAAAAAAAAAATAAGCATGAAAATTTGACGATAGGAATTCATGACAAGTTGAATGCATTGAGGAGGAATTCAGATCAGAAAAGTTAAAGTACTCTTTTTCTAGAAATACAATGATAGAAATAATAATGCATAATGGCACTAATCAAGATTGATATTTGATAAAATCCAAGAAAACATTACTTTCGAAAGCGAGAAAAGTATCCAATGGCTTGCCAAGTGGTGTTTTCAAACGATTATTTATACAAAACTGGGTCATTTGTGCAATAATCCATCGCCATTTGAATAAGCAATCATTATTTATGCTGGCGTCACCCACTGCATCTGCATAAATCATTGCTGCCGTATCTGATATCCAGTATCCATTGCCAATGCTAAATTTTCATAGCTGATGGTATTCTATCTCTATGTTTGTTGCAAACTTCATTTTTTTTTTTTCGTTTCGATTATAAGAAAACTGAAACATTAAAAATAAAACACCAGATTTCCATTGAAATAATCCTTCCCAAAGAACTCGGTTTACACAGAATACGGAATTTGAAAAAGCGATGGTCAGGATCAAGTGATCCCAGCCGCTAACATTTTAGCATTTTATTGATCAGACAGAATAAATTGAAATATGAATTTCTTTTCCATGAACAAATTTAGCGGCAACTCTCGCGTCATTATTGCTAGGATGAGTGATTGGCGAGCAATAAACCATATTAGTCCTTATGCAAAATGAACTTTCCTAGAGCTGCCGATTTTATATCTCTCAATTCCAAAAAAGAAGAACTGTTTTATTATAATTCAATTAAATGAATATTACAAAAAGATGTGATAGGAAAATAGGAATAAGATAATCGGAAATACGAATGGTCAGAATTATAGCGGCAGTAATAAATAATGAAAAATTAATAAAGATAAACATATAATTCATGAGAAGAAAAGAAGTAAATAAAGTTACCTAGTGGTCGAAATTTCCGAAACAAAATAAAAAATTAAAGGAATGCTCTAAAAGACAAACTTGTTGAAGCAATATGTGGGCAGAACTGAATTGAGCAAGAAATCAGCAACAATCTTGAAATGCTCTGCTGTAAAGGAACTTTCGCATATTTTCTGTTGCCCAAACTCCATCATATCTTGCGCACATTCAGTTAGTCCATTACTGAAATCATATTTATTTCTTTTCAAAATATTTGCGAAAAAACTGCATTTTCTAACGCTTAATGCTAATGCAAATTCATCCGAGTTTTTCTTGATTTCTTTTCTGGAGGCGAATTTAAATTATTGCGAAATTCTCAATAATATTATCTGCAATTATAACATATAGCAAAATCTTATAAATCATTGGATTCAGACAACGAAAATCATCCGACAGAAAGCGGGTAATTTGTTGATAAAGCACTATACTCACATTTATCATCTATGAAATAAATTATTTATACTATTTTGAACTAAAAAACAAAAATGAATTCTACATTTTTCAGTTCAAAAATTCTAGTAATATTACTTTCCACTGAAGCAATTTCTATTTGAAGCGAAATAATTCTGAATGATTCGTTTCAGTTTTCTCTTTTTTCACTTTTTCTACTTCCATGCTACATGAATTAATCGACTCTAGTTACAAAAATCAACATAGTTATCCATTTTCTTATTTCATATTTTAAATAATGCATTCGAGTTTTCGACTTTTTCATTCCTACCAATTTTAAAAGTCTTAACTCTTAATTTTATTAAGAAAATTTGGTTAAAGTTAAAATATAATCAAAAACAGGATCTTTTCCCTTCTTTTCTTTTTCCTTTTGTTTATTATTTTATAAAAAACACGGGAGTAACAATACAGGGAAATGGGATGATATTTTTTGATAAATTCAAGAAATACAAAGGACAGTATAAACATATCTGGACTTGATCTTTGTCCAAGCGAAACATCACACTAATTTATCAATGCTCATTTATTAAATTGATTAAGCAAGAATACAAGAAAATAATATAATAAAGAAAAAAGTGTTTCACTTTTTAAAATATTATAAATATTATTATTGTCAATATTACACGATTTATTTACTTAATTAAGTAAATAAACTTTGTCAGTCGCCACTTCTGTTGTCATTTTTTTTGATGAACGACGAGGGAAAAGTGAAAATGAAGAGGAAAAGATCGGAATTAATAAGTTGGAAGTTTGTATATAAACAATTAATAAAGAATAATTATAAAATGTAATTAAGTAAATAAACTGATGAATCATAAAAAAATTATCTTCTAACAATTAAAATACTATACGAAAAATTACTATTCCTAGTTCTGAAAAATTTAGTTTTCATTCAAAAAATATTAAATTTCTGTCATTATTGCAAATGACGCCAACCATTCAAATCAATTCAAAAAAAAAAAAAGAAAAAAAGAAAAAGAAAAAAAGATTACTTGAATTTATACGAAATTTCTCAAAAAAGAATAATTTATAAAATGTTTAAATTATTTGAACTCCTGAAAATCATGAGCACTTTAATCTCGGCCGATTCTATGTAATTTCTATTAACTGAAAAAATTGGTATAATTTATATAAGCAAAAAGGCAGCAAATATAACTAACGTAAGCTCACCTGATGAAGAGCACTGGAGGAGTAGCTTGCCAAATACCAGTTGTTTTATTTTGACAATCCGAATGACATTGCTCCAAGATACGTTTAACGAATTTTGCTGTCACTTCAGGTCTTCCATTCTTGATTAGGTTGAAAACAGCCAATCGTCGAAGTAAAGTAAAATGCCTAATTCGATGACTTACTGTTGCTGAAATTCAAGCATTTCAATAAAAAGCTAACTAGATTTATATATCTATAATCAATGGGATCATCATTTAGTTTGATGCATCTTCCCGCGAGGTCACAATTGAATACATTTGTATCCAAGCATTCACAAAGAAGACACTGACTGAATTTTTTTTCTTTGAATATTACTGTCTGCTTAAAATGATGGTAATTTGGTTAGCCAATGGTCTTAGTCAGTTAATAATTTCTTCTTTACTGAATACCTGTGTTAATATATCTTGCTTTTGTTTCTAATTTACTAAGGTGAAGTACCCAGTTCTTGTGAAAAGGTTTTCATATAATAGGTTTTAAAATTAATGAGATTTAAAAGTTGCCAAAAGCATCATTTTTTCTATTTGAACATTATGTAACAAGACATTACTGTCCCAAGCATGAATAAATTCAGTGTAAACATATTTATAATATAAATTCTGACTTTCCAGCAATAAAATACCTGCAGGAGCAAAAAAGGAACAAAAAAAAAAAATACCTGCACACCAATGGCTAACAGAAACCTCTGGATTACAAAAAATTTTGTTATCCAGTTGTGTTTTCTTTGGAAGTGAATGTCTCACAAATGAATCCAATAATGCTGCTCTCATTTCAACTGTTTCTGGTTTATCAAGTATATGCTGCAGAACATCTGGTGTTAGCGCGAAAACAAAGCCATGAATCCAATCAACAAGTAAATTTCTAAATTAAATTAACTCAGTTTTAAATTTTCAAATTCTTTCGAAACTAAGAAATTATGTTCAATTAATCAATTAAGCAGAATGCTTTGATAGTTCAACCTTTTTCAAAAGATTCAGCAAAAAGATTTGAGTCCTGGAATAATGCCATCGTAGAAATAGTTATACTATATCAAATTCTAATAATTGATGATAATAAAGCAACAATCCTTACAAGAAAAAATCAACACAAATTACTGGAATTTCCAAACAGAACTAAAAAAAATTCACCTCGTTTCCGCCCACAATAAATCATCAACAGCAAGTAGTTTGGTTACTACATTTAGTATCATAGAAGTATGTTTCGCTGTTGCTGGCTCCGCAACAAGTGATAAACTGTTCTTATCAATTAGCAAACTGCTATTGGCAACGAAATTTTCGTGTCTGAAACATATTTGAAATATCTGAAACATTTTGCATCGATTCACTTCTACAATATCATATAAATTATTCAAATTCAAAACATTGAAAAGATGTATTACAATATTACAACAAGTAATCTAAATGTTTCATCGCGACACATTACATAAGTGACATAATTTAGTAAATACGAACTGCGGTGAAATTTCTCAGACTTTTGAAAATTCATGAAATTAACTGTAATCACAAAAACTGTTCAAAAAATGTATGAGACATCGACAATCAGATCATTTTAATTATTGTGCAACAATTAAAATTGGTCGATTTGATAGAATTATTGGCAAAAAAAAAAAAAAAAAAGAAAAGAAAATGGAAAGCTTACTTTTCACTATGCGTTTTGATAATATAAAGTAAAGCATAATGACAACCAGGATGATTAATGATAAACTGTTTTTCGATGATTGGTGTTTCCCTCATTAAGAATATAAACAGACTTGGTGAAAGACCCATCATCTAGAAATTATATTTACTGATTCACTATATGTGTACTTATAAATTCTTGCCAATAAAATTGATACTAATCTGATAAAAGACTATCTCGTTTCAAAATAAGATGATAAGAATCACATAATCCAAAAATTCCATTGTGTAACTGAGATCATGCGTACCAAAGACTAAAAATCATAAGCATCGATAATAGAATAATTCAGAATAATGCTATTAAATGCCCATAATAGAAAAGACAGAAAACTTACAGCAATAAGAGAATTTTTAACGATCCCAAGACTGTAGAGAGCATTGAAATATATCATCAGCTTTTTTTCTATCATTAGATTATTACTGCAATATATCTCTGCTTCAGTTGTTTGCAACATATTTAAGCAATCTGCAAATTGACATACTTGACATAAGCATATGCGATGTTTGACTGATTAATATAACTCATATTCAAGAACCAATTATTAAAAATTAATGTTTCAAATAACAAGCAGCAAATACATTTATTCCCAAAAAATCAGCTTCATTTGTCAAAAAAGTATAGATTCAAAGATGGAAAGTGAACTTTTATTTAACTGCTAATAACAATGAAAGGTATTGTGGTTATCTAATTATACATATATTAAATTTGAAAGACTCTAATTATACAGATATTAAATTTCTGGTTATTGTATTAACACGGAAAGAAGAGATAAATAGGTTCAAAATTTTACGATTAGAGATAACTTAAAGATATATGCATCTAATCAAAGCATTGGATTTTGTATGAGTTGTAATTACTGAAATTACGAAAACAGTGGTAAATGAGTAATTGTTCGTGAAAGAGAAAAACTTACTTAGCACATCTTCTCGAACTCGATTATAAGCCACTTGGAGTGTCGATAAATTTTTCGGTGCTAAAAGTTTTCCTAGAACATTGCCATATGCTTGCATAACTTCCTGCGATCTTGTAAGTACATGATTCAAAGGTCCACCATCACCAATAACATAATCCACAATTTCCACAACCATTTCAGGCTTCATGTTATCAATAATCTACAAATAAAAAAAAATCTTATTAGGATGGAAACAATTTATCCTATCTATATGTTTCTTGACTATCTTTCAAAATTCACTAATTTCAAATTTGACAGAAAGTTTTTAAAGAAGAGAAAATCTGTTTTAAACAATTAGATTAATTGATAAATTATAAACTGTTGGATACTTTACTTCTTTCATGTCTATTCTCTTCACAATGCGTCATAGAATCAGAAGTCCATTAAAAAAGTAAGAAAATTTTCTCAATAATGTAGATATAAAGCTTAGTACATTAAAATATAAAATAAAATTTAGCATAGCATCACCAAATAATGATCATACTGCTCAAAATGCATATTAAAATAACAAAATGAAAGCTTAAGAAACAAACATTTCACCTTTCCACTGCATTCAAGTATCTTCAACATCGTTTTTTCGTTTACGGATGGGTGTTTAAACATTATTTTTAATGCTTTCATCGAATCAACCAAAAAATCAAGTTTCGGGTATACTTTTAAAGCAGTACAAAGAACTTCAGCCATGTATCCAAACACTGTTCCAATTTTGGCAGCAAAAACATCGTCAAGATGTGTTAATAGTTGAATAATGCGTCCAAAAACCTCAAAAACTTACAGTAACTTATCATCTTGGGTAAATTCAAGGATATAATTTCTAAACTCCATATGTACATTTATATTAACTTCAATCATCAATAATAAAATGCAAAATTGAATTTATATATGAGTTCAATGGAATTTTCCAATAATTAAATAGCATGAACTATTTTTAAAGTTGCATAAAGAACGAGTGCAGTGTTCAAAAGCGATACTATGAGGAAGCAAGCATGTTAGACGAGCAAACAGTAATTTTGCTAATCTCCATGAAAATATAAAACAAATAATTGAATTATTTTTAACTTTGAAACATTCAAGGCAAATATTTTTAGGAATTAGAACTTAAATAAACAGTAACCTTTTCAACAAAATCTGTTACAAGTGGATTAGCAGGGGTATTCAACACTTCGAGCATTGTTATTAAAGCCCGCAGGATAGCAGCCGTTTTTGCGAGCAGATGTTCTGGTTTCGACTCATTCGTTTTAATATCCTATAATTTAAGATTTCATTACGAAGACATAATCTGGAGGAAAATAATGACTTTTTGAAAAATGGGAAAGTATAATGTAAGTAAAATATAATAAAGACACAAAGTTAGTGCAATCTATAACAAAATTGAAGACAAAGTTCGACATTTGTCTCATATGATCACTTATTTTCTAACTTGATATTCCATTTGAATTATGGCAAGTGTAATTCTTATTCTTAGATCTACCTCAATATATGCGCTTGCATCATCAAGGAATTGTTTCATAAGCGTTATTGCAGAAGGTATGGCACTATGCCAATAGGGACGCAATTCAACAAGTATCTGATGGCATTTATCTAACACTGCATTCGGTTGTTCTGGTTCAATATACCATCCCACTGTGAAATCGACTACATCCTGAGAAAAACTGGCTATATTAGTCAAAAAAGAGCTCAAATTCTTACTGCTGAAAAGTATTTGTAACGTAAGTGTCACAATACAAGATTACATAATTAATTTCAAATCCAGAACCTTCCTTTTCCATAATAAATCTAATTTTCAGCGCTTCCCAAAATCCAAAATTATAATGAAGCAACACGTGTCACAAGTCTAAAATGAATCCAGGCAGCAATAAATTACCATTGGAGACACTTTTGACTTATCAGCACGAAAAATTATTTGATAATAAATTGTGTATTTTTGCATACAAATTGATCACATACATCCATAAATTAATGAATGAAATTCAAAATGTACATGAACATAAATAATTAATTGATTGGAATGCAGCGTTTTGGTATTGATAAAAACAATGCTACAATCCCATAAGTGTTATTAAATGTTATGCTGTATTATGCCTTGAGTGTTAAGATAAGAATATATGAGTTAAGATATTATCAACTACAACATCATAAAAAAAACAGGTGAACTAACGTCAAAGCTATGCTTAAAGACTGCAGGAAAATATTTGGAAACAGCTAAACAAGTATCCAACAAAGATATAAGAATGATGGAAGAATCGTTCACTTCAAGCCAGTTCTTAATTGCAGTCATAAGTACCTAAAAACGATATAAAAAATTATGGAATACGATATACAAGAAAGTAGATAGGCACTGCATTCTGGTAAACATACAAATGAAAATCAAAAAATGATCATAAGGAACATATATGAAGAAAACTGGCAAATTGAAAAGAATTACTGATAGAAATAAACAGCATGCAAAATAGGCATAACATACTTCCACATCCTGAAGCTTAATACGCGACTGCCATGCAAAAGTTCCAATAAGATCTAATGACATAAAGACAGCCTTCAGTACCAGTGCTTTGTCATCTTCATATTTGTCAGGTATAAGCTTCGCTTCAGCCAACATCACCTTTAAGTATCTGAAATCGAGAAAAATTTTCTATTTATAATGGTGAACAATTATTATCATAGAAACTGATGGTCTCTTGATATAAGAAGCATCAATTATGGTACTGTTGAGACAATAGATAAGGAAATATAAGATAATCAGTTACAGTCATATGGAAGAAATTATGAGTGTCAAAAAAAAAAGAAAGAAAAACCTTCACAATGAGCCATTTGCAACGAAATCGCTAGAAATAGATTAAAGAATTAATATTCATCTATTCCTATAGGATTCCCTTATTATTAGTAAAATTGAAAACTTACTCATTATACTGTGAAAACATAATACAGCCCAAAGATCCAAGACAATCAGAAACCCAGCGTTTCACATCTAATTGTTGTCGAGTTTTAATGACATATAACAAATCTTCGATCAACTTTTTCCAATCACATCCAATATTCTTTAAAAAAAATTCTTGTAATTTTCAAAAAATTATCACTAACAGAAATTGAGTCCTTAATTTCTAACCAAATGAATGCATTATTATAACCATTATCAAATCCACTGATAATCTCTCATACCAAAGAATGAAATTACATGTTCAATATTCAGTAACACTACTAATAAAATTTTTTCACTAATAATACATACAGCAACATCACTGGCAAGCTTTAAAGCTTTTTGAAGTTGTTCGCATGCAGCAATGCGCTCATCTTTGGTGTAGTTCTTTTTATCGTTCAAAATCTAAAATCAATTAATCTAGTATTAATTCTAAAAACAAACATGAACAGTGATATATTTTTTCATCATTTCTATCAAATGTAACTTTTATTTTCCACATTAAATTTTTCTGTGATTAATCAAACTGATTATATCTGTTTTTTTTGGAATCTAAACGGAGTATTCTAAATGTTGCAACGATTTTAAATGAAAAATAAAATTGAG
Organism: Onchocerca volvulus; assembly: GCA_000499405.2. Lineage (NCBI taxonomy): Eukaryota > Metazoa > Nematoda > Chromadorea > Rhabditida > Onchocercidae > Onchocerca > Onchocerca volvulus. Next base: position 7,409,323 of record HG738137.1, on the reverse strand, counting down.
TAAACTGAAAAATTTGTATCACTCAATAAATAGAAACTAAAAAAAACAACTCGTTTAACAGTTTTCTTAATGCGAAATTAGGTAACCTATGCAATTTCTTATGCGGTAATGTAGGTTAAATATGCTTAATTTTTCTTTGATATAACTTTTTACTTATTATTAATAGTCACTGTTCTATTCAAGCAATGTTTACTATTTATCTAATTTCTCCATTTCCGCTTATTGTTTTTTGATCTCATTTAATATTTAGTTGAATTAAGTAGGAGTGATCCTCGAAGAAAGTTTAAATTTATTTGCAAAAAATAACAAACCCGACACACGAGACTTTTCAATTCCACATTCTTTGTCTGTTGAATTTCCATACCGCCATTCATAGCGCCAGAGTATCAGTCAACCTTGCATCACACCACCTCAACAAATATGAACCAAAATACCGTTGATTCATACAACCCATGAAATTATTCAACTGACTAAAAATAAAACAATCAATTTCGACAAAAAGATGAAGATATTTAAATACCGATCTTTGAAATAATTCATTGCAATAAAATTTTATGCACTTTATAACCACGCAAACAATTACAAATAATAGAAATCAAAAATGAATTTAGAATTCAAAGTTATGACTAAATTTAACTTGTAAAAGTAAATAGACATCAATGAGAATAAGCAAGTGAACCAATAAATAAGAAAAGTTATAAAGTGTTGTAAAAATTTCCCAAATATCCACAAATAATTTAAATTAGCTATTGCTCTAACGAAACTGAAGAATGAAGTATGAAAGCATGAAGTTTGAAATACAACTACGAAGATTATGAGACATTAGTGTCAATAGGATAAGGGAATAAAAGCCTTTCTCCCCCACTTCAAGAATAATCAAAAAATCCTTTCCTTTTGTTTTCAATCTCTTCCCTTCTAATTTTGCACAGCTTAAAACAAGTACGAATTTGCTAACTACAATAACATGAGAGAATTTATCGAAGATTTAAAGAATTTTTGATGTTTAATTGTCAAAAAAATTGATGTCACCGCAAAATCAGAGATGACATTCACAAATTCCATTTTTTCAGATATCACGATGCTATTGATCAGTCCTTTAATATTGATTGGAGCAATTAGTGAATAAGGGAAGGCAAGTGTAAGGTATACGTAAAAGTGCATGTCTTTTTTAACTTTATTTTGATAGATCCGGGTTATGTTCTAATGAATTATTTATTGACACTACATAGCTCAAGGATTAGGAAAGGAAAAAATACCTAGGAATTAATAACAAATAAAGCGAAATAACGGATAACATTAATTATAAAAGGGTCAAAGGTTAATAGAAAGAGAATTAAAAAGATCCAATTGTTCTGGAAAAAAGAATCAAAATTGGAAATAATCCAAAAATTATTACTAACTGCTTCAAAGTCTCTAAGTGATCATCAACTGATCCCTTTCCACCGGCCACCCCGTACTGACAACCTTCTACCAAAACCTTCCCCACACATTCGAAGAACATTCGGTCCGCCAGACATAGATCGACTCAGTATGCTACAATGATAGGTGCAATACGAGAATTGTCTAACGTTTTCTTCAAGCAATCAGGATACGATAGGAATACAGTAATTGTGACGATTAGCGGTAATGTAACGAGCAATATTGCAGCGCAATGCTACTGTAGTAGACCGGGGTTACTGTGACTGTGTTAATGGCGGCAAGATGACGGTGATACTGTCATGCTAATAGCAATGCCGAGTCCACGGTTACAGTAATGAGTAATTTTGAGACTATGCAAATTGTATAGGCAAGAACAGCGATAAAACAACCCTGGAGATCTTGGGACAATCACTACAGCTTGGATTAAGTGGAATGATTTGAATCTTATTTCAATAACTTTTATTTTTTTGGAGACAAATATTAATGAACAAAAGTAAATAGTACTAATAACTGACAAAATTCGGGGAAGTTTTAGGCAAAATATTAGAGAAAAAAAGGTAAATTAATTTTTATAATTTCGAAAAATTTTTTGATTATCATTTTAGTAAACACAGTAACTGTAGTATTCTGAATTTTAATGATACCAACTTATCATCAAGCCATACAAGCTATAGAAACTTTTAAAAAAATAAAAGAAACAAAGTGTCACAGAACATGGCTTAGTTTTTATTCAGTGATTCCTTCAAATACACGTTTAAAACAAAACATCTTCAAGTTATCGAATGTTTCAAGCAAAACTTACAATCAGGCGACCTATGAACAAATTCTTTTAAAACTGAAATTTCAAAATTACGAATGAGAGGAAGGATAAGAATATTCATAATAAAGAGAAAAGCTATAGGTAACTTAGATGCTGATTTAGATTTACAGTTTAGATTTGGAATACTCGTCGAATTGTTAAATTCAATGATATGGCAGTCAATTCTCTAGAAAAAGATCTAGCTAAGGATTTCATTGATATGAAATTTAACTCAAAAACATATCATTTGAGAACAAGATGAGCAAGACTAATTATAGAATTCAACAAAAATCATAGGTTAATTTAAATTAAACGAAAAATAGAAACTAAATAAAATCAAAAATAAAAGTAAAAAAGAATATTAAAATCATGCTTTAACCAAAATTTCGGTTTCTACACATTTGTTTTTGTCAACTTTTATTCCTCAATTATATGGTTAGATTAAATCATTTAATCTAACTTATTTAGTAACAGAATTTTTTATTTATAATCGTTTCTTTAAAGCGGAAGTTCTTTTTCGTGCTGATAATTTTGGATCCATATCACTCATATTTTTAATAAAAACGATAAAAATGTATTGTTTTAGTAAAATTTGCGACTCTTAATGGAATTGTACAGTTGCTTCATTTTTCCTATCCTAGCTATCACAGATATTTTCTGGAATTGCCCAAATGATTTTATTACTGCTTGGATAAATACCTTCTTCATCTTACAATCCTGATTTTAAATTTTAAATCCCCTTGTTCATTTCCATCTAGATCTTTTGATTTTGCTCCAAATTACAGATGTATTATCAAGATGCTCGCAAGATCCAATCATTGTTATCACCATTGCCTAATTAATATGAAATTCAATTATTTATTTATTTCAGTGAACGGTGTTTCTGACGAATATAATATTCCTTCCAATTATTGATTGATCCGAAGATCGATGCCAATGAAGTTGTCTATCGAGATGAATCTTTCAGTGCTTCCTATTTTTTTTTTTTTTTTTTTTTAATTTTTCCGAATATTTCAAATGGAAAAGCCGAATACGAACGGAATTTATTAGGATTTCGGTTAGATAATTCAAATAAAAAAAGTTTTTTAACATCGATGATCTTCGGTAACAATGTTTATAGTAAATCTTGTTTTTTTTTTTCTTTTTTTAATTACTCAATTAAACCTGGTGATACGAGCAACAGCAACACTTTTGGTCGTGTTGTTGCGTACGTGATAACACGTGAATGCTGATTTTAGCATCCCAATCTACAAGAGGAGAATTCATAAGCATTATTCACAATTTGCTGTTTACGTGAAAATGACGTGAAAAATTTTTAAAGTGCTGGAAGAATATTTTTCCAACGAAATAAACGATTTTTGAAGTTACTTTAAGCAATTTGTTTATGTATCAGACATATGATTAACATTCAGACGTCTCGTCCGGCAATTGTTGTTGAGCAAAGATTTAAGATTTAAGATGACAAAGCATGTCTTGTGAGTTTGCTTGCTTTCACATTTTTTTTCGAAACAAGAATTATGATTTTCTGGTTATGAATCTGGCAGTTTCCTTTGATAACACAACAATTGATGAATTCCGGGAGAAGCGTATTCTTCACGCTTGATGGATCAAGAAGAAGCTTATGTCACGTCATTTAGAAATCGATTACAATGACGCAAAGTCGGAAAATGTGTAAGCACAGGAGAGCTTAAATTTTCTAATATTTTCTCCTAGCAAAAGGATTCATTTCAAATAAAAGGTATCGAATAATAATCATAGTAACGAATTAAAGGTACACTACTTTTCAATTTGTCAATATTCATTGAGAATCGAAGAGTCACAAATTTCATTATGTAAGATTCTCTACTGATTCCACCAACATAGATTACTAAGGCTGAAAAACTTTTTTTTTTCGGTGATGTCAGTTAGCAGAAACTTGTAGGAAAAGAAACTGAATATAAAACTTGAAAAACCATAAGAATGCTAAACGAAGATCAACAAAAATGGCACATTTCTATTTTCAGCTAATTTTCATTTCATTTCTAACAATTTCAAAAGTTAAGCAGAGAAATATTTTTCTTAATTACTAATCTAGAAGTCAGCAATTAATCATTGAATGAGTCTTAATATTATAAAAATGAAATGTGAGATGACGGTAACTGGAAAAACTATTCAAAAAATTTCTGACTCTGAACTTGATAGAAATCATCAAATAAGAGAAAATTTCAAAATTTTCGAGAAAATTTAAATCGATTTTTGAAATCTAACGAAGTTTTTCAAGCGATACAATTTGAATGGTATAGCAATTAAGAAAGTTCGTCTTTTTTTAGAAAGCTAATGAATCGTTCATTCTCATATAATGTAATCACAGATATCGACTGCTATCTGAAGAATCTTGCGATTTTTCCAAGGGTATAATGATTTACAGGTACTGCTGTAAATCATTATAAATCACCTTAAATTAAGGATACTTTACTAATTCATAGTTTTTCATCTTAAATAATGTATTTAAGAGAATATAAATAATCTATTCAAAATGAATAAGTAAAGTTTCCTTAAGAGTTACTGGCATAAAATTCTCAAATTCGAATCGATTCAAACAAAAAAAAAAATGATAAACATGAAAAGATATGCAAGATAGCGTGCATATAATTCTAGATAGATTGTTTGAATTCATTTTAAAATGTTTACTAGGATCTGCTGAACGAATTGCTTATCGAAGCGGGTTTCTTTATCGGTAGAACTTTTGTAAAGAAGTTGATGATAGAAATTCTCATTAAATCATCCAGTTTTTCCGGTTTGGCTGAGATGATTTTGAAATGCCTAATCATAGCTAAATAAAGTGTAAATAACAATATGTTCTGATTATTTGACTCTTTCCGATCATTTGATTTATTTTTAAATTCAGAAACACAACATCAAATTCTATAGAAGACAAAAATCATGCTTCAAGCTTTCTGTTAATCTGTGCAGGAAATACAGCTATACTCATAATACGATAGTCGCATTATGTTCTAATTAGTAGTTTAGATCAAAACGATGAATGAGGCTATCGATTAGTCAAATTTGATTACACAAACTTCTTGAAGAATCAAATTTATACTGAGTTTGCCGATATCGATTCTCTACTTAATTTTATCTGTGTAAATTTTTATTTAAATCAAATTCTTGTGTTGGATTATGAGAACCTAAAATCATTAGCTAAGGTGTTGATGGCCGTTGATCTTAAATAAAACTATTAATTAAATAAATTTGGATGACTTATTTTTCTCTCTTTCATATACTCTTTGCCATTTTTAAAATTATTTACATATTTCAAATGGATTCATTTAACAATTATTGATTAATTACAAAATTAATTCATATATTCCAAATAGATGATTTTGAAACTTTTATTTGACTCATTTATGCGGGGATTATTATATTAAAGCATTGTAATGTTTTGCGAAATGTTCGTGAACAATTTTATTGAAATAAACTGAGAAAAATTATTATGAATTATTATAAAATATAGAAAATCGATGGAAACGAGTACTCGTACGACATGTACGTCACTTTTTTTCCTATCTATAGTATATGTTTAAGTTCACTTCTTTTTGAATGTCAACCAATTATCAATTTTTTGTAATTTTGAGCCTTAGACTTTTTTTCAACATAGCATTTCAAATCTTTTATTTTCCGTCTCTTTACTTATAGTATTAATAATTGATAATTCTCTGAATACTATAGCATACCTTTTTCCAAAAGGAAGAAATTTAGCTTAATTCTTTGCTCAATAATAATAATGATTCAATTATTCTAATCTTTCTTCAACTTTTTGTCAGTAGTAAGCTAGGCTTGATAATTTTTGCTTTCTCTTTCTTTTATGCTAACAACTTAGCTTCTTCTATTTTACTTTCCTTAAAAAAAAAAAAAGAAAATCTTTAATTTTCTTCAATTTTAGTTAATAATCATTTTCAAAGGTATAGAATAGTTGAAATAAATTTCCTTTCTGGCAATAATTCAAATTTACAGTCTTATTCAAATGCATGTATCAAGATTAATAAAGCGATCAAGCTTGGATCAAAAGATCGAGAATTACTTATCATCATCATTGTTCTATGCCATCAAAATTTGTAGAACAGATATTTTTCATAGCATTTCTGGATTGACATCTGTGACTAATCACACTTATTTATATAGAATTCATGGTAATTAAAAGTTTTTCACTCTTTTTAAACTCAATATTATTGACGATGACATCATGAAAATCTCAACAATATGGTCCAGCTAAAGTTTTCTAGGCAACAAATAATCCATAATTCATTAATTTAAATAATTCCATCTGTGCAAACCGCATTAATAAAAAATCACACGGCACAACAAGCTTTTACATTTATAATTTTTATAAAAATGAAGTTCATTTCAATAGAAATGAAAATTAGTCGGATTTTCATTCATTCCATTTGATTTTTGGCGATTAATAATCATGCAGCCAAATTTGAATCGCAATATTCACTGAAATATCTTCCTCCAAGATCTTCGACACATTCAAAGAATCTCTCGTTAGTTTAGGACGAATGGACGACTTCAGAAGATGAATTTTCAAGTACTAAAGCAACTAGAAAAATTCATTGAGTGAGGAAACGTTCGCATCAATGATTATTGCAGAACAGTTGATTTTTTTTTTTCAAATTATTTTGTCATTCATCAGTGCTATATGTCATTGTATCAAAATATTACACTTGTTTTACTTCAAATTTCAACTAATTCAGGGGAGGGAAAACAATTTTCCTTTTTGTCTCTGTTTCAATTTTTCCAATTATATTTTTAAATATTTTTGTCTCTTTTCAATCTTTTGCGAGTCATATTTTAAAGCATTTTAAAGCGCAATTAGTTAAGCATATTAGAGCAGAAGAATAAGGAGAGAAGATGAGATAATTGACTAGATTGAAATGTATGCAAAGTGCTGTTAAATTAGATTACTCTGTAAGTGGCACTGAGAGTTTTGGATTTGTTGGTAAATGGAATGGATGAAGTTGTTTTGATGAAGTTGAATTTATGGCATCGCAAAAAAGGCGATTTTCCCGATGGATTTGTGCATTTCTTTCGGGTCAATTACATCTGTCGGTTGTTTATTGTTGCGTCATAACAATGAAATTTAGATTTGTGTGTATGTGTGTGTGTGTGTAACAAACACAACTAATATCAATTGAAAACTTTACATTTGATGTGAAATTTGAAGAGGAAAATGCTGTCAAATCTTTCATTCATAAGAATTGCAAATAAATGCCGCAAATTTTCCGGTGCAAAATGCAAAATGAAATAAGCAAATTTCCATTCACTAGAATTTCTCATTTTAATTCTCAATAATTTTAATCAAAAATTGATTAATATCAATTCAATCATTTGATTTAATAAATGATTTGCATCATTATGCTCAAATTTTTCAACAAAATAAAAATAAAAATTTGGCATGAAATACTTATGATTTTTATGGTTAAATACTTATTTAAATATGAAATAAAAATAAAAACTTAATACAAAATGCTTTATATACATACTGTACTTAAATACTTATTTAAAAAATACTTATTTACTTAAAATACTTATTTGTTTGAAATACTTATTAAAATACTTATTTAAATATCATGGAATACTTATTTAAAAGCCAAAAGTTTCTTCAACTTAAGTAAACTTGAGAAATTCTTTGCTTCTCCATTTTTTTAGCGGTTTTTTTTCTGTGCTTTTTTTTCATTTTTTTTTTTCATTTTTTATAATTCATTTACAAAATTGACATTTTCACATCCATGACACAGCAGATTTGGAGCATTTAAAATTATAGTTTATTTTAGCCTAAATCTTCTTTCAATCTAAATTTAAAAGTTTAATGGTGATTTTAGATTGAAATAAATTATGCACTCCAGTTGTGGATTCCCAATAGATGAGAATTTTACATGAAAAAATCAAATGGTGAATGTGTTGTCGAAGGCTGAGAGATCCAGGAAATATGAAAATTGTTTGCAACAATTTGAAAATGAATAAATTTTCTGATGTGTCATCCATAATTGGCTAATTCTTGGCTCTGGAAATGTGTCGTCCATTTCCCCTTATTGATCGTATATTTTAGTCCAAATGTGTTGATGCAATTTTGCTTATTTGATTAAATGACAGCAGCAAATATTATTTTGGCAACTATCTTTTTTTTCAGGATCATCACTGTTTAAGAGAGAAATGAATGAATAAATGTGTCTGAGAAGAGCGATATTTTCATGATTTTATGCATCATTTTTCACTGTCATCAATTGCTTAATTTAAAAAATAACCAATCAATTCATCAGATACTAACAACTTGCACTGAAGATGACATTAACAGCACGAAATGTTCAAAATTGAGTTCTATTAAATCAAATTTTTATTTATTGTATTTTTAAATATGAAAAATAATAAAAAGGCTATTGAATGAGAAAATTCATTTTAGGACAACAAAAAAGCAATCATTCGTAATCATTGATGTTAGTAATGGTGATTGCAGAATGGATTATAGACAGAAAATTGACATGTGATGTGATTTGAAAAATTGATTGATTTAGAAATTGAAGTTGGCACCGGCTAGGATGATTTCAGTATGACATGCAAAACAATCCTACTATTTTCTTTTGTTTATTCTTGCCTTACTTTAATTGCTTACTTTATGAGCATTTTAAGTTATGCAAACTTTCCAAAAATATTTCTTTTAGCAAATATTTATGCAAATAAATATGTTTGTTTACTACTTTTTGTTTATTAAACAGCCATTCACTTTGTTACTGTTGTTCGATGGTTACCTTTTTTGCGTTTTCTTGTTGGCAATATTTTTTTTATTTTACATTTTATGCAAAACTTGCGCATTTCTTCCATCAATTTCTTGCACTTCACTTTTTGTCATCCATCATTAAAACTTTTTAATTTATTACTGTTATTAATTTGTCTTTCGAAACCAATTATACCTCATTTTAAGGTTTGTTTTTTTCTTTCACAAAAAAGGCAATATTTGATCATACAAAGCTTATATTTAAATGAAATTTGAAACGTAATTGCATTGTTAAAAGCTTATCTCTTTGGAGGGATAAAAATCCGACTGATGCAAGAGATCTTCTGATTAAATTTCCATAATTAATCGTTAATAGCCTTTTAATGGAAATTTTCTGGGCTTTTCGAAATGATTATTCAAAATGCAAAACCTATCTCTCTAATTTCTCATTATTTGATGTATCGTTTTTGAAAAGAATTGATCTGTGTGTGTGATTGTAGAAATATGCAAGTGAGAATTTCAATGATATTTCAAATGTTTATCAGATGATGATGAGATAATTTAAAACGAAAACGATATGCGAAAAGAGAAGATTAGAAAGGATTAGGAAGTTAGGCAAATATGATGAAAATTGGATGAGAGCTTGCTTTTGCAAGTTTCCATAAGTTTTTGGCTTATTCTTCTGTTCCCATCTCTCCTGGGAGTCCATAACAACTGAGACAGATGAAATATCAACATCCTCCCAAGCGACAGATATATTTGGACCTTTTTAATGCTCCAATATTCCACAAAATGCTGTCACATTAGCACTGATTATTAACTAACCGACTTGTCACCATTTATCAGATCAACAACATCACATTCATAATTTTTTGATAATTTTGTTGGCCAATTATCAATTTTCAATTGTTAAAATTTGACTTCTTGATCAGTTACAGAGATGAAATCTAACTCCATAAAAGTGCCACAAATCTAAAGATGAAGACAAACGATTTAACCAAAAGCAAAATAATTAGCTATCGAATTTTGTGTCAAATTGGAATCGTCTCGTACAAAAAAATAGTTTTTTGAATCAACTTTTTTGCTCAATGCTAGCAGAGACGAATGTAAAATGTAACTTCCAAAAGATTAGAATCATAAAAAGAAGATGCAACAAACTACAAATCTAGAATGTTGCAAAAACGATGAGATGAATTCAATCTAAACTGTTCATAAATTCAATGATTCAATTGCAATGATAATAATTGAAACGATTACTGGCAATGATAATAATAATAGTAATTGTAAATTAAAATTTTAATTAAGCCTTTTTTTTTGCATAAACTTTGATGCATTTGGATGATACTTGGATTGAATCAAGACAAAACTACGATTTTGTCAAGTTTTAAATCAATTCACTGAAGCATAAGAAAGCGAAGACATTCTCGTCCCTCCTTCTCATCATCATCATCTCCTCCTACAAACAACATCTATTTTGTTTATGGGCTGGTGGTTGTTGTTGTTGTAAAATTGCTTGAAGGCTGGAGCTACTGCTATCCGAGCACAGAGTTACCTCAGTTCTACTCGGCAACCCGACCTAATGATGAATTACTCGACGAACAGGTGATCCGTAACAATGACTTTTTCCTCCTCCAACTGCTGCTAATAATCTCGACGATAAACTTCTCACTCTTATCATGCTTATCTTTCTTACCCAATGCATCTCATATTTCTCCAAATTTCAACAATTTTTCATCGTAATTTTACGACATTATCAATTTTGTTAAATAAAATTAAACTGCAATAAATAGTTTATTGGTTTGTTTGTTAGTTTCTGCGTTCCTTTTCGAAGTTCGAATTTCCAACCAAACTTTGAAGTGATCGTTCTTCTTCTTCTTCTCAACTCTCCTTTCAATAGGCCATTTATATGCTTTTCCAACGGTCTTCATTCTTTCTCTAATTAGCATTTTTAAATATTTTATTCAAGTAGAATATATTCGAACATGTATAGATGATAAACAGCCATTTTTCTCGATAATATTTTAATTTTTATGGATTTTTTTTTTTTTTTATAAATAATAAATTTTTTGAAGAAATAATCACAGCTAGAAAGATTTGTCAACTTAATAAGTCTTTAATAGTGATAATTGATAATTAGTTTCATTCTGTTATATATGATGATATAACTTGATATGCAGGTGCAAGTCGTGAAGACTGCATGCTAATCATGATTGAGTACTGGTCTTCGAGAAAAAACTCGCACAATTCCAACTGTTCAAACATTTATTTTCAAACTGTGAGTTGTCAGGATGGTTTGCTATGAATTTATCATTCAATTTAAGCCACATCATACATTAATTTTCGTACATACAACGCTGAAGTTTAGTTTCAGCAAGAAAATTTTGGTTTTATTTTCGATGTGGCTTTTTGTAAAATGTACTTTTAAATTCTTTCTTTTAACTTTAGCTTAGTTTCAGAAAAAGGAAGTCACTTGTTAGGGACACAATCCAAAAAGTATTCCAGAATTGTGCTGAAGTACGAAAAGACTCGAATTGGAATATTCCAATCTTTCATTACAAAGTTTTTCGTTCACTTTAGTCGCTTAAGCAGTGCAAGCGAAATGTCACTTCGATGATATACGACGTCGAGAAATAGAAATGGTCACTGAGTGCAAGTCTTACATTAAAATTCAGCATTCATAACTTTACGAATTTATTCCCAACGGACAAAACTGTGCGACATAAATATATGGGAATTGGATGGAAGCAAACCTTTGACCTTTCACCCCTGACTTATTTTTCTTTTCCTTTTCATTCACCCTTGATTCCATTTTAAAATACTAGCCTAGCTAAGCAATTTTCATCATTCCCAAATTTGCTGATCGTACAAATTAGAAATTATTATTTAATATAATCCTATTTGGTCATTGGCCGGTTCAATAAGTACTTTCATCTAAATTTAAGTTATTCAATTCATTAATACAAAAGATTATTTAAGGCTTTTGCAATTACTAATACTTCAACAAGCGACAGTTGACAATAATTAGATTTATCCATTCGGAATGTTTGTAAATGCAATGCAAATCAGCCTTACAATTTCAGAATAACGAAATTTAATAAGCTTTTTTTTTGGTACAAAGACTAATACTTGAAAAAAAAAGAAAAAAAAAAACGGAAAAAAACCGATTTTTTTTTTTGCTGAAATTGGACATAAAATATTCAGTAAAAGATTTCTATAAATTCACTTAAACAGTTCCCAAGTTTATATTGATCAATGATCTACTATTAACTGATATATTATCATGATTAAATCGAAGCGTAAGCCTTGACATTTGTTGATATTTCCAACTGGCTTTAAATAAACATTTTTTTTCCTATCATTAATAGCTTCAAAAAATGTAAATTTAATCCTCTTTTAAGTCGTACCAATAATCACATAAGCCCTTTCTACTGGCTCAAATTGTTCGAATTTTTTTAATTTTTTTAAAAGTATTCCTGAATGTTATTTCGACAATTACACCGGAATCTAAATTCATCTTATCGATACTTTTAAATTCCAATCATTTCTCTTCGATTAATCAATCCAGCACAAGGTAAGCAGTATTTTAATACTTCTCTGAAAAGTTGGAAATAGTCACAATTTGAGGAAAAGTTTAGAATTCCTTTTATGGATTATTATTTTGACAAAAATCGCTGCTGTTTTTTAATTTTTCAAAAATTCTCAAGTTGTACTACTATTGATCTTTTTTTTTTTTTTTGAAGTATGAATTCATTAGCAGCATATTTCTGATGAAAGTGGAAATAAGAATTCATCATAGGTCAATGCTAGCATCCATCAAATAGAATTTATTGATTAATTTTAATTTCGACTATACCAATATGAAGCATTTAAATCAAATCTTAAATCAATTCATTTCATGTACACTTAGTTTATCTTCATTCAATCCAATTTATAGCCTCCAATTCATTTTAATTTGATCCAACTTAACTGTTCGATTTGATTTAATTCAATTTAATTCAAAAAATCGAATTTCAATTTAATTTCAGCTCAATGAAATTCTATCATCTATATTTTGCTTTAGTTTAATTTTGGCCTATTCATCTGCTGCTATTTTACTGCCTTATAATATAATGAAGCTTTGATCAATTTCCTCTATTTTACTATTTCACGTTACTTACGTTACTTACGTCATTTTGCCTTCTTATCATTGGTGTAGAAGTATGCATTGCTTGATATGTCTATTATTAATTGCACAAATATGGCCTGGCCATGGCCAAGAATGCCGAAAAGTACAGAAACAGGTAGATCGAACACCTTTGCCGATCGGCGTTTTCTTGCCAATTCAATATAAAAAAGTGCTCGAATCTGCTATTAATATAGCTCTGGAACATATTCACAATCAATCCTGCATTCTCAATGATTTCTATTTGAAACTTCATTTCAAGGATACCGAGGTTTCCTGATTATCATTTTTATCAGCTTCGTTAATTCAATAATATTCTGAATATCATTCCAACTTCAGATCAAAGAATATTTCCGACGAGACCAATTTTTGAACCTAATTTAGAGATTTTGGAGAAATTTTAGTTGATCCTGCTTAAATTTGCTTTCATTTCAGCATTTCTTAAGGAATTTGCTTTCTTCATTAATTGATAAAACAAAAATCGGCAACACTATCTATTGCTTCAAATATGAGGTATTTCCCGAGTAATCTCAGGAAATTCGAGCATTTAATTCTTAAGCTTCTTTAATTATGCACTTTTAATTCTCCAAAGATTATTTTCAAATTAAAAAATTAAATTTTGTAATGAAAACTAAAGACTCTGAGGAATAAATGAAAATACGATTGATTTGAACAAATTTGGCTGATTTTTTTTTTTTTTAGTTTCTTCAAAACTAAACATTTTAATTGCTTTTCTAACTAGTTCAAATATACGAGTAAATGTTCTATGGATTTTTGAATAAATTTAAAAAATAAAGAATTGCTTGCTAATTAGACAGCTGAAAATCAGTTAAATTGATTGCTACAATATTTCTTTCTATTTATTTTTATAAAACTTTGACTGATTTCTAAAACTTTTTAAAAAAAAAAAAACTTCATATTTGAAGCAATAGGTCAACAATATCTGACACTGGCAATATTTGCAGAAATACAATTTTTTAAGAATTTCAGAAAAAATTTTCCTTAAAATTCAAAGTAAAAATCGATTTTAATTTTATAAATAATTTCTAAGCAAAAAGTGCACATGATTGAAATTGCATAAATTATAGTGCAAGACAGCACTTGGTATGAAAGCACTGTTCGAGCTGATGAATGCACATCCACGACCTTTTGCACTTTTTGGTGATGCATGCACAAATGTCAACGAAGTTGTCGCTATGGCATCCAAGTATTGGCATATTTTACATTTATCATATGCCGAATTACATGCAAAATTTGCAACCGCAGATGCTCAGGAAGTTTGATCTTATCAATTTAAAAATTAGTCGTAAATTAAACCTTTGAAACCTGGTGGCGAATATTATCATCATATTCTTCTCATCAATCATCTAAAAAGAGCAAAGATTAGTACTAAAATTTAAGCAATTAAATTAGCTTAATTAGTGATAAAAAAATATCTTTGCTAGACAAAACACAGACTACTTCCGTCACTCTTTTTCAAGATTGCAAACAAATAGAGTAAAGTCAGGATGGAGAAAGAAATTTTAAATGAAGATGACGATTATGATGTAGCTGAATAAGCTGAATAATCGGGTTAGAACAAATAAGTTGACACATGAGTAGCATGTCATTTCCTATTTACAATGCTATTGGATGCAACTTGGAAAATTTCAGCCTAAAACTTTGAAATTTGCAGCGATAGAAACCTTTCAACTACTTATTGCTTTTATTTCTGCCGAGCTAATAGAACTAATTTGCTCGTTTAAGTATATTTTATTTTCTTGGCCATTTAATTTAGACATTATTACTTTATTTTTGTTGACAATATTGGACAGATGACATGTTCTCGAAAGGACACTACCATAACAATGCATACTAATTTAATTTCCTCTCAAATTTCGAATATTTCCAGTTTAATATTTCAATTACTGATAATCAAAAGCTCCATACTAATAGTCAGAATTATGTCGAAAGTTACAAATTATACAAAAATGTTTCGGTCGAAAAATCGGCTCTTCTAGATTTTGACATCTACTTTTGATGAAAACCCATTTTTGCATAAATAATGATTAATTGAACTTTTGAATAAGGAATTCAAAGATTATATAGTATTTTTTCGTTTTTTAAATTTCGAAAGAATTTTTTGTTCTTATCAGTATTTCATCAAAAATAATAGAAAACAAATTAATTGATAAGTCTTGCGCTAAATAGAATTTCAAATGATAATGAAGAATCGAATTTTTGGAATAAATTTTCAATGATATATGCAATGATAATGCCAAACTTGCCATTTAAGAAGCTTTCTGCATTATTCTATTGAAATTCCAGATGTATCCAACGTTTTTCCGTATGGTACCTGGATATCAGAATTCAAATTTAGCACGATGTCATCTCATTTTTCAATTTAATTGGACTCGCGTTGGCACATTGAAGCAAAGCGATGATCCACGTTTTTCACTGGTAAGAGGAAATCAAAAAGTTAAATGAAAATTTAACTCTCATTTTGGTTTGTTTCTAAAAATAATTAAAATTTTCAGCGATATAATTTGCTATCGCTGAAAATAGTGAAAGTGGTTGTATGGTACGTTTTCTTAAATACAACCATAAATCAAAATCTTGGATCTTATCAACAACATTTTTCAACGGACTGAGAGCATTGGAGAAATTTTAAAAACTTTTTCCACCTTTTAAAAATTTTCGACTCCTTTCCTCTCTCCCACACACTTCAGCATCTTTGAACCATCAAATTACAAATGTCTGTTTTGCCTAAAAATTCCTGAAATGCATTGATAAAATTCGTTCACCACTAATCTTATCAGCAAAGAAATTATTAAATGATATATAATTTGCAATTAAAGCCACATGAATCACTGACAACACGATTAGAGCATGGATTTGGCGTTCAAGTAATATATACTGCTGGAATTACGCATGATGAGATTGAAAATATTGGTTATGAACTTGCTGCGCTAAAGGTTTTCAGTTATCAGTTGATTTTTGCTTCATAATTGATTGGTTGAGTTGATCAAATTGAAAAATAAATCGCATTCATTCTCGAGTTGGAAACTAATCCCAGAAACTTTGTTATGGAATCAATGAATAATAAAGTTTTACGATATTGAATTAGCAATAATCAAATAAATACCAAAAATAATTTACAATCAGGAAAAGTAATCTTTTCAAATGGTTTCCTTTCAGTCTTCGTTCGGATAAGAAAGCTTGAAAAAACTAATAATTGTTTTAATTACTTTGGCTTTGACATTTTCTTATTTAGAAACGTGACGCTCGAATTCTTATCGGTGATTTTGAGGAATCATTAGCTGTGCGAATATTATGTGAAGCTTATCAAAAGGGTATGTACGGTGAAAATTATGCCTGGATATTACCCGGTTATCATAAAAGTAAGTATAAATCTGTGATCTGTCGTGATTTAGCTCAAGATTAAGATGGCGATACGCCGCTGTACGCTTTCCTAACACGCAATTGCATGACGGAATTTGAGTATCTCTAGAGGATTAGTCATAGCATAAATTGCCAAAATTTTCAAAAATTCTTGTATAATTTACAGAAAATCAATACTCGAGATCAAAAAAAAAAAAAGAAAACTTGAAATGATTTAGTAAAATTGCCCATTTATTTAATTAAATAGATGAATTGGAACAAAGTAAAGAGCATTCTTTCTCGCTCTTAAAGTAAAAATTATTTAAACAAACACTTTTATTTCGAGAATATAAAAATATTTGCCAAAAGCTATCATCAAAAGTCTTCTTTCAATTTTATATTTTTATTGAAAATGTTTAACTGTTAAATTGATTACAACAAATAATTAAAAGATTTTCGTCAGAAACTGTTCATGAAGAATCGATGCGAAATATCGATTTTTTTACTTGATAAAAAGTATGCTTTACTTAATTTACTTAAAAATGTCCAAATGCTAAGCAATTTTGACTATTGTAAATTAAATGCTAGTTCGAAAGTTCGATATTTAGGTGATTGGTGGCATAATCTAACCGATGTCAATTGTACAATAGAAGAGCTCGAGCAGGTAATCGAAAATCACTTTGCAGTGGAATTTTCACCCTATTCACAAAGGCTTGTTCGACTTACTGTTGCTAATAAAGTTAGTTCATTTTGAGTTATTAGATCAGTATCTATCTGTATTTGAGTAAGCAGAGAACCTGGATTCGAAGCATTTTAATTAATTGAAATTTATAAATGTCATCAAATTTGCTCACTTCATCAATTAAATGAAGTGAATTTAAGTATTATTTAGACGGTATCAGCAATTCGTACGGAGCTTAGTCTTAGAGACGAATCATTACCGGAAAGTCTTTTCAAAGGATATGTGTATGATGGACTGTGGACACTTGCTTTAGCCATCGAACACGTCGTCCAACTTCACTATAAACGTGATGGCTTCACGTCAATAGCAGACGCAAGTGATACAGCGGATTGGGTTAAACTTAGTGCCGAATTACAACAAGCTGTCAGCAGCACGTCATTTATTGGCGTCACGGTAAGTACACAAGAAGTTCTTTCTTTTTTTTTTTTGTTTTGATTTTATATTGATCATTGACCTTTGTCCATTTAACCCTTTGGTTTTGTCACTATTAGATTAGCAACTTCCGTCTCATACCAAAACTTACCAATTTATTATTGTTTATATTATTTTGATTGTGGGCAAAAAAAAGTTCTTTTCTTTAAAGCATACGTAACATGCGTAACTAGTGAGAGCAGATTAAAATTGTTCATGTTTCAGTATGAAATAATCATTAATAGTGATAAAGAGTCAAATTCAATTTTACATTTACCATTATTAGTGCAAATAATTGTCGTTTGTTAGGGACGAGTTGAGTTTGAAAATAACGAACGACTTGGCTTAGTTGAAATTTTGCAATGGAAAAATGGTTCATATGTGAACTTTGGCATATTTGATGGCACAGAAGCTGTCCTCAGACTCAATTCTGCTCTTGAAGGTATTGATAAATACCTTTGCTGTCTTATTGATTGATTGTCAACGAGCAAAATATTGCTGATGAAATAGAAGTTTTGTTAAGAGACTTGTCAAGATTCAAGATTTTTTGATTAAAGTTTTGATCATTGAATGATCTTTCTAATATGAATTTGAAATATTTGCAATAGAAATTAAGTCGTCTTCACGTGAACTTTTTAGATTGGACACCGCCTTTAGATTCAACAATTGTTGTGCGTGAACGTCAACATGTCGCAGTTCTATTATTCGTAATGCTATCTTTAATTGCTCTTGGTGGTGTAGGAATGGCATTTGTCTTTCTTGTCGTTAATATCAGATTTCGAAATCATCGGTAGATTTAACGTATTAGTTGATAAGAAAGCATAACTGATAAGAGGGTTTGATAAGAAAATTTGACGATAAGAAAGTTTGAGTGATAAGAAAGCATTTTTAATTTTCTTAATATTTACTAATAAATGTCATAATCTTTCAAAATAAACTGAAATGAATTTTTTTTCTCATTAACAAAATTTACAAATATTTAAAATTCTTCATTGTGAACATTTCAGCATTAAAATCAAAAATCAATGATTTTTACATTATTCTCATTGTTGCACAATATAATGTTTCACTTCATAGAGGTTATTCGTGTACATGCATGCACTACAGTGCTGCATATTATGCATGCACTACAGTGTCGCATATCATGCATGCACTACAGTGTCGCATATCATGCATGTACTACAGTGTCACATATCATGCATGCACTACAGCGCTGCAAATTATGCATGCAAGCGCATATTGCTTTTTAGTATTTCTGAATAAAATTCTATTCTATTTTATAGGTATATCAAAATGTCATCACCAAATATGAACAATTTAATCATAGCAGGTTCCATTTGTACTTACTTCAGTGTAATCCTGCTTGGTTTCGATACACGTTTCATCTCGGCGGATACTTTTGTTGCACTTTGTTATGTATGCTAATTACTTTAATTACTTTCCTATTATTCCTACTTCTTATCTTTCATTCAAACTTTATTATCATTTAATACTGATAAGCGATAGAAGAAGAATTAATTTCGATAGGAAGGATAGTGAATTCCTCCCAACTGATTCTCTTAATATTTGAGGATATTGAATTTTTGAAATATTTTTTGTTTTTAGCTTCTTTCATTTAGTTCGAATGAAAAAGAATACATCTCATACTGGAACAAACTGGTCTTTTGTCTTTTTAAAATCGAAAAAGATTTTTTCAAGCGAATCAAACTGAATGTCCTCCAAGTATTTTCATTCACCAGAAGTCTGACATCCTCTGAAGCACAAATGAATGTGAATTCATTCCAGGTGAAAACCTGGGTATTAAGCCTCGGTTTCACGCTAGCATTCGGATCGATGTTCTCAAAGACCTGGCGAGTTCATCTGATTTTCAAGAATATTCGAATGAACAAGAAAGCAATCAAAGATTATAAATTATTCATGCTGGTCGGCTTCATTGTTCTCATTGATTTGATTTCATTAGTCTTATGGGCTTACATATCACCTTTCAAATTACACATCAACTACTTGACTGTATTCGTAAGTCTATCCATATATTCTTGTCATCAAATCAAGTTTGACTTATTTATTCAAATTCTAAAAGACTTCAATTTTTTTTGGCTTTGTGAATGAAACTTTTATCCAATAAATCAATTTGATAAAATTAATCGAATTTTTTTTCTTTTTTTTTTTAAATTTTTACTGTATCCTAGTCAAAGTCAATGGATGGGAATGTCTAGCAAATATAATTATCGTTTTTTTTTTTTTTTTTTTCATTGAAGGATTTGCTGTAATTAAAGTATAACTGTTTGCATAATAATACATTTGTTGCAGTATTCAGATAACAAGATGATAGCACCAGAAATCGAACTTTGTAGAAGTGATAATGGCGTCATTTTTGAAGCTATCATTTTGGGTTTCAAAGGCCTTCTTATGGTTAATCTCTTATCATTTTTTTTATTTTATTGCCTTATCAGTGTTTTTATTTCAAATCTTAATTGATTGATTTTCTTGAAGAGAAGAAATATTTCAACAAATGTAATTTCTAGATGCTTGGCTGTTTTTTGGCTTGGGAAACAAGGCGAGTTAATGTTCCTGCATTAAATGACAGTAAATACATAGGAATGTCTGTTTATAGTGTTTTCGTAACGTGTATACTTGGTCTTCCACTCGTGTACATATTGAAGGTATATTTGAAAATTAAAGAATTGAATCATATCACGTATCACGTTTTCGAATCACGTAGCAATTTGGTACCACATATTACTGATACCAATTTATTGATTCTATTATTATTGAAGATTTTTTTTTCATAGATGGCAATCACATTTTAGGATCAAGTTAATGAAGCACATTTAACGGGAAGTATTTCTATTATATTTTGCACAACCTTAACTCTCTGCCTCGTTTTTGTTCCAAAAGTAAGTTCTATTTCTAGTAATGCTAAGTTTTCTAATCCAAAAAAATTTTTGAAAATGTTGGTTTTGTTATTTGATTGAGATAATAAAGGTTAGAACGAAATTAAATCAATTGATCCCGAATCTAATTTTTCATTTGAGATTTTGAAGATTGATACAATATTAATTTGATATCGAAATATTCATTAGTTCAATTCAAATAATCATGTGTGACGCAGAGATAATTATTTTTGCAACAATTTCAGGTTGTGGAAATTCTCCGAAATCCTCAAGGCACTGAACGAAACTATCGACGTGGTTTAGTAAAATCTTCTCTTGGACGATTAGATTCGCAAGAAACTCCACAACATACTGAGTAAGTTGTTGAATATTTAAAAAAAAAAAGTTCAAATTTCTTCAAACTTATCATAATTTTGTGATTGACTGCAGTTCAGAATTGTAATCAAAACTATTACGACGAAAAGTATGCTCAAATTTTTAATCATTTAACTGAAACGCAGGTATCATTTTTGATTGCGAAAATTGTGATTCTAAAATTAAATTTTGTTTCAATTTGATATCTTTCAATCCTTTCTTGCATATTTTTATTATTGCTTTTCAATCAGGTATTTTTCAGCCAAACAAATAGCTTTAGGCGAGAGCATCTGCAACGTTTGGAAGACGAGAATGTATTTTTACATCAATGTTTAATTCAAGTAAGTCCATTTGATAAAATACATGCATTCTATGAATTATGAAAACTTTCTATGATAGAACTTGCAGCAATTAGGCACTAAGCTTGAACAACTTTTCATATTTCATCCACTATACTACTACACTATTTCTGAGCTATTTTGTCTTCGATTATATGTCAGTTGTTTGAAGGAAAATTCGCTTACATAATCTTAATGACGTCAGATACGAGATTTGATCTCTATAATTTATCCTATTGTTATACCATTTTAGCAGTTGTTTAAACAACAGCCGTAAAAATATAAGACAAAAGATATAATTTTCATAGATATGTATTATTATGGATTTGAATGAGAATAATAAGATGTATTTCCTTAGAAGACTAGTATATTATTGGAATTACAAAAACAACTGAAGCAACTTGGCGAGTTAGATGATGATTCGATTGAGTCAAACGACATAATGGATGATTCAAAATGATTCGCATTTGAATTTCAAATTAATATCCAGGTGCTTCTTGCTATTAGAATCTTGAAAATCTCCTTCTAAACTTTGAAATTAAAATGGCTCATCAACTGCCATGGAATGATTTTAATTTTATTATTGGACGAGAAAATTAATATTTTTTTTCTTTTTTAGGTTGAAAATCTACTGTGCTATCAATAATCATTACGGGTATTAATTCATCAGAAAAAAGTATGATGAAGTATTAGTTTGATATCTTAATTTGAAATGTTAAATAACATACTTCATAATAAAGTTTTTTTTTGTTATAACACTTTTGAGCATAATAAAACATTAATTCTTATTTCTCTTTATTCTGATCGCAAAGGTCACATATTATTGTATCAATTTGCCGCAATATTAATTAGCAATCGGCGACAAAATTCGACATAATTTCATTCTAAGCGAAATAAATGCCAAAGAAACGACATGTCATGCAACCAATGCATCACATTTCTTATAAATGTATTGACAGTTGGGAGGTATGAAGTCAAATTATTTGTGATTAATGTAAATTTCGTTTATAGTAATGATCAAGACAATACATAATAACATTAATACTTGTGAGCATACAAATGGTGCAAGTTTAATGAATAATTAAATTAAAAATCGAAAGCAAGAATTAAATATTAATTTATTTACATAATCGATTCCATTTCTTTTATTTCTCTAGTAGATATTAAAATTTACAGTCAATGAATTACAAATTGTTTGCTATGTTATATTATTTCATGCTTGTGGCATCATTTTAATATTTCGTTTTTCCGATATATTCTTCAGAATCATACGCAATAATTCTTTACTTCTCAGTTCAATTTTTATTTTCCTCCCATTTTTCATTATTTCAGAAATAAGAAAAAAAAAAAAGATGCATTTGCACGCAACATTTCGAAGAAAATCAAAAAATTAGAAGAAACAAAGAAATAAGTCTGCGAGCGACAAAGGAAAGAATAACCCAGTGATTAATTTGCCTTCATATTCTCTAACAATCGCTCGTAAAATAAAGATTACAGAAACGAGCGAACAATAGCCATGGAAATGGATGTAAATTTTGTTCGAGGAACTATTTCTCGCACGATTTCATCGCTGCATTTATATCAAAAACAAAAATTAATCCATAAAATTTTCAAATAATAGCAAAATTTAAAAGAAAAAAAGAATTGGTGCAACAATCTTCTTACTGAATCCTAAAAAAAAGAAAGGAAAAATGGAAGTTTCATCCAAAAAATCTGAAATCTTAAAAAGAAATTAAGAATTGAGTACAGTTGTGCAAGTAGCTCAGATCGTAGATCTAAATTAATTTATTAAAAAATGATTTATATGCTATAATTACAGTAATGTTTAGATGACTAAATAGCGCAAATAAAGTTCTCAGGATATAGATTTGCAATTAGAGATTGCAACGAATAATTAAATTGAGGTAAAATTTGAGAGAAATGAATCTTCACATAACTGATTGCACAATCTTGACGAATTCACATCGAACTGGGTGATTGAACAAATACTTTCTAATTACAAAAATTTTCAATTTGACCAACAAACACTGGAATGAATACTAAAAAAATCGTAAAATATGATTATTTCCACTTTTTCATGCACAAAAAAATCGCCTTGACCATATTTTTAATACTTGATCCATTAAATTTTTTAATATTTCAAAAATTTTCAATTTTTTTTTCGCATTTTAGTTCCTGTCACTTGTTTTCGCTTTTGAAATGATTGTGACTAGTTTATTTCGCATCTTTAGCCGCTTTCCTTATGAAAATTTGAATTTTTAATCTTTCCTAATTCATTAATTAGTGCTGTTTCTTAAGCCATTTAGCTCTATACAAGAGTTCTTGTGCTTTTAAACTTAAATTTTGTAAAACTGATATTGAATTTCATTTTTAATTATCACCATTGAATTAACTGTTCCGTCAAAGACATTATTATTTCCGGTTTACTTCATGAATCGAATATTTCAATTTCTATGAATATTAAATCCTTACAATAGGCTTCCCAAAAATTTAATGAATTTATGCAGAATGAAAATTGATAAACTATTATGATTAAAAAAATCAATTTAACATGGAGATGTTCAATATTACTTTTAGCGCAGTCTATTTTTGCTTAATTGTTTTATGTGATAGGAATAAATCCAATGATGGATACATGGAGTTTTTTTCAAATTAAACTTTATACTAATAAATTTTAAAGAATTTATCTCACTCTATCAAATATCGATACTGCATTTTACTAAATATTTGGTTACTGAGAGCACTTATGATAATGTTTTGACACATTTGGAGACTAATAGAATATAATTTACATTGAATGGATAAGTTTGACTTTACTTTAAGTAATGAAAGTTTTTTTTTTTACTTATATGTATGCTTCACGCAATCATAGCAGGAGAGAATGTCACGCATATGCCATTTATATGATGTTTTTAGCATTTTAATAATTATTATTTCAATTTATTGCATTCTTTTTCATCATTAATTTCCAGTATAAAACCATTTAGGCAATTCTGAACTTTTTAAAATCTCCTTTTTTTTTTAATTTAAATATTAGCTTCATATTTTGCGATCTTTTCTTAAACTAATTTAAAAATAGAGGTCAAATTTTTATAAAACAAAAAAAAAACACTTAAACTAAGAACCAAATTTGTGACTTTGTAAAAGATGCATGATCACTTGAATTTTTTTAGAAATGTGAATTAAAAATCCTTTCTCAAAATACATTTTATTCTAATATACTTTTCTAGGTTTTTTTTTCTTTTCTAAGCAAACTTTTTAAAGTACGATTTTCTCTAGCATACTTTTCTAAACTCATGTTATTTGTCGAAATTCATGTTATTATCAAATTTAAGGAACTAAGAACAAATTTTCCATTTCATTTTAATTCCCAATAGTTTTCGACAGATTAAATGAATTTCATAAATCAAATCGTTTAGGAAACTATCGAGTTTATAAGTATGCTTACAATTGAAATAAGTGTTGTAGAATTGATTAATAAAATAATTTATGATGAACAATAAAAAACATATGGAGAGAGTGGTAACAAACCTTGATTCTCAAGAAGAATCATCGTTTAATGTTAATGGTCATTTTACTTCAATATTTTTCTAACCGAGATTTTAAATGAACTTTTAAATTCATTTCTTTGGCTAATGAAACAATTAGAATTATCTTGTTATAGATTTAGTAGTAATTACTATCATCATACAATTTATCACCAATTCTTTCATACTGAGACTTCTAAGTTTCAGTATAAAAAAGCTGATGATAAATTGAATGATGATAGTAGACGGCTGTAAATAAATAACATAAAATATATTAAATGTTATCGCAAAGAATTGACTTTTAAATTTTCTGCATTTCAACAAAACTTTTGAAAGAAAGAAATGTGAGGTGGGAAAGCAAAATATCATGAAGACAGATGCACTTCAAAATTTATGAATGATATTTCATTCGCTTAGAAGCAAAATTCTAGAGTTGAAAGGCTAAATTATGTCGTACCAATGCCATTTAACATATATCATTAATGATAATGATAGTAATTAGCAGTTATGTGATTGTAACAATGATGACAACTAGAATGATTCCCGAATCCCTCATTTATTTCCATATCTTCATTTAAGCAGCGAGATTTTAAGATTTCAGTGTTAAATCTAACAAAGTACAATTTAAAACGAGTTCTGTAGAGCGGAAAAATGAACCTAGAAGAGTCTGAAGTTATTTTCATACGCTGCTTCGGATTGCTTAAATTTAAAATCCTTATTTTCTTCGTTTGAATCCAAGAAAAATGAAAAAAAAAGAAATATCGAGCAATCCATTTCAAAGAATTTTCTTTGCTCGTTTAAGCTGTTTTCATGCGATATCTGTCAAAATGAGAATTGTTTAAAGATTTTGGTTACTAATTTTTTAAATGCATAAATTTCGTCTCATTATTATTTATTGTCTCTTGACTTAACTTCAGCGATAATAATAGTTTCAATTGAATTTTAAAGTCTTATCAACAATGCAGAAATCCATCTTACAATATTACTGAGAGTATTAAGTAAATGGATGATGAAATTTTATCAGTTAATAGTTTGATTTTTTTGATTGAAGTGTTGAGCGTACTTGGAGAAAGTAATTACAGTATTAAAATTTTGTTGAAATGTCAATTAAAATCGTAAATGTTTCATTTTTAATAAATCAAAAATTTTGATCGTAGAAATTTATTATCGAAAACACAACAGTCAATTTCGTTTATGTTAACTCTTTTTTTTTTGATGTTATTTCGAACCATAATTTGAGTGATCTTCCTTGGAGGTCCGGTGCTGTTGGCACGCATTTTATTCCAGTCTGTAACAAATTTCGATTTTTTTGATACATTTTTAGAAATCACCGATAAACTTCCCCAAAATCGAAAAATAAAAAGGTTAAAAAGAACTTAATATCTTATCATTTATAATTAAAGAATACCAGCAACTGCGATATCTTTTAAGCATGAATGTAATATAAAAGAATAGATTTTCCAACTTCAGTTTATACGATTTCGATTCTAGCAGAAATATGAAAATTCGAATCTAACTGATTCTGCGAAATATTACTCTCTTATTAGGTATCAAGTTGAATAACTGAATCATAATAAATGGTTGCATATAACCGTCTTGTTTATTGAACGGATAGAAGCAATAGGGATAACCAAATTTTGGATATTGAACTATCGTTACGTTTGTATATTTCTCCTTGAAATGAACAAACTTATGTCAATTAAAATTTGACTGAGAAATACTTTTTCTTCTCAGTCGATACATCATATTTTACATATGACAATTTTGCATTTATTTGTTTTCTTCTTCAGTATTCCGTCAAACTTATATTCCTCAAATTTAAAGTGAAGTTTCATTTATTATTTTAACAATTAGAATAATAATTTTTAAGAGAATTTAAGAGAACCATAATAATTTTTAAGGTAATTGACCTTTGCATAAGCAATGACCTCAAGTTATGCAAGACATATAGAAAAACTTCTTGTGAAAAACATTCCTTCAGATGATAAGGTAATAAGACGGAATAACAGAAATGACTGAAATTCAGTATATCTCAAAAAGCAGTACCATAGACAAACAGGCAAACAACATTCGATCATCGTTGCAGCAAGCCGTTGTATTCGATGTTTGACCACATATTTTACTTGTTTCAAAATCTAATGAACTATTAGCAAATAAATCATATTTTGGTCGTTCTGGATAATATCCAAATAACTAAAGCATAAATAATTAAACTTTTTAGATTGAATAGTAAAGAACTTTGCTCTATACTTGAAACCATAAAAGACCTTCGATAAGAATAATTTAAAATGCAACTGCTATCAGACTCAGAACAAAATGCTAAAAGACTTACAAGATATAATACGGCTTTCATTCATAAGGCTTCTGATGAAAGTATCTAGTAACATATGCTTAACCAAGTTTTTTCATAAGTTTTCAATCTGTTAGTCCGATTTTTAATTAAACAAAAATCCCATCAGTTGGTGAGCAATCTGATGTCCTACGAGCAATGTGAAAGTAATTTTGTTCTAAACTTCAAACAATTATTATTGAAGTGTTTCTTCCACTAATAATGGTGCTAAAAGTTAGACATAAAATAGCATAAAAAATTTCAATCAGAGCGAGCCTTATTTATACGTAGCATAACGCACAGCGTACCAATATCATATCCAAAGCTAGTATTTCTAAAAAATTTTAGCAAAGTTATCCAATCAAAAATGAAAGAATTTCATTCTCATACAAAATCATTGATAATTTTGGCATAATAGCTATGTTGCACTATGATACACATAAATATTACCTAGATATGCTACTTCAGAATCATTATCTAATATCAGACTTGTAATGGATTGATCATCCAAAGTTAGTCAGCTATGTATATGGTTTCCTTTTATTGCCTAGCAATTTCTAAAACATTTGTTTTACATTTTTAAAAATTGTTTATGATATGTTTAACGGAAAATTTGCAGGAATTATCAACTGAATCATCAGGATGACTAGAATTTTCAGACTGATGCCAGTCTTATTGATATTGGTAGAGTTGCTTTGTGTTCATCTATCTTGATTTGAATACTTTCTCAAACCTCGATTTCCCATGTATACAAACAGATTTAATACAGTACTGATTTAATGAAAAAAAGAAACTTTCTTGGTTAAAGCACAAGCACCGTAACCGTGATCCTCGTCTGTATTGGTTGCATCTATTTTGCAAAAATGCTTTCCACTCATATACCGTAGAACTTTTTGGTTGCAATCTATTTTGAATTTGTTGGGCATCATTTCCTTCTTTGTATATTCTGAATTTTACACAGATAATAATACAGAGGACATGAAAATACTGTAAATTTATTTAGGATAATGACTTACCGTACAGAATTCTCCGCAATCTTCCTACATAGAAAGCATATGATGTTGGATCATCAATATTCCATTTGAAAATATTTTGTTCTTTTTTCATGCTTCGCTTTCGAGGTTCAAAACCAATTCCTTAGCAAAATATTGATTTGAAAATACAAGGCATGTTTGGAATGGAAAGATAATTAATAGCTGTCATAATCGATTGATTATAACTTTAATTCATTATGTGAATCAATAGTCAAAAACGATTCTGCAAATTTTAATAGTTTTAGAAATTTCATTGAATCATCTGCGATTGATAATAATACCTGGTACACCACCAATGAAAGTAGTCTCGCCATAGTATACTGGTGCATCTCGGGTAGTATGTAACATTACATATATACCCGCAGCCACTATTAGTGCAAGAAAAATATATATGAACAGCAAATACAAGATCGTAATAACTGAATATTATTATCGTTATCATTATCACTACAGTTATCACTGACATTCTTATAGTCATCATTATCAAAATTTTCAACTTCCCAGCTAAGTTCAACTAATTCCATGTTGTTCTGCTCACTTCTGCTCAAATCTTACATATTTTTGAAAACTGCGTGAAAATAATCAGTTCTTAGCTTGATAATTTATCACTTTAATCAGTGTATAACATACACCATGAACATATTGTCCGATTACATACATAACCATCATGATAGATGAATTTCAGAAATACTGTAATAGATTTCTTGATGGAATATTTTTTATTTTCTCGAAGATTTTGTTCATGTTCAATATCTGATTGATGTGATGACGTTGGTGATCTAAATGAAGCGAGGCTATATTAGATAGTATACTCATCCGATAAATGATGAATTACATTTAAATTATTGTAAAAGCTGCTATCGATATCTTTTATATATATTAAGCAGTTATCGATATCTTTTACACGTCAATCTGTCTAACAATTTAGACTTAAAATTTACAGTAACCATTGCAATATCACTAAATCAAATTGAGATCATTCTTCTAAATCATATACATTCATTTGTATTTTGACATCAGTTGATCCGAGAAATGTAATATGAGTGAAATGCAGAACATTTACTTTCCGGCGCTGTTGGCAACGCGTGGCTTTTTTTCCTCTGCATTAGCTCTCTTCTTGGCCTTTGTTTCTGAAGTTGACATTTGCTGTCGCATTTCCCTTTCATTATCATCGCTATTCTTTTGCCATTTTGCCACATTTCCAGCTTTTTTGTCTGAAAGAATAAAACAAATGTTAAAGAAAGAAGGATTTGGAACAATGAAGGACAGTTGTTCACATTTCAACCCACCAATTTCGGTAAGGAATCATTCACAATGAAAGAATCACCTGAACTTATACCTTCTATTCCCTTCTTCAACATGGCGTCCCTCTCAGACGCACCTTCTGTAGCCAATCTCGCCATCTTAACAACCAGCAAAAATGAGAATATCTAAAATGATCAATTCTCCTCTCCTGCATAATATTATATTTATAGGTAAGCAAATTTGCATATTTCTTTATCTAGTAATTTAAAATTTCACATTCTTTTATAGCTGTTTTAGGACAATGTCTCAAAGATATTCCTGGGAAGTTTCGGGATGATTCTCGGATGCTCTATCCGTTCATTTGATGGATTTTTTCTTGGTGACCAGCACATCGACTCTCTTAATTTGAATACTCCCAACATATTTCTTCCCCGCTTTTACTCTCGAAGAAACCTCGCTTTTCTGCTTTCTTGATATCATTCCCAAACAATTCCAAACTCATGATATTGAGCTGTTATTTCCGTAACTATTCATGACACAATTTTCTTGCCACAATAGTGCTTATTGGTCATTAATCGATGACAGCTTTGACTGGCATTAGTAACCCTTAGGTCTCTGGGAGCTAGTGGGTGAGTTCCGCGATGTCTCAGTAGTCGATTGGATTGCCGTGGTTCTGTTTGAGGGGAAGTGTTTGTATTTTCTCATTCCTGTATCTCATAATATTTGTTTCTTGTTCGAACTGTCTGGTACAAGGATTGTTTTCCTTTTTACTATCAATTGGTGGACTGATTCTACGCGGGAAATTGCAGCAATAAGATAAAACTTCTTATAAACTTTATGCTGTATCCAAGAAAAAGTTGTTGGAAGTCAGTCATTTTTACAGGAAGTTGTTAATTATCAGTGCGAATGTCATACGCTTATCTCTTCAAATATATCATAATAGGAGACACAGGTATGATCATTTTTCACAACTGATTTTTTAATATTTTTTAGATTTGCTTGCATTGAGATTTATTCTTAACGAGACGGATTACTATTTAGTGAGGGAAAATGAAATTTGGTGTGTTTCGAATCTTAATGTAATTATTACTACATTATGAGCTACCGATTGTCATATTTCTAAGTTCTTCTGCATCCTTAGTGAGAGAACTTAACATAGAACAATTGTCAAGAAAATGAAATTTTGTAAGAAGTAAGTTTAATTTTCACTTTATTGTTTCTTAGACGTGTATTTTAATGAGTTAATGCAATTTCAGGAGTGGGAAAGTCATGTCTTCTTCTTCAGTTCACCGATAAACGCTTCCAGCCTGTGCATGACTTGACGATCGGTATATTCTTCGAAATTAATTTCGATATTTCTGTTTTATCTATTGTTTGTTAAATTGTTAGTCTAGTAATGATGATATGTTAAAGGATGTTGAACTAAAATACGTTCATTCTTTTAGCAAACATCTCCAGAAATTGTTCTATCAGTAATATATATTGGGCGATAGATCATAATTTTAAAGGCAGCCATACTTTGCTTGCGAATTTTTAAACAGGCTACTATTAATTACGATTCATTCGGATATAAGATTTCAGGTGTTGAATTTGGCGCTCGTATGATTACTATCGATAGCAAACAAATTAAGCTACAGATATGGGACACAGCTGGTGTGTTTATTTATCCTAGTTTCATTTGGAATTATCTGCTTTTGCATGTATTTCATCTAAGCAATTAAGAATTTATGGTATTTTCTAGGTCAAGAATCGTTCCGTTCAATAACGCGCTCATATTATCGTGGAGCAGCAGGCGCACTTCTTGTTTATGATATAACACGGTAATCATTTGGTTCAAATCACAATCATTTTTATTTCGTTTTTCTCTTAACGGAAGCCATCAAAATATGCGATCTTTTCAGACGTGATACATTCAATCATTTGGCTTCTTGGTTGGAGGATGCACGGCAACATTCAAATTCTAATATGGTTATTATGCTTATTGGGAATAAGAGGTTATATTCCAATTTTCAATTGATTCTATTTATTGATAGTACCTACAAAAACGATATATCCAACTATTAATGTCTGTCGGTGATAGCATGATTGCATATCAAGCATCACCGTACAAAGTCCTTTTATGAAAGGAGTTCGCCAAAAAGTCAAACTATTTTTCCAATTAATTAGTATAAGCTGCTACAATTTAAATACCGAGATTCGTTTGCGAACAGATAGTGATGTTTTGCTAATAGAAATTGCAGCGTCCTCAATGTGTTTATGACGTTTTAGTACTATTAACGCACTGAAATTACAGATGAGACGTTTTAGTATAGTTATTAGTACGAAAACAGTAAGATGTTTTAGTACTATTAACTGCACTGAATTTACAGATGAGATTAAGCGAAGATTTCTGATTAAACGGTGGAGAAAATGTCATTGAGGACTTCTTTGATATGAAGTTTAAAATTCATTTTTTAGTTTGAAATTCTTCTTGTGTTTGCATATTACTATTATCCCCATTTCGTTTTTATTTGTTTGATTCAAAGTAGAGACAGTTTTTTTTCATCAAAAAATTCTGTATGACCTTTCTTATTATTCTATATGACCGAAGGAAAATATGTTTTTCAATGTTTCACGAAATGATTCATCCTTTTCTACAAATAATTTTGCAGTGATTTGGAAGCAAGACGGGAAGTGAAGAAAGAAGAAGGAGAAGCATTTGCACGTGAGCATGGTTTGATTTTTATGGAAACATCGGCAAAGACTGCTGCAAACGTAGAAGAGGTATTTTTTTTTTACCGCATCTTGTTTGTCCAGTAACAACACCACTCAATCATACACCAATAAGACGATATCTGCCATAAATCAACCCCTTAAAAAGCATAATCAGTTAATTTATTTTAATTACATAACTTCAAAAATGATTTAGGGACTTTTCTTATTTTCAGGCATTCATCGATACTGCAAAAGAAATTTATCGGAAAATACAAGAAGGCGTCTTCGATATCAATAATGAGGTATGTTTTAAGAATTTTCCGAATTTTTAGCAGTGTGATATTTCGATGGTTCACCATAACTGTCTACAATATTGCACACATCTCATCGTGCTATTGCAAAATTTTCGTTTTTCTCATTTAATCATTTTGCAATGCAAAATGTCCTTTTTTATGCTTCATGACCAGTATGTGGTGTTCACCTTTTTTCTTGATGTTGCAGGCAAATGGAATCAAACTTGGACCACAACATTCTCCAAGTTCACCCAATTCTCCTAGTAGTAATCAGGCACTAGGAGGTTCGAGCAATTGCTGCTGAAATTAGTCGAGCAGTTGCAATTATATGTTGTGTAATCCTTCTGTATGAATAAAAAGAAAATTGTGCATCGGATTTAAATTTCTAGTCATTTTTTTTACTTTATATGTTTATTTTAAAATATTTTCCCAAAGAGATTGTGAAGTTATTTTATTCAAATATACATTCTAAAGTATTTTCTAAAACAAAATTTTAACGATGTTCTGGGAGTAGAATTAAAAAAGGGAGAAATTTTTCACTTTACGTTTTTCGTATAGTTGGGTTGCACATTTCATTTTTTGCTTCTTTTGTACGTTTATGTACATAATTTTAGTGAGTCCGTGAAGTGAATTGTGATTTTAAGCTAAAATGATTCAATTTACCTTTTATTATGCTAAAGCAACTTTCATTAAAGCAGCATATTCTTATTGTCATACTGTCATAAATTCAACATATTCTACATTATGTTTCATCTCTTTTCTTGTCTCTTATTATTAGTTATTGATGTTTCTTCTTGACTTAATGGACAAACTGGTTCATGAATTCTCTTTTTCTGTCCTGAATTTTTGATTTGAATATTTTTAAGACTTTTCATTTATAATATCAGTATTTGTCTATATCTAGTTTCTTTAATCGAAATATCTATTCTTTTATTTTAAAATTCAGTTCTTTCTCAATATGTGTGTTGTTTTCGTTTTTGTTCTTTCTAGTGCTCTTCTGTATGTGTATAAAATGGATTTTTAATTCTTTTTGGATTTTCATCTTACTAACGGATCCTTTTTCATCATTGGTTTGTTCGTGCGCGCTGGAATTTCAACAACATCGAAAATCAGAGTTTGAAAAATTAATATGTTCTTTGTTATTTTCAGCTTTGAATGAATTGACAAATATACTAACCTACTATCAAACGATGCTTCCATGCTATCAATAGTAAGATTTATGAGATTGGAATTTTGCTAAAGGAATATGGGTCACGGTGAATCATTTTACAATTTAATGGATTACAACGACGGGTAAAGTGTTCAACAGAAGTTCTATCATCAGAAAGAATCCATTCCATTTCTTCTACCTCATAATTCAGTGTTGGTAGGATACATTTTAAAAAAAATTTTTTTTTTAATTATAAAACTGTTATATCTTCATTTAAAATATTAGTACGTGATGAAATGGACTGCCCAAATTTAATAAATACTGAACCTAACTTTTCAAGAGCACATTTTAATTTATAGCCATGCATTTTATTTACTGACTTCTTTGAAGGAAAGAGTAAACGATGGAATATGTGATGAAAAAAAAAAAGAAAAAAAATCTCTACGAAATATGAGTTTTGTGGAAGCGAGCGATTTTTAACTCTCAGTTTTTGATCAAACATTTAAACAACTTCTATTATTTCATAGGTGCTGCAACATGTACCCAATAAAAGAAGCAAACAATGAGCCTAACTCTCAGACTATTCCATTGGCTTGATATTCCCATCCTTTTTTCGTTTTCAACTTACCAGACAGTAAAAATCATTCATGTGTCAATTGGCGATGCAGATTTTCGGAAAAAAAAAAAACATGTTACAAAGTTTACATTTCTGCAGTTACTTAGCTTTTCGGGAAATGAAGTAGAATAAAGGATATTAATATGACATATTATTTACACTTCCCAACCTTCCTGTTTATATCCTTTATGACAAACATATTGTTTACACTTTCCAACCTCCCTGTTTCTATCTTTTGTGACAAAAACTTGATCACATGCGAGTATAATTCCATTTTAGATCTGAAGATAAAAATCCTCCAAATCATTAAAATGGATAGTTAATAGGTCATTGAACATCCATTCGATTGATGTTTGCTCTCTATTTCGCATGAAATGTTCTCAACCATTGCTACCGTAATAAACTAGAATGAATATTTGGTATTCTTTTTCAATGATAATTTTTGAAAGCTTCAATTTGTAAAATTTGGTTAAATGTTAAATTTCTAACTCTTTAAATTATCGGAATGAAAATGTACAACCAATATTTTTTGGAGTTTTGATCCGCAAAATTTGCAACATTTCCCGTAATTGAACTGCAGCAATCATTCCTGAAAGTCATTTATTTTTATACTTTTATGTCTCCAAATCATAATTTCTATAATCAATTTCCTACGAAATGTGCACAGCGGCGTTGTTGAATAGTTGGACATTATTTTTAAATAATGGCTATGTTAAAAGAATTAAATTGCTGCGAAATTTTGCAGAGACAGATTCTCAGTTCAGTTGTGTTTGACATACAACTGAGCTGAATTCTGATAGTTGTGATATTTTGATATGGCCTTGATATAACAAGCCCAGACCTACCTTCAAATATTTTGTCCTACTGGGAATACTAAATCCATCTAAATTCATAAATAGGATTGAAATATTATAAATATCACTGACTGATAGAACAAATTGATATATTTTGGTTGATCTTCTACAATATAATATTGTCTGTTCGTGTAAAAAGTTATCCATTTCTGAGCAAAATTTGATGTTAAAAAGTAGAATTGTATTTTGAAAAAATTATTGCTTAAAAAGTAGGACTGAACTAATAGGTTAAATTCCTGCTGTTCTCATTGAAGACCGAATCTTCGGGATTTAAGTAATCAATGGTTTGTTTTTTACTTTTAATTTTCAAAAGATTCATCATTTGAGTGTAAGTTAAACCATATCAGATGGAATATCACTCCTTTTCTTTTCAAATTAATCAATATTTCGTGGTGCATACTTTTCAACACATCTCTTATTTGTTTTTTTGATTTGATTTACACTTTTCCTTTAAATAGCACTGTATGAATTTTGATAAGATGAGTGAGCAGTTCTTGTTTACACTGAACTTCTCCTTTCTACTGGTATATTTTCAAGTTTCAGTTAAAAAACAAACCATTTGATACTAATTTTACAGTGATGAGCGAGAAATCAAAGTAGGAATGGCTAAATTGTGTTCTTCGATCTTACCGCACTAGAACAATGAAAAAGTTGCTCAATTCATACGACAAACTTTTTCGTAGTTATGAATTGTCGTGACAAATGAAAAAATTATTAAACGGATTTTATAATATTCATGTAATTGATAACTCGAAATAAGTATTTGTTCACATATAACTTCTCATTTGTATTTCTTCAGTTTTCAGCTAGTTTTGATAAATGAGATCGTAAAGAATGTTTTTTGATCCATTAAAGTAAGTCTTCTTGCATTTTTGCGTGATGATTGTATTTGGTATAAAAGTGTTTTATCAATTCCATCAAACAAGATTGTCTCCTCAGATGGTCATCTTACTATCAGTTTATCCATGTGATTCCTTATTTCAATTTCAGTAAATTCAATTCGATTATTGTAATGAATCCTTTTAAATCTATTGAATTTAATTTTTTTTCTCAAATTTTATTAATTCTATTATTCAGAATGATTAATATCGCGTGCTTTATGGGAAAACATCATGAAAAATTAATAGCATTACTGAGAATATTGGTTACAATATTGCTAGCAATATTAATGAATTCAAAAATCCCGAATTATAATTTCCGGATCACTCATTCTTTATGAATTAAAAATAATCAGACTTGCCTCAATTAGTGGCTAAATTAGCCATGCTAAGTTTGGTCTCAAATTTCTATTCAAAGTCTCTTCTATCTTTTGCAAATTTAACTTCTTGCTGAATCAACCATTTATCGTCTTTTAGCTTAGAACATTATTTAATCGCTCGTTTCAAAACGAAAGTTTCATTTTTACTAGATGAAAACAAAAACTTCAATTTAATATTGTTTATAACATATATCCTAGGATGAAAACAAGAACTTTAATCTCGCTAGGATGAAAATAGAAACTTTAATCTCGCTAGAATGAAAACAAAAAACTTCAATTTCACTCATGAAAACAACTTCATTTTTAAAAACTGGGCGGTACACTATGAAAACACATGTGACATGAGTTGTCAAGAAAGTTTCAAATCATGCTGAATTCTTATCAATTTTCATCAGAATTTTTTCAGATATTGTTTATGCGTACAGATTTAAAAATCTTAGTTATGTAATTTTTTCTCTTTTTATTTCAATGGATGATTATCGATTTTTCAGATTGGTTTAGTATTGATTGTGGAATTAAATTTGCTTATTTTTCTGGAGAAGAAAAAGCATGTTTTCATCATTCTATCGAATTTTATGTCGCACCGGTGACAAGGTTGTAAATAAATTGACTTATTGATTTATGTAGACAAATTATCTATTAGACGGATCAGTTAGAGAAGACGGAATATTTCATATTCATTTCCTAAATACAAAGTTTGTGAAAATGGAAAAATTGAATTCCTTAAATGTATAAATTATGAAAGGCTTGCGAAGATTCGTTTATTTTCCCATCAAAATTTACGACTACTGCGATTGTTTGCGTTGTATAAACGACCTGAAAGAAATCATATATTTGGTTTCCTCAATTTTTCTTCAGCTTTCCTTTCATTTCCTAGTGAACAGTTTTTTATTTCTTTTTTTCTGAATTATTTTCTATCCCATCAAAGGCAATTTTGCAATCTCAATCTGTCCTTAGGGAACGAGCAACTGCCCTTTTATCTTCAAATCAGAAAGAAAAGCTCATTATCAATTGATAATAGGAAGATGGTGAATAGTTTGCAAACTTTTTATATTTAATGATCATTTAATTTAGATATTTAATTAACTGTTAATTAATTAATTCCTCATGCAAAATGCCTCCCATTTGCAGATTGTTTATCCACTATTGCCACCATTTGCGCAAACTTTATGGAATCATGAAGCAGGCCCGAAAACAATATTCTTTTGGGCACCGACCATTAAATGGTGTTTGGTCATGGCTGGGATTGCTGATTTAAAAAGACCTGCTGAAAAACTTAGCTTTTATCAGGTTTTACTCTTTAGTTTTCTCGATACTTCTCATCTCATCATAAATTCTTCTTACTTCTCTCACTTCTTTCATCCATCCAAGAATCGATGCTTTCGTTTTATCTCTTGATAAGCATCAATCGATATCACTCTATTTATTCATTATACATTATTATCTTCAATGAGTAAGAAATGGCTTATCCATTTCCAATTAATTTTTTCTCGTCAAAACTTAAAAATAACTAGTTAGGGACGTTTCACAAAAAAAAAAAAAAAAAAAAAAAGAAAGTTAGAATAGCAAAAAAGTGTTTAATTGTTTCAACTATCAATTGAAATTGCAGGTAAAGATGTGAATGATAAGTTAGATGAAAGTTTATAATCTTAAATATCATAAATCAAACTTGGACGTTTGCCAATTTGAGACATTTCCTATATTTTGATTTTTGAATAATGATATGGCATTTTATCTCCTTTTTTAAGTATTTCATTTAAATATTTGTCAAATTTGAAATTTATTGCAGAACGCAGCATTATTCGTAACCGGAATGATATGGACACGTTATAGTTTCGTTATTCGACCAGTTAATTACAACTTAGCTAGTGTTAATATGTTTGTCTCTTCTATTGGCTTATATCAAATAACAAGAAAAATGAGACATGAAGTTTGTTTTTAAATTTTGTTCGTTTCAGTTAGTTGAAATAACTTATTAATCCAACTTTTTTTTAGTCAAGGTTTAGATGAAGTAACTTATGAGCTTATATTATGCTTTATTACTTTTCATAATGAGCTGTAATTTAGCAATTCCAAAAAAAATGTCAACTTTTCAAACTTAATTAATAATCTTTTACTAATCTTTATGAACTCAAACCTAACAAAACGCAAAAAAGTGCACTGTAATCACTGCAGTTATCATTATTTTTATAATAGTTCGCTATCAGTGCCACTCATCGTTATCACAACAAAAAAGTTGACCTACTTTTTTCACAAATGAACTTTTTTTTATCAATTTCGTCAATATTTCAGATGTCACAAAAACAAGTGTTATCAGGACTGGTTCAACCACAAAATACTAATAAAGCGTGAAATAACGAGGTTTTTGATTCATTGGGATACGGTACCATTACAGTAGCAGTTATTTTATATTCATTTTAATATTTATAAAAATATTTTGAATTTTCCTTCAATTTTTATATTTGCTCTACTAATATCACTTGATAAGAAATCAGGTTCAGGTATAACAATTCATTTAATTCTTTTCATTGATCTTCGCTTATATGTTTAAGAAGTTTTGAATTTTGAATGTGTTTTTTTTCTTCTTATCTTATTTGGTAGTTATAGAACTTCTCGATTGTGACCAATTTCTACTGTTCACGTTATTTTTGTATCATTCATTCTTGACCAACAAATTATTCTATCTCGAAAATTTAGATAACCTGAATACCTGCTAAATGTCTTCAAGCAAAAGAATCATCAGAAATCAATGGCACAGGATTTCCTATTACTAGTTTTTTTTGATTTTTGGTTTCTTTAAAAATTATAAAAATTACTTTTTTTTTAAAAAAAAAGAACGGAACTAAAAAATCCAAATTTTTCACTTAGTTGAAAAAAGATTATGCTTGATGACAAATACCTGAATGATTGAAAATAAATGTTTGAATAAACGAGTCAATTTGAGTGCCTTAAATTTTTTTCTGGATTTCGAATAAATATTCGAAAATTGTCTGAATTTAAAAATCTTCTAAAAATTTTTTCAGGATTTGTTTGTTATATTTCGGGTGATTTCCGAGTGATATTTTTATTTGCAGCTATAAATTTCGTCTATATTGTAATTTTCATTTTCAAAATGAAATTTTAATTGTCATATAATTTACAATTGTATGATTAAGTGAAAGTTTATTTCTAGCTTGCGATATATTCTGAATTTCAGTTGTTTATAAATTAAATCCATCATAAACATGATGTTATAGTTTGGATAGAAAACTTTGCTTCACAACTTCACTAAATGTCGCACTCAATCAAAACAACTAACAATGTTTTCACTTTGATGATGCTTATACAATTTCTTCTCCTCTTTTCTCTTTAATTTCATGTTTCAAGTAGTAAATACTGAAGATATTGAAAAGATTATTCAATTCAATTTCGATTTTTTTAACTCATTTATTTTATTTCATATTTACTTATTGTATTTTGTATTCTATTTCAATAATGGAATAAAACACTTGTAGGGAAATGAAATTTTTATAACTTTTTGCCATTTTTTTTTTTTTTTTCAAATATATTAATTCAAAAGCAGAAGAGAGGAAAGATTTTTTCGAAGTTAATTTAGCACTAAAAGCTTTCATTCATTTTCAATTTGAATTTAGATATTTATCGATTTGTACATGGATTAAAAAGTTTTAACAAAAAATTGGAGCAATTTGATTGTTTAAATCAAAGGAAAAATAGCTTGATTCTGAACCAATCATCGAAAATGTTGTTGAACCAATCATCGAAAATGTTGTTTCATTGTTGCTATTAACTTGATTACTGAATTAGATTTAACTTAAAATGCAATGTTTTTGTTTTTTTTCAAAATGGCCAAGCGTTAAGTCATTTATCAACTTACCTTTATTTGTTCTTCGTTGGCTTAGTCAATGAAGAATCTGAAATTGTATTTCAAAAGTTTTACATTGCAATTCAAAGTCCATCAGGTAATTCAATTCAAATATACTTTATTTCAAGATAAGCGATATTGTTCCATTCATAAGGAAAAGTAAAAAGTATGAAAAATTAATTCATGTCAAAGATTATTAAATTAAGGCTTTGCGAGAATATCAAAAAAATAAAATAAAAGAAAAATTTCCACTAAAATTGCATCGTTGATTGTGTGACTACTTTGCAAACATAAATTTTGGATCAAAGAACAGCCAAAAAATAACATTTAATTCAACAAATCTTAATTTATCTCTTTCTACTGCTGCATTTTCATCAAAATTCACATTGGGAGAATAATGGCTTTGACATTCATCTTAAATAAATTCCATTTGATGAACAATAGTTTCTTTTCCTAATTATCTATCCATTAAATTAATTACAAGAACTGAATTAATCAACTTTTGCAAGCATTTATCAAAACAAAACGGAATTTTCAATATCAATATTGATGTTTGAAACTTCTAAACAAGTTCCAAAATGACATTTTTTTTTGGAAAGTTTCAAGGAACCAAAGAATAAAGTGTAAAAATCATTTTTTTTTCTTTTTTTTCTTTTTTTTTTTTGTGAAATGATCCTCACCGAGTATAGATATCACTATGAACATCACATTAATTACTGTTCAAGTAATTGTAATTCTTTTTTTTTTTCTTTAATTAATTACCATTCAAGTAATTCCAATTTTCCTCATTTTTTAAAAATTGTTCTTGAATATTGAAAAACATGTCACATTACTCTACCTGCTCTTATTTATCGAACAGTTTGTGCATCAAAAATCAATTCAAATCTAAGAAAAAAAGAAGTAAAATTCAGCGTTACTTTCAATTCCTTGATTGGCTGCAATATATTTTATCACCGATCATTCTTTCTCGTCCAATTTCTTCAAGTTTCCGTAAGAATTTTCGTTTGAATTCTTATAAATTCCATTTTGAATCTTCTCTACTCAGCATGATTTTCCTATTTTTTTCAAATTGATCTTCCCCAATTTTCCTTCCGGTCACAAAGAGATGAAAACGACTGACCTTTAGGGTCAGTCAAAAATATGCAAATTGCAGTTCAATTCATAAAATTTGATAGAGACATTTTTTAAGTAATTCTATTATTTATGTTTTATGGATTTAGCTTGCACATTTTCTTTCATCCGAATATCACTCCTCATTTGCTCCTGAATGCCTCACTTCCGGTTTTCCTGAAATATTGCATTTCCAAATATTTGCTTTTCATGAAACATTGTAACATCGGACATCAGTTATTTAAATAGAGATTAAAAAGTATCATTTTGAGTAGTTTTAGTTTAGTAACTTCGGAACAAGACAACTTTGAAATTCAAAATCTTGATAGATCAAAATTTAAGGAGATAGCATAGAGTATTTCAAATTGATAAAAGGAAAGTATTGTTTTCTCAAAATTGTGGATGTTCTTTTTTTTTTCCGCTTGACATTTCTTTTGATCAGTTGACCCTCCGCCTCTGTCATCAAAGAATCTGTTTTAATTTTGTCTTTTTGCTTTTTCTGTCAATCATTCGAAAGTAGACTAAATTATCATTAAAGTTTTAGTTTTTGTAGTATTAACTCTCCTTCCTTACAGCATTTCTACAAATTCCACTGAAATATCTTTCATCTGCAATTTATTTAATTTTATTCAAAATTGCCGAAAAATTTATAAATTCTGCTAAATTATCTATTTTGGTTTATTCAGATTTGCTGAAACTTAATTTAATTTATTCATTTTTTCATACAGTTTATTTTTTTCATCTCAACTTTTCTGATATTTCAATAAAATTTCGAGAACTCAATTAGAACTTTAAAATTCTTTTTTACTTTGCAAGCAGTTCAAGAAGAAATACCAAAATTTTTGCGAAGAATTATGAAGGTATGATTGAAAGTTTGAATAAAAAATATTTCTGTGCTGCACTCTGGTTGATGTAAGATTTATAATTTAAAATTTTCAGCTTTTGAAACTTCGAATGCATTTCATCTAAAATTTTCGTTTAGATTTAGATCAAAGAGTTATTTTCAAATTGGACAAGTATTTGAACTAGAAATTCAGAAAAAAATCGGAAATATACTGCTGCTTGTTTTTTTTTTCGGATTTCTATGATATGAGAAATGATAATGATTAGCCATGAATAGTTGACAATTGAAAACAAATCTTTTCTTGAACGTTGTTGATACAGTAACATTATCATTTCTTATATTAGAACAGCCTCCTCCCCAAAAGAAAAAATACAAAAAACGAAATTTACATATTACTATAAAAAAATACTGTAAACTTTGAATCGATTTCGATTTCTGATATGATTATGATATGATTATATCGCATATTTCAGTTACTATTTACACCTACATTCGTCGATGAATGCCGTGCGGCATGCATGCTAAACATGTTTTGAATTTCATCTTTTTGCTCGAAAATTTCCACCCTTTTTTCAGTATTGTGTCATTTATCATTCTTTCTTATTTAAGATCATTTCTTCTTTTTAAGTACAGAAGAATTATTTTTTCATTCGTAACATTTCTTTCAATTCATTTCTCGCAGATTTGACATATTTGTTTTTTTTCTCGATTGAAATATGATTTCACTTTTTTTTTTTCTAGAAATTAAAGATCAAATCAGTAGTTTCTTTGCGATATTAAATATATAGCAGTGTACTGGTCTCTCATGACCTTTCAGTTTTGTGACATTATTATCTAAGCTAATTTACTGATAAATTGACTGCAAAGGATTACTTCCAATATTTGTAATTATGGATTGCATATGTGATCCACTATGTAAAATTGCTGATAAGGTAAGTATAATTTTCTCATTTAAAAGTTGTAATTTTACTTCGAGACTTTGTCATTTCACTTTTACTTCAAGTCGTTCGAAACTGAGAATTTCGAAATTAAAGACAATACCTGAATTGCAACGAACGTAAGAATTGAAGAGTTTTGCTGTATTCAATACAATATAAGCACTCCATGACATCTCAAAATGTTGTATTTTATAATATAGCATAATATCGCTTAAAATCAATAACAATACAAATATTTCTATTTTAAAAGTTCAACAAATAATTGTTTGATTATTTATCCAATAAATTGCAGGCAATTTATCCAATTCTGCCTAATTTCTTGAAATCATCTTGGGATCATCCTGCTGGTCCCAAAACAGTATTTTTTTGGGCACCAACAATAAAATGGTGCCTAGTGTTGGCTGGTTTGGTTGATCTGTTGCGACCTGCAGATAAGCTTAGTTTTTATCAGGTAATATTTAGCATTACTTAGTTTGTTAAGCAATGACAAACAAATAAGTATTACCTAGTATATTTTTCATTGCTTAACAACTATCACTCGAAAGAGTAAAAGTAATAGGAAAATTAATTAACTTTACAATAATATTATCAACGTAATGAATAAATCCACAAGTATTCCTGTTTCTTTTCTGTCCAGATTTTTGATATTCGAATACTAATTTAATATTAAGACATTTTAATTCGAAAAAAAAAAGAAAAGGAAATATGTGATTTAAAATAAATTATTTAAAGAATGTGGCGCTTTTTATAACGGGAGGCATCTGGACACGTTACAGCTTCGCCATCACGCCTGTCAATTACAACCTGGCAAGCGTCAACATATTTCTATGCGGTGTGGCACTTTTTCAGTTATCTAGATTGGGCTATTACGAAGTTCGTTGCTTCATTATAATTACTATAATGTTATTTGAGATTAAATGACTCGGCCATAAAATTGATAATAGACCTATCGGACTAGAATGCAAAAATAATCCTATTGTTGAATTGGGTAATTATAGTTCTGCATCATTAAACTTTTCTATCTATAATTACTTGGCTGATTAATTTTTCCTTAGACTCATTTTTTTATGTTTCAATTCATTAAATCTTAAATTCCGTTCTATAATATAGAGCTTATTCTTTTTTTCGGAACATTTTCATCTAACAGTTAATTTCATCAAAAATTTAGAAGTCAATTCTATCATAAAATAGCTTAAAGTTGAAAAGGACTTGAGTATTTAAGCATTTCCCGTCAGTTTAACAGTAGGAAAATACATATTATCTCTAATATGAAATATTAAAATATCAATATAATGGTTGTGTCATCAACAAGTTTCATCTTTACAGAAATTTTTGTGAATTTTAATCATTATATATTAGTGATTTCATCAAATTTTTGGAACTTTTCATTTGATTTCCCATTTTCTCACCAGTATTTATTTCAGGCATTTATAGCGCCAGCCATGAATAATGATACGATAGTAAACATCACTACCAACTTCTGACGATCAGGCTCACGCTCATCTCAGATCAATTCGTAAGACAATTAAATCAAAATTTCCATATTTATACAGAATTTAATTCAAATCTGATTCATTGTCACATTTATTTCACTGTGTTCCTTTATTTATTTATTACAAAAAAAAAATTCGTTTTTGTATCAATAAAATCTTGTCTTCTGTTAACTTCTACAGCGTATAAAATTTCAGTTTTTTAAATTTC
Source organism: Onchocerca volvulus (assembly GCA_000499405.2). Lineage (NCBI taxonomy): Eukaryota > Metazoa > Nematoda > Chromadorea > Rhabditida > Onchocercidae > Onchocerca > Onchocerca volvulus. The sequence goes on along the minus strand of HG738137.1, from coordinate 7,364,638 downwards.
AGTTTCTTGACTCTAATTTAGAGCAAATTGGTTTTCCAACTTTTCACATTTATGCATGTGGGACATATAATAAGAATGATACTTTAGTAAACTTTATTCCAGAATTCGGAATTCCGGAATGAAAATTCTCACCCAATATGCGAATAATGCAGCTGTCGGAAAACTTGAAATAATTTTCTAAAATAACTTTTGTGTCTCAAAATACTTATACTATAAAAAATTATTCTATTTGGATATCATCCAATTCATATGTAAATTCTTTTAGATTACAAGTCTTAAACACCCGCTACATCTATAGCTTGAACATCTGTTAAAATTATTTTTTATAAAGCATCTCCTAGATAAAGGATTCATCTCATTATGCAAAATTTTCAACGTTTTCTCGTATGAGAGATGAATGTGCTATCTAGCTTATAATCATTTACCATGTATGGTTATGCACATCTGCATGATAATTTATAACAGAAATTATATTCTTTCTCATACCAATCTCTTACACAGCATGAGAAAGCTCTGTAATTCTCTCTTTTTGTATAATATAAGCCATCGAGGATAGAAGAATTATTCTTGAATCTAGTTGGATTAGTAGCTGGTGGGACGATTTCGCGATTGGAATAAACTCCCGGCGCGTAGCAATTTGTAATCTTCGATTTGGTAATCTTCGGCTATTATAATTTTGATTTTATAAACTTCTGCTTCATAATTTTCTATTCTATGTATTATTCTGCAATCAATTATCTGTGATATTAATAATAAACTTACAAATTAATTGTCCACACATTCATCAATTCCACTCAAAGCGTAAATCCTTCCTTTTCACTATAAAAAAGAAAAAAAATTACTCTACCTCAGAGAAGAAAAATTCACGACAACAATAGCTATAGTACTTTGTAAGAAATATTCCAAAATAATTCAGAAGTTGCCATATTCGGAAAATTTTATTCCCTTTTTTATTTTTAAATACTGAATTTTTTAGAGTTTTTGAAGCAAACCAATTGTCGTGAATTTTCTTTGTTTGGAGAAATTGGAGATTGATTAATTGTGTAAACGTATTTGTTGTATGATAAAGGTTTTGTTATGACGTAGTTACTGCTGCCAACAATTTATGAATGATATCGAAGGTATCAATCGATAGTTTGAATATTTTTTGTTTTATAGATCGTAAAGGAATTTATTTGCGACTTATTTGGGTTGGAAACTGATAAAGTTTAATGAAGGATTGAAATAGACGAAAAAATAATGAAAAAAGAATAGTAGCTGAAGAATTGTACGGGTCCCGAGAATATGTTATGGCAGATAAGATAACATGTGCTTTTACAGTGGAGTTGTTTACAATATTCTAGACATACCAACAAAAATATATGGGTAATTCGAGAAGTTGCGACTTCGTCGTAATAGATGGCTTCATTAAGATGAATTCATTGTAAATAGATCCTCTGACAACATTCCCAATCGACTATGCTTCACCTCCAAAGATCATTCAATTCAAAATTTAAATCCTACATGAAATGGAAACCTGCCGGGTTGGATCCAAATTGCGACGGACGATCTTTGCTCTCTTTTATTGAATCTTCGGGCAAATTATTACCGAGCTTTTCTTAAGTTTTACTTATACCTTCCTTATTACTAACCTGCATTCCGCATCTCTCGTGTTCTTACGTTACGTTCACGTTTACATGTTTCCTTTATCATATACTCTTTCTTTTTCTGTGATATTTCTTTATATTTTCGCCTTATGACTATTCATTAATATTGTAATATTTTAATAAATAAATAGCTTATTTGCTTTTCTTTAATTAAAATAATGGTCGCTTTGAGGAATGAATTCTCAGCATCTATACGTAACCGTGATAAAAAACTTTTGATTAACTTTTTTCAGAAAGTATATTGAAGCGAAGCTTTAATGCAAAAAAAAAAAAATAGTTCTGGTGTTGGTGTCTGAAATATTCGAATTTTTGCAGTAAATTCCGAAATATTTTTTGTAGTTTCTTTCACGATACTTTATCCGTTCGTGTGAACACAATATTTGTCTTACAGATGAAATATTTCTCAGGAAAAGCTATAAGATGATAGATCATCGATTGCCAGTGAACTGATTTATTCCACGATCTCGATTCCCCATTTTTCCCAAAATGAGTAAAAATACCGATACTAAGGGATTGTCCTCGGCACTTCTGCAGATGAAGGTTCGTTTGCTTTTTAGAAATTTTTTTAGAAAAATGAAAATAAATGCTTGTCTTTTGTATAGACTTACTTCTTCCCCTTATAACTTTTAAATCTTTATATTGATTAATATCTTAATTCGCATTATGAGATGCATATTTGATAGCATATCGTACTTTTCAAAGTAAGAACTCATGCAACTCTGTATTTATGTCATCCAAAAGTATTTGTAGCATATTTCCTACTTCAAAAATTTCAAGTTCACTTCAGTCTTAAGAGAAATCTAAGAAGTTGAGGAAGTTGAGTGCGAGTCTTTACAATCTTTCCCCTGTTCATATTTTTTTATCTCCGCTTTTACCGTGAAGTTCATTTATAAATTATATAAAAAACAATGACTTTAGATACTATTTATAGTTTATGTGAAGGACAGTGACTGTAAATCTTGTTCATTATTGTGTAAAGGATAATGACTATGAAGATTGTTTGTAGTTTATGCAAAAAACGAGAATTCGCTTGGAAGAAGAAGCCAAGAAAAAAAGCGAACGAAAATTGCAAAAGCGTTTTTTAAAGAACGATGAAAAAAAACAGTCAAAGGAAACAGAAAAAATAACAGAATCGTAAGTTAATTTCGAAATTGAGTTTCAAAATTAAGGAAGTGTTGTGTTTTCATATGTTTTAGAAAAATATATCTCGATAATATCATTGGGATTTTTAAATAATTGTGACTTCTCTGTCAGAAGCAGAAAATTTCTTATGAAGCTTTGATTGTCTTACTTAAGAATAATTTCGTATATACACTAGCTGTCTCAATCTTTAGATTATTTTTAACTTTTAATATAAAATTACAATGTGTTTTTTCTTGAACTGGTGTTTGTTTATTTAAAAATTACTTAAGTTACATTTCAGAACCGTAAAGTCCGAAAATAGATATGACTTATTGGAAAATCTTTCATTTGGACGCATGTCTTTTAAAGGTTTTAATCCAGAAGTTGAGGTATTTTTTTCCAGAGAATATAAAATTATTGTCTTTTAACATTTATCAAAATTGTTTTGTTTGGTTGAGGATTTTCAAAATCCCATTTCAGAGAGTATTATTTTGCACTTACTGAAAGGTAGCTTTTTTAAATTCAGTCTTGATTTTGAATGCCAATTCTTATTCTGCTATAAATTAGCACAGACAGTGGTTTTATATTCTGGAATATATAGCGTACAGTTTTCGTTGTTTTCAGAAGCTCATGAAATATTATGAGGATTTGAAAAGTGGCGAAGTACCTGATGAAGACGGCTTTGATGGTGGACACGATATTACGGATTATGAATTAGCAACATCAGTGTACATTCAATGATTTTGAGTCATATATATAATAATAATTTCTTAATCGCATTCATTTCCATGTTTAATAAAATGTTAAATTTCAGATTCAGTGCAAAAGCAAAAAGAGACGAAAAATACCTGAAGAAGAATGAGGTAAATCTTCTTAGAATTCATACGCATTTCTTTGTTTTGTCTTTATTGGAATTTTTTCAAACTTACATTTTTGCCATGTCTTTTAATTTCATGAGAACAATTCGTGTAATAATTATTCCATTATTTCCGGAAAAGAAAATTGACCTATTTGTGAATGCTGAATCTCAGGGGTTTTTATACTGCGGGATTGGAGAATAGAAGTAAAAATATTGGAAAGAATGAACTTGGCATTAATGGATAAAATATTCGAGCAATATTTTATAAGAAAATTAAATATTGATGAGAAATTTACTTTTATAGATGGATGAAAAAAGTTTAATTGATGAAATTAATGAACAACCAGCAAAGCGGAAACGACGAGACGATGGGAATCAGTTTGAATCAGGAAGTCGAAAAAGGCAACAATTATGATCGTATTTAATACTTGATTTTGCCAGCTCAATGTATGCTATTTTATGGTCGAATTATAATGTTTTATTTTTTTTTATATTCTATTTTGGTTATCCGGAAAGATTTTCAGTCGGGACTGTTATGCTGCCGACAAATAGCTAGAGATTTGATCAAGTTGCTGTTCCGACGTTTGACTTATTAACCATATATCACTGCAACATTTATTTGACTTGTTCAAAATTTCTAAGATGAGTTCAAGCTTTCAGCATTTAGTCAGTCAAAACATAAATTAATTTGAAAGAGAAAATAGAAAAAAAAAATAAAGTAGCAGAGATCAAGAAAAAAATCCCATTTTACGACAATGATGCGATTTTGAAACTACAAAATACTATAGGCTGGAGAAAATTTTGTAATTAGTTCTCAATACAAATTCGATTAAATTTTTAAAAATGATGGATTTCATGAATGTATTACATTCTTATTCATTTCACAAATTTAATAAAGAATTCCGATTTTGTGGAAATAACGTAAAGTTGTTAAGTTTTATTAAATATGAAAAAGTAATGATTGATAAGAGAACGTTGTATATTTAATATCCATATTGGAACGTTTGTATGAAGAGTCGCTTGTTGTTGTTGTCTATATATTTTGTGAATAAATAAGCGGAAATTGTTTTTTTTTTTTTTTTTTTTTTTTTTTTTTTGAATAAATGAGCGGAAATAGCTTTTTTGTTGGCCCATTCTTTTTTTTTTTTTTGTTGACCTATCTATATTTTGAGCAAAAAAAACGAGCGGAAATTGTTTCAGAAAATTTTTTTTTTCGACAGACGATTTTACTGGATTCAGCTTCACAGGAGTTGAAAGCTAAGTTTTCAATAAGCAGCGATGAATTTGCATGGAACTGAAATTCAGTAATTCAGTAAAGTATTCAGCACGATTTACCACTGATTCATAGTTTTAGTGATTATGAAATTATTGTACCCGATAATCGATAGAAGATGTAAAGGTCATAAAAATTTTATAAATGCAGTACTGCAAGAAATGGGAATGATAAATTGAATGAAAAATAAAGAGTGTAAAAGCTGAATGAAAAATAAAGGATGTGAAAGTCTGGAATATCTGACAATATTAGAAAGTTGTATAGTTGTTGGGATGAAATCGAAATATCCTATCTGATGAATAAAAGACCAGATCATCGCCCAGCAACTTTAATCTTATCCCTTTTTCCCTCAATTATAATCATTAGTGATTAATTCAAAACAATTTATTCAAGATGACTAAGTTAAATTAAATTAGATTTTGTTTGCTTTTGATATCTTTAGTCCAATCTACCAATGACTTCAATATGAACACAACAAAACCTTTTTTTTGCATAATTCCAGTGACAGTTTATGAATTAACTGATTGGATAATTATCAATAAATTTTTTATGGAGGACAACATTGTGAGGCGGGATTTGCTTCTACAAAATTAAAATATCATCAGTTTAAAATTGGAAATAAAAAGTGCACAAATTCGGCATCGATTTGCTGCATAGCTTTTATTTTTTTACAACTTCTCTTATAAATGCTTCAACTTTCTATAAAATATTGAAAGAATAGTGCTTTATAAAGAAACGGTGCAAAATGCTAATTATATACAATGAATCTTAGCAATAATCAAAAATATATGAATAAAATTTGAAAATAAAGTAAAAATACAATCCATAACAACCCGCATTTCACCTAATTCAGGCATTTCAGGACATTTCAGGATGTTATTTGATCGAATCACTACTTCTTCCATCAGATTGCAAATAAATTTTGAATAGTTGGAATGATTTGTGAGAAAAGATGAGGAAAGTTTTATCAGTCACGATCAGATGCGGAAGTAAAATTGTGCATGCAAATCTTTTCTGCAAGCATTCCTTAAATTCTTATATAAGCCTGAGCAGTTAAAAGCGCTTCTTTTCACGCGACATTCTTTCATTTATATTATTTGGCATAGTTGACACAATTATTTGTCAATAGGAGGATTGATTGAATCTTCGATAATTCTTGCAAGCGCAAGTGTACTGTAGATGTGATTCAGCTTTTGTGATATGAAAATGGAGCATGACGAGGTAGTATTCGTTAATTAATTAAGGTTAAGTTAATTGAGATTATAAGTTAAATTAAGAATTGTAAATTATTAAGCTGAAGTTAAATTAATTAAGGTTATAAGCAGGATAGATCAAAAGCATGATTTAAATCTGAAGGCTGAAATTTGTAAATATTATTATTATTCAGTAAACGTTTTAAACATAAAAACGTTAAAAAATTGATCAAAAAAATGTTTTCAAAAATTTCGAAAGTTTTCAGAAACAGTATTTCAATAAGATGCATTAGTTTTTCTTTGATAAAAACACATTTGCTTATAAATTCGGATGCGGCTAATTATTATCATTTTTACGATGGAATTTTGACAGGATAATATTTACTAACTTGGAATTGTTATAAAATCTAAAAATTAAATAGTATTTTGATTTGACAGTTAAAAAATAGCTTTTAAATATCACCTTGGTATAATTTCATTCTCAATTCCTAATTTTTAGTTCTTCAAAGTAATATTTATTCGGTAATCGAGCCAGAAATGTCTTATTATTTCTATATTCTGTATTTGTTATCAGTTCAAATGATAACAGCTGAAATAAACAAATGTGTGGAGGTAAAGTGAAAAAATTGTTTGTTTTTGGAAAGAATTTGAAATTATTTCTTTTCTTACTAAGCAAATGTCAAATTACAGTATTCTGACAGTTAATAGAAAACTTTACTGAATAGAACGACAAAATTTTATTTATTTTGAATGTAGCTAAGACAAATATGAATAATTTTTGAGTAAATACTCCAAATTTGCATGAGAAAGGATAAAAGCAAAAATTAGTAGGTGAACTTCTATTTAACCTGATTGTATTTTAGCAAAGTACCATTCCTGAAAATGATCAAAAATGCAATCTTCTAATTTAGTGTGCATCGAAAAATTTGAAAGGTCGCTGGGGATTAACAGGTTTCGCACAGACATTTCGTGATCATTCATTTACTACAACTTGTACTTTGGGTACTGATACGGAACATTACATCAGGTGTTCCGGATCCTGCATGACTTACTTGTTTCAGGATCCGGACAACACTGATACAAGTGATGTTGGTTAGAAAATTGAATCATATTTTAAAATTTTTTTTTTTGGAACTTTTTTTACGTAACATTTAATCTTTAGATTTCATTTAGTGAATAATAAGAGAATGTTGCAATTTCTTCACGTTGATCTGCCTTTTTTCTTCATTTTCATTACTTAACTTTTACTTAACTTCGGATTAAGTAACTTAACTTCTGATTAAATCAGCTTATCATCTCCTTGAAGGGTTAATGGTAGTGAGAGGTTGTCATCAACGACTTCTTGGAATACAAAGTACCATTTTCAATAATCAAGCATTGAATGGATCTTACTGCGAATATGACAAGGATCTCGAACGTCTCGATTCACACGGAAATAAAGTATATATCAAAGCACTCGTGGAATTCTGTACTGGGTTAGTTGTTGTTGAGTTTCGCGTCGGAAAAATACTTCAATTTACTCAAATAAGATACCGAAATATTAAAACTACTTAATATGTTTCGGAGAAATACTTTAATATGGTAAATATGGTACCATTCGGATGCGACGACCTGAAATAGATTGTTGCTTCCAGCCATATTGAATATTTTCGATTTAGATTTGTTAAATTTTATTTTCTGTTTTATTTTTTTTGTCTATTTTTAGAGAAGCTTGCAATACAAAAGTGAAGGATTTTTCGATAGCAACAACATGTAGTGGACCTGCAAATTGTTGGTTCCATTTTCAATTGAAATAGTTTCAACAATAAGTTTAACTGTTAGAAATAAAATTTCTATCCTTTTATCTCGAAAAATTAAAAAAAAAGGAAGGCCTTTTGAACATAAAGATAATCTAGTTATTTCTATTTTTTCTTCGGTTTTTTTTTTTGGTTTTTTTTGGTTGTATTATTTTAACTATGATCGAAGAAGTTAATTTTCTTAATCAAATGATACGTAGAGTCAAAATTTTCCGATTTCCATTCCGCAACAATTACCAAAATTTTTGCTTTCTAAAGTTTCGCTCAAATTAATATTCCATTTGAATTATTTGAATGATTGAATTATTTCATTTCTATAATTGAATTGAATGCCAAAATAATCAATTCTATTTGATTTAATATTAGAATATTGAATATGCATGCAGTAATTCATGTAAAATATACCATCTTATTATTATTTTACAGTAATAAATAATTCTGATCGAATGTGCTATAGTTGTAATGCAATGGAAAAAAATTGCATGCATAAGCAAGAGCATTGCAGCAAAAAATTTTGTTCCAAAACCGTCATTAAATTTAAAGGTAAATTTTTTAAATTCATTGAAAACTTTCTGAAAAATTCTAAAAATTTCCCGAATCAGCTATACAATAGGATTATAGTCAAATCTTTTTTGGTACTGTGTATCTTTCTACTTGCTCTATATATAATATTGCCAAACTACTTTAATAATAAATTCCGTATTTCAAAAAAAAGAATAAACCTAGGGCTTGACCTAAAAGGTGGATCGTCTTATGATCACTTGAATTATAACAAACATCCTCAATATTTCATCTATTTTAACAATCTTTTCAATTATGATATTAACTTGCAGATTTGCATGCAGTGCATAAAGCATGCACTGATATCAATCTATTAGGAAACGCGAATGGTTGCACATCATCTGATATAGTTGCAATTCCAGGAAATTTGCTAAAATTGAGGGGTGATGTAATTCATTGTTTTTGCAATGATAAAGATTATTGTAATGAAGCAAATATGATTACCGTATCTGCTATATGCATAGTTTTGTTGTTGCTTAAATTTATTGAAATTTAAAACTTGAAATAATATTGTGTAAATCGATTACATTTTGCTAATCATCTTTCATTCAAAATGCTCCAAATGATCGTGAATTTCGATCTCTTAATAAAACTATGTAGCAGGATTGATCACGGATTCAATGTCCTAATGGATTATTGATTGATTGAGAAACAATTTATGTTGATTAAGCAAGTCGAAAATTATGTTTACAACATTCCAATCATTCAGTTGTTATGAAATTCTAAGCTATTTCATCGAATTTTTGCAGCGAAATATTTCAAAGCATTGATTCGATGAGGAATTGAATTGAGTAAACAAGTAAAAGATCGATGAGCTTTGTTATTGAAATGTGTTTTAGCTGTTATCGCACTTGCAAGAATTGCAAAAATTTGCCGAACTTTGCCAATGATATTTGCACAATTTTTGTCCTTTCTTTTTGGATGGAAATTTTAAAGCTTCGTAAATGTTTGATCATTTTTGATGTTTGACTTTTGAAATTGAAATTTTTATCGAATTTTTCAAGAATTACGAATTTTTATTCTTCTATTCTATCTTCTCATTTTTCTGTTCCATCCTCTTGCATGATATAAATATCGGAATTTTTGTTCATTTTGTTATATTTTTGCATTCAATAGTTCATTAACAGCATTTCTAATTGAGATAAAAATTTATTTCTTAAGCAAATATTTTTATGAAATACTGAATTTCAGTTATTTGCATTGCGATAATATCCAAGTTTTTTAATTACAAATTTTAATTCTTATAATTTACAAAATAGATAAATAGAAGAAAGAAATCGCTTTTTGTTCTGGCATAACAACGAAGTTCAATTTCTTAAAGAAATTTTGAAAAAATATTTTAAATTTTATAATCTCAACCATTACTTCCGTTCAAAAGTAACTTACTAAAATATTCCATGTAATTCAACCTGAATTCGATTTATCACTACAATTCCAGTATTCAATTCCTTTTATTATCCTGTCTTATTCTAATGTGTTTTCACTCATTCATTTTGCTTTCCTTTAAATGTTTTGCCTTTAATAAACAATTTCAGCCCATATCCCACAAATAATCTTTCCTGAAAGATCAGATCGTGGAAATTTATGCGCGAAAGTTTGGTAAATTTAAAAGGAAATATTTCAGGATGTTTTTAAATCGATCAATCTTTCTCATCGCTATTTTATTGATTGGTTGTCCTGATTTATTGGTACTGTTTTTTCTCTTATTGATTTCCTGTTTACAGTATTTTTTAATAATTCTTACGAAATTCCTAAACAGATAGTTGTTTTGGGATCAGAAAAAGTACAAATGCTAGAAAAAAAATCTATCTTTCCATTCCATAAAACAATAATTTTATTAACACTTTTGCAAATGTCTCAGAATTTTTCTAGATTTATCAGATCAATCAATGAGTGAACAGTTACAAAACACATAGATCAATCATATTTATTCTGTGACACATTAGCTTCACCACGTATTTCACGTATTTCACGTATTTTTTAGCATATCATCTGAAGGCATCAGAAACATTTCATTCATTTTTACGTCCTAGATGGATTCTATGGACAGCCAACGATTGGACTTCTGAATAAATTTCTGTTTACCTGCTTTTCTGATCTTCTTTATTTAAATATTTTAAAATTTTCACAAATATTTTGCATTTCTTGTTGTAGCATTTGACTTTTATGCATATTTATAAATGTCAAATGAAAAAGAAAAAGAAAAAAATAATGGAAATAATTCAATTATAGATTGCTGAGAATTGTATATACAGTTGCGAGGTATACTGGAGATGTAAGGACAACTATGGCGTTTGTGTACCGCCAAATGGTTGCGAGCAAACTTGTCAGAAGCGCCCAAAGCCTTGATTAATTCCTGGAACGATAATTTTCGATTATATTTAATTAATTAAATATTCCATTCAAGATTGGATTCATAAAGTTTATTTGTATTTTAAGCTGTAAGAATTATCATTAATCAAATGTTTGATATGAAGAATATGCAATTTTATTTATTTATTTTTTATTTTTTTAAATAATTCTCATGCATTTGCTTAAAGTTTGTATTTGATTGATTAATAATTTAATCTCGAATGCAAATTCCAGAAATGATAATCTTGCATTTTGTTTGTTCAATCAAATTTGAGCAAGCCTTGAATTCAAATCCAAAATCAACTTTTTAATCGATAAAATATGAATTTTTAAATAATAAAATTTTCAAATTCATTGATTACAACAGGATTCAGTTCAATTTTAAAATAGATTTGACCTGTACCAATCAACGGTTAAATCGGTCAGACTTCCTTGAAGTTAGATGAACCAATTTCAAAAATGAACTTGGAACGAACTTTAAACGCCTGATCTATGATCGATAGCCATATTTACTTTCCTTCCCAACCTCTGACATCCCTTTCCCACTCTTTCTGCCATATTCTATCGTCAAAACACTCGTTTCTCTCCTCAACTCTATTTATTCCCTTAATTAGCCGCATTAATTTGCGCCTTGTGACCTTTAACATCACGTAAACGGATGAGTTATCGCATTTGTAAATTTTAGAACAACAATATCAAAATACTATAAAATTATTCAAGTATAATTTAAATTTTAATTACATGAAAAAATTTAATTTTTAATAAAACTATTTTTTGAATTTTAAGTTGTAAATGATTTCTTGAAGTTTTAATAAAAATTTGAGATTGAAACAAATCTAAACAAATATTTTTGCCATCCAAATGATGTTTATGTATGAAATCACAGCTTATCTATAAAATAAAATAGAATTGAAATTTAAAAGTTAAATATGAATTCATATTTAACTCAAAATATATTCATTGATTTGATAATAAAAAGTTTGCAATAAAATGGGAAATGAAAGGCATTGAGCAAGAAGGAGTGAGTTGGACATTTCCATTCCAATTGTATTTTTGAATTGAGAATTGATTTATTGATTATTGATTAACTGATATTATTTCATTCATTCTGCAAAGTTCTTACAATGGGTTATTTTTTGAAATTTATTTTGGCTACGTTTGCTGTAATTATTGCGTACATTATTTATGAAGCCAAGAATTTTAGCGATACTCATTCAGTGAGTTCTTTCTTTTTCTTTTTTTTTTTTTTTTTTTTTGAAATATTTTAAATTTTGAAATTTAATTTTTAGTTTTTATAATACCAATGAGAGAAGCATTGCATTAAATGATAAACATTCATAGTACGAGCCTTATCTTGATAAATTCAGAGTGATTAAACCTCATAAAAGTGATAACTTGGTTGGTTTATGATTCGATTTTAAAAATTCATTTTCCTCTCTCATTGGCAAATTTAAATCAAAATTTTTAGTATAAAATAGCTGATGATGGATGGTTTGGTAGTGGGAAGAAACGAATGGACGATGAGCGCATTATACCTTTTAAAGTTAAAGTTTCCGAAGAAGCCATAGAGGTAAGTTATTTTTTGAAGATGATGACCTTAAATTAATGACAAGCTAACTGATCTGAAATTAATGACAGGTCGATTGACCTAAAATTAATGATCGGTCAACGTGGAATGATGTTTCCGCAGTTCTCGCTTTGATTTCTTTGAGTAAGTTTAAAATAAGATTGAATTATAGGATTTAAAGCATCGCCTGAGAAATGCGCGAATTAATTATGAATCACTAGAAGAATGCAATGATTTCTCGTACGGTTTCAACGGTAATTATCTCAAACATTTGGCTAATTACTGGCTCAACAAATATAATTGGAAATATCACGAAGATATCATAAACAGTCTACCTCAATTAACCACTGAAATTGAAGGCCTTAAGGCAGGTTTTTTCAGATCTTTATCAGTTTTATCCATCTTCTTCTTTTCTTATCACTTGTTATCTCTATCACCTGAACATTTATCAGTTCTCCATACATCTTGTTCTTTTCTTATCACTTACCATCTCTATTATTTGAAACATTTATTTATTTATTTAAGTTTTCAAATTAATCAGATCGTTCAATTATTACTAGTAGAGTAAAGAATGTTTGAGACAAGTATAATTTGATTATTTTATTTTTACAGATTCATTTCATTCATGCTAAACCAAGACAAGAGAAGTATGAATTTGTTGTTCCAATTCTAATAGTGCATGGCTGGCCTGGAAATGTATTCGAGTTCTATAAAATTATTCCGATGTTACTGGATCCGGTTCAGCAGATTGGTTCTGATATTAGTGTTGCCTTTGAAGTGATAGCACCATCGATTCCTGGATTTGGTTGGTCCGGTGTACCGATGAAAAAAGGTAAAGTGCAAAGATTGTTTGGCAAGATTACTTTCACTTTTATTGTATTATTCTTACTATTATTGAAATGATAAGTACCACAAAAACTAGTCAGATTGCTTCTGTCCCTTAACAGTATTGACGGAATTGCTCAAACTACAACATATGAAATCATATAATCCGGTTAAACGGTTTCATATCTCGAATATTTACATCCGGTTACGATTCTTATATGTCTTGTTGGATGGCTAACTTCGTTTTCAGTAGCGGGAGCTTCATGAATTAGAAAGTTGACTTTTTGACTTGAAAATTTACAAGTTTTTATTTCCAAGCCATCCGTTTTTCTTTAATTTATACTGCCTTCAAGCAAGTTTTGTAAATTTTAATATTAGTAGACGTTATTCCATTTTTATTCAGAATAAATTTCGAGGTTTACAGGATTCAATTCGAAAGCAGCTGCAAGAATATTCAATAAATTGATGGTTCGTTTGGGATTCTCAAGATATGTACTGCAAGGCGGAGATTTTGGGAGCGTTATTGCTACCAATATCGCCTTATATTATCCTGAAAAGTTTGTCTTTTTTTTTTCCAGAAAAAGTTGAAAACTTAATAAAAGACAGATTCCATTATCTTAAACATTTGGAGTGTGATATGTACACTGCACTTTTCGTATTTTGCATATATCGTGAGGTAAACTTCCAATTTTATAAATGCTTATTAATTCTGTTTTAAATTAAATCAAATTAGAGTAGTAAAAGAAATCGCATAGGACAAAACTTTTGCATGCAATTCTGTTTACTTTTGTTTTTTTCTTTTATTAGATTTTGAATTTTGTTTCAAATCCTGAAATTGAAAAAATCCATATTACCAATTATTTCGGTGCAACTTTGCAGTATTATTGGTTTATATTTAAACATGGTGCTAATATTCAACTGGAAAGCGCTTTTGTACAGAACAATTGGTACCATGGTACCAAAACTAGCTTATTCTTCCGAAAAATTCCATCAACAGGATTCTACAGGCTCTTTCCTCAATGAGATGCTTGAAGAAACAGGATATGTGCATATTCAGGCGACAAAACCGGATACCGTTGGTGATGATTTTGGGTTTCTTAATTTTGAGCAGTCATTGCATCGATACAAAATTTTTATTAATTTTTGATTTCTTCTTATTGTTATTTTTTCAACTTTACATAGTTCAAGATTAGCATTTAACCGCAATGTTTTGAAATTATGTAAACCGACCTTTAAATTATTTAAGTTATTTTTTAAATTATTTAAGTTACCCTTAAATTATTTAAGGAATTAATGAAATCAAATCGAAATTTGAATGTTTTAGGAAATTGATGATTTAAAACAAAAACTTAGGTAATGATAATAGTTAATTTTTGAAATTCTTATATTCCTGTAGTGTTTTAGGTGCAGCACTTACTGATTCTCCAGTAGGTTTGGCAGCTTATATTTTGGAAAAGTTCTCATCCTGGACAAATATCACTTATCGATCACTTCATGATGGAGGACTCACAAAGTAATTTTGTCGAGAAATTCTTAGAGAACAAAGAAATATGGAATTTTGGAATTTTCTCACTGATAATTATATTTATGAAATCTGTATATTTCTTCATTTCATTATATTTTCCCAGGAAATTTACAATGGATGAACTGTTGACTATCGTATCTATTTATTGGTTCAATGGTAATGTAATGAATTCTCTAAGATTTTACAAAGAATATTTCAAGGATCCATCGAGATATCATGGCTTCAAGTATGTCACATCCTCTTATTTCATCTTCAATTCAATATGACTTACCAGGCGTAAAGTTTAGATTAGATTACTTTTGATACCAAACGTTTTTGTTAAAAAAAAAAAATGCTTGCTAATTAAAATTTGATTAATTAAATAAACAAGCTTCAGAACCATATGAGTTTTAGAGCAGTAGTCATAATCGAAAAAGCAAATTTCATCGTATGTGTTGTTAAATTATCAATTTATTACAGTTTTTACGTCAATGTTCCAACCGGTTATGCGTCATTTCCGGAAGATCTGATCGAGCAACCGGAAGAGATAATGCGCACCATGTATAACTTGACAAGTTATACAGAAATGAAAGTTGGAGGACATTTCGCTGCTTTCGAAGAACCGAAACTTCTTGCTGATGATATTATCAAATTTATCAAAACGATCCAGCTAGAGTAATGTACATATATATATATATATACGTTGCAAATTTGAACAAATCATATTTTGTTCTTTTTATTGCTGTATAATCATGTTGGTTTATAGTGATTACAATTACCTCAATTACCTCAATTACCTTAATTATAATTAGAGGTTAAAATGTCCTTAATTCAATTATGACTATCAGTATATCAGTAAAATTGTTTATAATATTTTTTTGACACATTCCAATTTCTTTTGGTGGAATTAAAAGGGATCAATGAAAAGAGAACTTTCATCCTGTCTCATTAATGATCCATATTATTTGTAATGTAATTACTTTTACACAAGTAATTAGCATCGATAAGTAAAATGTCTTCGAGTAATTATACCGATAAAATAGAAGGTAATATGTAGAGGAAGAAAGAAAAAAAGAAAATAAATCTAATTTTCATATACAACAGCAATACAAGAATGCTGAGAAATTTGTACATTATATATAAACATGAAAGATTCATTTTTTCGTCCTGTATAAATCAATTCTTTGTGAGAAATATTTATGATCAATTGGAATATTTCATGATCATGATCATGATCGGTTGGAATATTTATGTATTGATCATGAATATTTCTAGAAGATATTGATTTGTACAGGACGAAAGAATGAATCTTTCATGTTTATATACCATGTACAAACTTCTCAGATGGAATTCTGAAGTGCTTTCAAGATGAGATGATAAATTGAAAATTAAATTAATTTATTTATTTCTTCTTTCTCTACATATTCTATTTTATCGATAAAATTTGGTCGAACATATATGACTTAAAGTGACTTATCGATTCTACTTACTTGTGTAAAAGTTTTTGAAAACCGTATAATAGATTGATAAATGGATTATGATATATTATAAGTGAAATGAATTGTGTTGCAAAAGAAAAAAAGAAAAAAAACAATGAGAAATTGGAAAAATAGTATGAAGAAAAAGAAAAATCATACATTATTACCATGTAAAGTGTCGCATATTTGTATGAAAAAGAAATTTTGAATGAAACAATTTGATCCTAGAATAAAACATTGTATATTTTTAAATGAATGTAAACATGAAAATAGAAATAAGCTTAGAAGACAAGTTTGAGATGGAAGAGAATGATCTATCTACCGAGATTTCTGAAGGAAATTGAGAAATCGAAGCTTCATCCCTACTTCACACTGTAAGACTGTTTTGTATTATGGTACCATGACTGTAAGACTGTTTTGTATTATGGTACCATGAATGGCAAATTTGATACCACAAATTATATATTATATCACAGAATAATTGTCACGTTATCTCCACAGCTGCTATTTGCTATCTTTAGATTCCTTCAAGATTATTTGGACATAAAAGAAGAATTTATTATAAATGATTAAAATACGAATGAAATGAAGAGAATTTAAAAGATATGCGAAAAAGAATGTATCAAGCAGATGCAAAAATTGAGTTTCACTTCAGGTGTACTCCCTGTAATTCGATATCGCCATCAATGGAAAGTTTATTGATATCTCGAGGTGACATCCGATGTGTATATGAACACACAAGACAATCATCGACGTGACACTAAAAATTAGAAAAAAATATTGATCTTTCTAGATAAAATTCAAAATTTTAACTGAATTGAGAAGGTTTTTTTTTTTTTTTTTGCAAAAAAAAAAAGATGAACTAACAAGAAATCGATTTTCATCACAATAAAACAGCAAGTCAAAAGATCGCTTCTTCTTGAACGGAAATTGTATTTCGAGTTCTTTTTCTTCCGTTCCCCATCGCTCCTCAGATCGAGTATTCCGAATCAGTTTCTGGAAGTTTTTCCGGAATTCATCTGATAAATTTCTTCTTTTCGAGCACGAGATTAAAGATTATTAATGATTTAAAGATAGCACAGACTAATTCGTAAGGCTCCAATTATCATTAAAAGTGATTTCGTAGAAATTCCAACTATAAAGTAGTCGAGTAATAACTAATGCTTCTTCAAATAGCAACTTACTTTCCCGGCAATTCGCGGATTAAATCTGAATGCTATATCATTTCCAGAATAAAAATCCACCACAAATTGTTTGGCTCGTTTTTTCGCAAGCCCTGATACGTAAAGCTTTCGTCCTGGATAAAAATTTCCCGGAATATCTGCTGTATAAGGAACTTGCTGAAATTGTGTTCTGTCAAGTTGGAAAAAAGAAATTAATTGAAATGTTGTGTTAGCAAAAATACAACTATTTGCTTTCAATTTAAAAAAGATATAGAAAAATAATTTAAAGTATGATAGAGAAAGCTTCTGCGTTAGTCAGTTGATTTAACTTCGTTTCTACTCGATATTAGATTTTATATTTATTTTCCCCTATCAATCTGATGCCAGGATGGATACCGCGGAAGACCAGGAAATCCCAGATGGATGTCGGATATTTAGCTTTATTAAAGATAACATCATTTCACATTTTCATCAAATTTATAACGAATTTATTCAATCTACTTACGTAATATTTGCCTTCCCATGAGACTGTGTATAATTCGGCATCACCATTCATATAGATATGCGAAATATTTGAAATTGGCACATAATATGCAAATTTCGCCAGTAATTTGTGATCAGCAAATATCTGAAATTCAAATAATTTTTTCTAGAAATACCAGAATGATTTTTGATGCATTTAATGGCAAATACTGAAAGCAAGCAATAATTTAAAAGAAATTTTTCGCCAAAAATTATTCAAATTTTCCAGATTAGTGATTGGTTTTTAACAAAAAAAGAATTTCAAAACTTTCTAAAATTTTACCCCAAAGTATTAAAATTTTACCTCAAAAAATTTCTCGTGACATCTAATTCGTATGTCAAATTCGTCACCAGGCGCCCATTTGTGCTTCACTGAGCCTTCGCTGTAAATTGCAATTTTTCGTTGAAAATTTCTCAAAAGCAGAAATTTGAAAAATTTTCAGAATCTCCCCAAATGCTAAAGTTTTCAAAAATTTTTTGAATAAGCCAACCTTCCCCATTCGCCATCAATACATGCATTCAAATAAATTCTTTTCAGAGGAATGTTTGCTCGAAAAGCGAGAAGTCGATTGTCGAGAATGTCATTTTCATCCTCTTTTTCCACTTTCCCACCACTTGTGAGATTTATAATAAACTCATTACGTCCTTAAACTTTATTAATTTTTATCTATATTTGGAATTTTCAAAGTTAAATATTTTCAAAAGTTAAGTTTTTTTCGAGTTATTTTTAGTTTTTATTCAAAATTTTTCCTTTCCATTTCCTTTTCGTTAAGTTCAATTTAATTTGTTAAACTATTTGTCAAGTTGAAAAAAGTTATGTATCATGAAATCATAGGAATTTTATGATATCTTTTTGCTGCAACATATTTACCCAAACTAGTTTCCTTTTTTTTTTTTTTTTATCTCCGAATTTTCTGCTGAATTCATCTCATCACATTTTGTTAATTTATTGTTTAAACTGTAGCAAGTTTTAAATGAAACTACTGCATTCGGCTCTACCGCTTCAATTAGATACTGTATTTCTCTGGCTCGAACATTTTCAAAACATAAAAGTTTAACTCAAAAAACATACCAATGATATATCCGCGGATAATCAGTGATTGACCTGGTTGTAGCTGATTACCTTCTAATTTTGATAAGTACGGTACTGGCTGAAATGTTTCATTTGTCAATTTTGATAACATTTTATCATCTCTGTTTATTATTTGTCAACAATCGAATCGCCATGTTTTAATTTTACTTTTCCAATATGTTTGTTTCATTTAATAAATCGAAAAAAAAAAAAGAAATTGAAAAGTTAAAACTTACAAAGCTGCTATTTCGTCCAGTGATGGAATTTTTTTGCGTAACTTTCTTTGTTTCAGTTTTGAATAATTTCCTCAAAATCGATGACATCGAATCGGCGATAAATTGTTGGTCGAAGAGATGCGACCAAACAAAGACAAATATATACACACACACACACACACTAATTTGTTGAATTTCAGTTAAATTAAATTATTACTGGCATTCAGTATGTATCTGTAAAAAAGGAATATGCAAATTTCTAAAAGTTGAAATGCAAATTTTAAAAAAGTTCGAGTCATTTCGAAAAAGGAAATCATTTTTTTAAGAATTAAATTTCTTATGAGAAAGATTGCTATTCTGTAAAGCGAACTTATTCAAATATACCTTGGTCGTGATAAAATTTTATTAAAGAACCAAAAAAAAAAAGTAAAATTTCAAACTAATAAATAATCAATAAATTTGTACTTTTGTGCATTTTCTTTATTGAAATGTACATTTCTTGTAAATTCTATTTGTGTATTTTGACAAATTCGAACTTTTCAAATTTAAATTTCTCCAAAACGATCATGGAGGTATTTGTAGTCATAGCAAAATGAATATTGAAAAAGAAAAAAAAAAAAAAAACGAAAAGATGAGTTTCTTTGCACAGCAACAAAGCATTTAAACTGTTTTTGACGATGAAAAAAGCGATGAAACAGAATTGATAATTTCGGGGCGCAATCAAATTCAAACTGTACAACAACAACAACAACAACAACAACACAGGTGAATCGATCTCGCTCAAAAAGAATACTTCTTCCGCGTGAAGAAGAAGAAGAATGAGAAGAACGAAGAAATTTAGTTGTTGTAATGTCGATGATCATTGTCTTTGATTAAAATTTACTTAAATACTTGAAATGATACTGAAAAAGAATACTTAAATATCAAGAGAAAATGGAAACACCACTGTGTAATATTTTAGAAAATATCTCGAGAATTCGATTATTAAACAATTGTCATTTGAAAATCGAAAAAGATTTAATTAGTGTTAGTACTTTTTTGACGAATTACAATATCATAGAAATGAATTCAAAACTAGACTTTTGTCGGATATCAGCACGCATGAACTGATTTCTGATAAATTTCTTAAACAAAAGAATGAGGAACAGATAAAATGAAATTAAATTTCCATCTAACCTACCTAATAGCATAGAATGATGACGGTTAGATGATGTCATTTATAATGATTGTAATTACAAACTGCAATAATCTTAGTGAGAATCGTAATTAGAGGTATTAAAACAATCGGAACACAAAGAATCGTTCATTCAAAATACATTCGATTATCAGAAATGGAAATAAATAGCATTATTTCTTTTATAAAGAAGGGTGAAGCAAGAAAAATGAAAATTCAATAAAATTACATTTTTTTTAAATTCAGTAATTAATAATCCTTACTCAATCATAAAGTGCATTACAGTAATAATTGATTTTTTTAATTTTTTTTTTCGAACTATTTCAACGATGAGTAACAAAGCTCTGTTTATCAAACAATACATAATATCTTATCAGCAAAATGTTTCCTAACTATAGAAAAGTTACCTTATTTAAAGTGGAATTGCTAAAAAGAATCTAGAATAATTACAGAACATATTACAGTAAGAAGAAAGTCAGGAGAGACAGTAACCCGAACTGAGATTGAACTATAACTTTTCATAACTAGTTTTCAAATTGGGTTAAGTATTGACATTAGCTTCCTTGTTTATCATGTAAATTGCGAATTCTTTGCGTTTTTGAAAATGAAGCGAAATATTTGAATCGCACTGAACACAATAACAACAAACGGTATGTTTTTCTTTTTTTTTTCATTCATAGTCATTTTTTTTTTTCAACGACGCATATGAAAATATATATATATATATATATGTGTGTGTGTGCGTGTGTCTGTGTCTGTGTCGTTGCGAAAATATATCACAGAAATGTATGAAATATTCTTCAGAAAAAAAAAAAAAAAAAACCGAACAAAGTAAGAAAGACAGTTTTTTTTTTGGAGTAACGCCGAACAGAAAACTGAAAATTGAAAATTTGAAACGATAAGAGAGGAAGGTGTATGGGAAAGAAAGAAAATCAAAAAATTATGGAATGGCGGCGAATGACGTTATGTGATTATTGATGGAGAAAAAAAAAGTAGAATATTGTCCAAAAAATGTTACAGACAGCTCATAATAATAGTAGCAATTGTAATTTCAAAAATTTTAAATTAAAAATTTCAACTGAAGAAGGATTATAAATGAAACAATAATAAATGAGAAATACTAAATGCTCAACCAGTCATCATAAATTTATTCAATAAATTTTTTTTCTCAAAAGTTAACTTTAATATTTGACATTACTTACTCATGTTAAGTAAGCATTACTTATGGTATTCATTTCTCACCAATCATTATGAATTTCGTACCAAATAATGTTCAATTTAAAAGATTATTTACTACTAAGCTTCTTAAAAATATAATTTAATCATTTGTTATTTGTTGTGCAAAATCATTAATCTGCTAAACATTGCAAAAATGGTAAACAATAATGAATTTGAAAAATTTTTGGACAATTAAGCATTCATTTATTGAGGCATATAATGCATTTATAATGGTACTAGAATAGTGACCGTTCTTTTTTGAATAATTTTTAATTAGTCAACCATAGAGAATTATTTCATCAAAAGTTTGTTGAAGGGCGTAAGAAAGTCGAGATTACAATAAAATGTTTTGTTGATATGGAGTTACTAACATATTATTCTCTGTTTACATAGTTCATTTACTTGAAATGAGAATTGAAATGATATCGAACTAAAAAATCTAAAGAAGTACTAATGTATTTTGCACAAAAAATTTTATAAAAAAAAATTCATAAAAAAAAGTGAAAACAAAAAAAAAAAATGCGAAAAAAGCAAAAAAATTCATAAAAAAAAAAAGAAGAAAAAAGTATTTCAAAGAACAAATTGCATGAACACAGCAAAGGCATGTTCATATCTATCATTTATAATTATATTTATGTGACAGTAAAATGGAATTAAAAGAAAAAAAAGAAAAGAAGAGAAAGAGTAGAAAATTTAATTCAAAAAAAAACAACTTTAAACTTCAATCCATGAAAATTCTGAAATCTATTTTAGTCCAGATATTTTATTCGATGAGAAATGATAGGGAAGAAACTAGTGATTCCATCATTCTGCCTTAGAAAAACAAAAAATTCGAATCATCAGGTATCATTCATCGAATAGACTATTATTATTAAAAAAATCAAGTAAAATGAGTTCAAATAAATTAGTAATAATGAAAAATGAAGAGTTATATTTAACAAACGATTACTTTTTTTTTCGAATTTTGTGGTAAAAATTTGATAATTAGAGAATGAGAATTATGTTTGATAAAAGATAATTTTGGAAATTAAAATCAATGCAGTAGCTGCTAGTACGAAGCTCATTAAAAAATATTTTATGTACTACGGTAATTAATATGACGCTATTTTAACGTTATTCAGTAAAGTTTTCTTGTTTACAAAACAACTTGGAAATTTTGCTGCTTTTCGTTGAATTACTGAATATATAACTGAACATATTTATCAAATACCGGTCCTTTTTTTTTTTTTTTTTTTATCTAAAAGTGTTGAGTGAAACATTACTGAATCATTTCATTTTCTTACTGAAATTGATGAAAGAGGATATACACAATTTTGACTTAGTAAAAGAAAAAAGAAACTTGGTGGTTTTTTAGTTAAAAACTTTTCAAAAATTGTTAAGTTGAAAATTCTAGTTAAAAACTTGATAATAACTAATTTCGAGTGTTAAATTCCCATAAAATCACCGTATCCTGAATAGAAATATTGATTTCTATTTTTCAGACTTTATTTACAATAAGTATGAAAATTAAAAATGAAACGAAAGGAAAAAGAGAAAGTTCTTTAAAGTTGTAAATTTAATAAAATTTGAGATGTGAGAATATGGATAGAAAACGATATGAAATAAATAAAAAAAAAAGCAACCTACTATACAAAGAATATAGAATAATATGTTCGTTTATTTGGAGAAAGTAAACAAACGGTCGCAAAAATGTCGTATAACTTATGCAAAAAGTTTTTGCAACAATGACAGAAGAAGGAGGAGAAAGTTTTATAATTGATTACAGTTTTTTGAACGTCTAAAAATTTTTCGATGCCACGAACGATCACACAATTTGTGTTCAAACTCTGTCATCAAATTAAACTGATGAAGATAGATGTTCAATTTCAGGACTGAATTTTGTCAACGAACATAATTTAAGTACCGGTTTGAAAAGCACACCATTTTCGTTAAAAGTGCAAAAAATAAATGTTCTGTATAAAAGAAATATGACTTTTGTAGATGTAATTAAAATGAAAATGAGATATGAGGAATTTGAGGATCGAACAATTATTTTTGTTTATTTGCTGTGATTACAGAGGGTATTATTGATTTGTTGGCTGTCGCTTTATTTATAATGTGACAGAAACGAGAATTGGATAAATGAGCCGATGTTGACATATCCAACAAAGTTTTTAGTTGATTTACGGTAACAATAATTGAAAATACAATTGTCATCGGTAACGAGGTCGAGACATTCTGGTGACAAATGGCTTTCCATTGAAGCAATGACACATTCATGAAAAAAGGTCAAATCTGTCCGTCCTTCGATTTATGTAAGCATTGTTATCGAAATTCATATTCGAAAAATTTGTAGAAATAGGTGAAAAAAGAATGGAAAAAATTTGATAATGTGGCTGAACATAATTTTCAAGCCTTTCACGAAAGGTCACATAAATTATAGAATGAAATCATGTTTTTATAAAAAATTTTCCATCAACTAGGCACTATAGTGGATATTTGAGAAATTCAAAACAACATTAAAAGATCATAAATCGCTATTAAATCCATTTTATTTACCGTATAAATCATTGAGATTGAAAAATAAATATCATAAAAGTTTGAGTTTAAATAGCAATTAATAAACATTCATTGGGAGTAAAAATAAATCCAGTCAATTTGAAATCAATATTGGAAAAATCACAGTATGTATTTCAATATGTAAATATTTGCAAATTTTTAATCGAAATTTGATTTTTATTAAAAAAAATAGCTTCACAGACACAAACACTGTAAGTTTAAAACCATCGATGGCGATCGCCGATATGTGTAACATTAACGTCCTATGATTAAAATATAGATGTGTTTCTGTGCACAGCATTTATGTTTTTCTATTTTGATTTTTTGATTCTTTCTCTCGATATGATCAGATAGCAATTTCAATTGAATTATGAAACAGAATCTGATCGAAGCAACAGTAATTTACCGTATGCTAATGTCAACAAGTTTAATCTAAAATTTATCAAATAACATTTGAAATTATCTTGACTTGATTGATTTTTGTAAACATTTAAATTTAAAATTGTTTATGATTTCTATCTTTCCATTCTGATTTCATTATTTGAGATATGTATTGTTGCATTTACAATATCGAAAACATAATAATAAAGTACCATTCATTAAAAAAAATAATTTGTTTTTCTAAAAATTGAAGAAAATATGAATTATCATGGGAATGGTATCGATGACACATTGAATTAACAATTGTTTAATTAAAATTGTTCTCAAGAAAATTTAAAAGGTTCCATCTATCAAAGGAATTCTATGTCGATAAAGTGAAAAAATAACTCTTCCGCTAGAATAGTTCGGATCATACACAATTTAATTAACAATCAATGCTATTGCCACAGATTTATAAGATATTTATGTGGATCAAAGTCTTAAATTTGTCAAGCATTCCTCATAGACTATGAAATTTTAATTAAACTTAAAATATAGCAGTAATTTCTGGAATTAATTCCTTCTCATTTCGATAAATGTAGAGTAGCATTTATGACAACTATATGTTTTTGGGAAATTGTTGAAAGGTAACGTTTTTTTTTTTTTGGATACAATTAATATTGAAGAAAAAATGTTGAAAAGTAAGAAATTGGTCCAAAACCGAAAAATAGGAAGCGAGAAGAGAGTGAATGAAATAATGTCAGCCAATTAACGATTTAATAAATTCTTTGCAGAAGAACAATCGACTTTAATTATCTAATTAAATGGTAGTAATGTTCCAATTCTCTTATTCGCCATTCCGTATATTATATGCTACGTCTGTCGAACTGCTTGTTAGGTCGTTGTCGAAATAGAAATTTTTATGGATTTAATTAATCAAAAATCGATCAGAAAATATTAATGAAGCATTAAGCATAATTATGGAACATTATACCATCAATGATGGTGTAAACAACAGTCGGAAGTCCCAGCCATCCTTCTATTCTTGCAGATTAATGAAACAGTAAAACTAGTTTCAACGTATAGTTGTTAAATGCTCTTCATAAATCACTGAATTCAGGCATGTAATCGAAACGAGAAACGAAAAAAAAAAAAATTGCATGGCATCACCATATGTGTTCACTTGAATGCTGAAAATGTGAAACCAATTTGAATTGCGGGAGGATCATATTGCTTATTACGATCGGTTCTTTTATTTTATTGACAGTGTTGATTACTGTTTAATGAACGACATAATATGAAGTGCTAATTCTTGTTCCAATTTTCAGTACGTTGTTTTTTGAATTTCCAGACATTGGGAAATTTCTTTTCCAATCACAGCAAATAGCCATTGGTATCAGAAAATTACTACTATCAGAAGGAGATAATCAAATATACTGGGCAGTAAATTATTCCTTTAATCTGGAATACTTTATTGTTATTATTAGCAGACATTACTTGTGAAATCACTCGATGATTGTGCAGTTTATTATTTTAAATATCAATCCTTTAATAATCTCTGAAAATTTAAATACGAAGCGGACGTGAACAATTCGCAGAGACCTGAGATGATGAAAATGTTTTGTTTCATTATTAGCCTTGGAAAATTGATTTTAATATCATCATCTGAAAGTTCAGTCCAATATTAAATTACTAAACATATTAATACACTGACTTAACTATTTGGCAGCGACTTACCGACACCAAATAATATGTGATTCAAACGTCTCAAAATGTCCATTGTTTGATCTCTCACTATAACCATATCAAAATTTTTGACAAATGAATCCAATAACTTATCATCATTTTTGTTTAAAAAACCAATTTTCAGTATAGTGATATCACTTTTATTCAATAACGAACAGTCGTCCAACATACATAAATCTAAAACTTTTGGGGTAAAAATATATATTATATCAAATATTAGTAATTGCTAATTTGAGAATAACCCCCAAAATAATAGAGGCTAAACAGTTGTTATCTTTACATTTCTTTCTAATGATTTATTGGTATATGTTGATCAATAGCATTTAAGAAGAAAAGAAGAGAAATTCTTTTTATTACCAAATAAATTCTCTGTATTTTTATAGCCAGTTAATTCTCTTTCCTGAATGGATATACGGAAGTAAGTACGGAAATACTTCATTGTCGCATATTTTGTTCATGATTAAATTAAATCAGGAACTCAGCAAAATATGCTGAGTTGAATTTCGAAAGTTTACCTCCTAAAGAATCGCCCAAAAGAATAATTCGATTTTTCAGATTTAAATCTTGCACTGTCTCCAAGCACTTTTCTAGCAAACTTCCATTTTTTGAGAACGAATGTATAACTGGTTCCGAGAATTTACAATTAACACCCTACAAAAATGAAATAAATGCCTGTTTTATATTTGAAAATATATAATTCCAGTTGACTTTAAAAAGATAACGGTTAATTCATTTGATAATCTTTTTGTTTTTTGTTTTTTTTTTGATTCATTAAATTACTTTAACAATGTTTATTTTAAATAAATGACTCTACTTCACTGCTTAATTATCATTATGCTGCTCCTGAAGATAAGTCAATTTAAAACTTCTTCGAGCTGATCAAGATGAGAAATATTAAGCTAACCATTTCATCGAAATACATTGTATTCGACACAATATGAACATTTCCCGGAATTTTGCCTAATTCAAACAGCAATGACGCCTCAATAACATTAGAGATACCTGCGGAGAAAATAATCAACGGAATCTTCAATCGTTCTAACTCATCCAAATATAAAGCACAGCTGGATCTAGAGAAACACGTATAACAGGATAGTTGGAACTACTCAAAGTGAATATTACAAAACAAATGCAATATGTTTCAATGACTTATGATCCAAACCTAAGCCGCATAGTGGACTGTTCTACAAGATTCAGTATTTCGTTGTGTTTGAATCCTGCACTAATGATAAGATCGTTAGCTTTACTCCACCTACAAATAGATCTTTACTTCACCTATAAATAGATAACAAACACGGAAAAAATAATATATAATGAAACTACAACTACTTGATAATTCCGTTGAATTCCTGATGACAATTATCAATGACTTCGTTTTTTTTTTTTTTTTTTTTTTTTTTTTTTTTGATTAGAGTGTTGACAGTACGAATCGTCAGATATCAAATAGCCAGTAAATAATCGTCTTTTTATGCCTGCATTAAACTCCTGGGAGCATATTGCACCGTGCTTCGCTATACTCTTCATAATATGATGTATCTCTGTAGCAAAAATAATAAAAGATTATTTTTAGATTACAATTAAATTTTTTTTTAAAAAGTAATAAAAATAAAAATCAGTGATGATTGAATAACATAAACAAACCACTCCATCATAGCTGGTGATTTTTCTTCACTACTCAGAGACAAATCAGTTTCGATAGGAGAGTACTTTTCATTCAAAGTCTTGAACGATTGCCCGCAACTTGGTGATCTATTTGTTATTGGCGTAGCAAATACATCATAAGTAATATCCCTTTGATCACCAGTATCAGTTTTGCTTTTTGTGAGAGTATAATCAAAATCTGCAATTACCTGCAATAATCAGTCAATAATATGATTACTCAAATATCTTGAACTTCTACTTATAAGAAGCGAGCTCAAACTTGCACTGAATATATCTCTTGTTGATACATCGTCACAAGTCCTGCCAATAAAATAACTTCCAAAATTGTGAAGTGTTAACTTCATAACTGATGCATTAAAACAATATAAATATAAGTTAGCAATTAATTACGGTTAGTTGGACACTAAGAGTATAATTGAAACGGAAAAGTTCAGAGAATGGCGTCCTGGGTATATCTCGAACTTAGGGGAACTTTCTAAAGAATAAACTGAAGCTCTATAGCAGCAAATGGACAAAACCATAAAACAAACCATGAATTTATCTGGTCCGCCATCCATGAAATGTTTGATCTTATGCTCGAACGAATCATAATTGCCAATGCATACTTTTGAATCATTCTTTAGATAGTCCATCTCAAAAAAAAAAACTGACGACCCGAAACTATCTAGAAATCAGTGAATTTTATTTGAAAACATGGAGACTAAAGCTTTTGTGTAACAAGCGCCCCTTAGATTTGAAAACTGCAAGAATGGAGAAATCGAAATTCCTTCCTGAAAAAATTTGATGTTTTCAAAATGAAAATAATGTTGTGAGAAAATGCATAAATACGTATAACAGTGTTTGTGATTGGAAATATTGCAAAATTTCATACATTTTATTTCAGCCATCTATTCAGCATTCATTATATAAATTGTTTTTAAAAAGCATAATAATGTATAAAAAAACTGAAAGAGGACGATAAACAATTCATCATAGAAATATGCGACCAAACATTATTTTCACCACATGACAACACAATAAAAAAAACAGCAGCTCCAGTGATGTGCAATCACAAACAAAAATTTTGATAATGTTATTATCATCAAATTAGTATCGGTGTCTTGATCGAGGACTCCGCGAACGCCGTCTGCCACCACCACCACCACCACCAGCACCACCACCGTATCCTCCACTTCGACGAGAATAACTACCGTAATCACCTCCTCTACCTAAAGAAATACGAACAGAATTGATAAAATTACTTTATAAAAATTCATGAATCTTATAAAATGACAAAATAAATTATAAGCTAACAAATAATTTGAAAGTAAACAATGATAAAAAGATGGCCCGAAAGCTTCCAGAACATAATGTTACAAGAAACTCTGTCACATATTTCCTCAAACTTTGAAGATTAAATCAAGCAACGAAAAATGTATTTCCTAGACGATCATAATTCCTTTTTTTTTCTTTTTTATATTAAATACTTTCTGAAAAAAATTTCAATATAATATTAAACAAATAATATATGATGTTTAATTATCTTTTGGCATTTGTCTGTTGAAAATTTTTACTGTATTTCGACATCTATTAAAAATTAGCAGTGAAATTTGTTCATTAAAAATACGCAAACCTTCATGCCAATTCCCACCACCATAATAACCACCGCCACGGTATTCTGCTCGAGAACCATATAACTTTCGTCTCAAATCACGTGATATTTGCTTCAAATGCATGAAGTTGCAAAAAGCACCTTTATTACAACCTCCCAATTCATACTGTCGACAACAAGCTTCACGAAAATCTGTTACGGGTGAGAGTTCAGCATAAACGGGTGAACCATTGAACCTGAAACGATAAGACTATTAAAATAGAAATAATAAGACTTAGATCCATGATACTTAAAATATAGGAATATTTTTCCTCATTTAATTTTCCATTGTTCATTACTAGACATCAAAATCATATAAATAGCAGCAGGCATTAAAATATATTAAACACGGATAACGATTTTCCAGATCCATTTACTCCATACTTACATCATTTTTTAATACACTGGCAAAAACTAGTTTATCCCATTCTTATTTAATAGTTACTTCACAGAGTTAAAACAAATGCAACCATAAAATAGTGAAATAAATTACCATCTATTCTCAAGTCCTTTGACACATTTGTCAGCATCTTCTTCATTTTCAAATTTTACATAAACATTGCCAATCATGTGCTCTCCTATATTATCGCATACATTCATCTCGTCAATTGGACCGAACTTATCTTCCAATTCGACAAATATTTCTTCAAAAAATTCTTCAAAATACTGCTGCTCCTGCTCGTTCATTTGACCAACCTAAACAAAACCTAATTTCAAATAACTCTTGCAAATATAAATATTTTAAACTATCAAATATCAATAATAAACAAATCAAAGGATTCGAAAGATAAGCATAACTAAATGAATCAGTGGAACATTGCATATTAAATCAAAATTGATGACCGAGATTTTACGTTATGTAATTGTCATACACAATTCACGTATTTATCAGAAAATTTTATCAAAAAGAAGTCGCTTCTTATTTCTTTACTTATCAATTTATGAAGATGCATTTTAGTTAATTTCAGCATCAATCAACAAATTGACCCCGGTGCCTTTGTAATTTAATTCTCTAATTGCTTGTCGAAAATCTCGCCCCTTCATGATTTCTAAAATAATGCCCACAAAGCCTGGGGAAGTTCTCTTGCCTTTCTAGGTCTTCTAGGCTGAAATGAGAGTTCAGATACGGCGTCTTACCAATATAACTAATGTGCCAAGAGACGAATGAACTGATTTGTATCACGACACGTTCAATTAAATTTTTGGCTCTGAAAATAAGGCCAAAGTGAGAACTACGGCCGGTCCAAAAGAACTAAAGTTAAATTTCTAATATAGAGTGTTTTCATCAATATTCCACCTTTGCTATGATAGAAGATGCAGCTTTTCGAACATGGAAGAGTGAAAACTAATAAAAATTCGTTAAGCAAGTTAAAAGTTTTCAACAGCTATAAAAGATACAAACCTTAGCAAAGGCATCCGCTTGTCTCGTGTCAATCATTGGATTGTGATAGAGATTCTTCAATAAAACTGTCTGTGAGAAAGAAGGCATAATATGCGTCCTAGAGCATTTGTCACCATGTCGACATGCACCTATTTTGAAATAGAAGGAGCAGTTCACCTAAAGCGATCGCAATACTTTATATTACTGATCTTTCGATCTAGATCCTCGTCTTCGTGTCTCTTCGTTTTTCTTAATTTCCTTACTAATTTTGTTTTCATTTTTCTAGCTCATCTAATCCTCATATTAGATTCTTCTATTTGCGAAAACATATTTCGAAGATTTTCTTGCCGGATATATTTTTTAGAAAACATCAATTTTCTGAATTCAGAAAGATTCCTTCTTCAAAGTATTTGATGGAAAAATTATAAAATCATGTAAAAATTGATGTTCTTTATAACTTCTTCGCGAGAAGAGAAACAATGAAGTGTATGAAGTGAAATATTAAAATAATAATCTAACCTTATCCTTCTCAGTTCCATAGATAGATGCGAGATATTCGGCTCCTGACATATGATAATTGGCCATGATTCAAGTGAGTACTTTCTGAAATATTTTAATAATAATTGTCGAAAAAATCCGAAAGATATAAATAACGTAAACAAGGAATTAAAGATCAAGAAGCGTGCAATCTCAAATGGATTAACAAGTCGATAAATATGCTTACTGTCAAAACGATAAACAGACGGGAAAACATGTCTCTTTTTTTTTTCTTTTTACGGAAGACATGTTTACTAACAAAGGATAAATATGTTTCCGCCGAAACGATAAACATATTTACTGCCAAAATGCTCCGAGCAATAGATTAAAAAAAAAAAAAAAAAACGAAGTCAATCAATCAGAAGACGACAAACTGGAGATCAGGAAAGGAGGAGTCAACGAAAGGCTTTAAAAGGTTCGGATTTCGGAACACAATGATTTTTTCTTACAAATTTATCAACGATCATAATGTTTTCTATTTGAATTCTCTACAACGACCACAGCAAAAATGGGCTAGAAACGACACAACAGTAAACAGTCAAGGAGCAATACTCATTTCTACGAGCGACGAAAGAAAGAATACTCAATAATAAATTATTTGGATATTCTCAGATAGTTGTTTGTTCGTAACTGTTCCGTTGCTAAAAAAAATTCT
The DNA here is from genome assembly GCA_000499405.2 of Onchocerca volvulus. NCBI lineage: Eukaryota > Metazoa > Nematoda > Chromadorea > Rhabditida > Onchocercidae > Onchocerca > Onchocerca volvulus. The sequence continues at coordinate 7,332,589 of HG738137.1, read as the reverse complement.
TTCTTTAAACAAGAAACATTTTTTTCACAAAAAATTAATTCCCCAGCAATAACTGAAGTAATTGAAACCAGATTACAAGCACAATCTAACCTAAGTAATCACCACTAGGACTAATTCAGTGTCAAAATAAATAACTAAATTGTTATTTACAGTTAAAAATCAAAAATCAATAATAAGAAACTCCCTGCAACATTGTAATGATGCATATTGTGCAGGATTGTAGAAACTCTAGCTAGGCTTTAGTATTGTGGCCAATGTGGACAGGAAAGTTTCTTCACCTCAGTCCCTCAGAATCAGATTCCCATCACTTTAACATTTTGAGCTGAATCATATAGTTATATCCATTTCTGGATACCTTTAGTACCTAGGCTAGTAATTTGTTCTCTAAGGATAACATCTTATCAATTTTTTGAACCAAATTTCATTTTTTGAAGTCATTTTTTTACAAAGCGCCCGAAGATTTCATAAATTCAGAATGCATGGAATAACTTGGTTTGAATATTTTGAAGGTGGGATCCTAATGTCCCGAATATGGTTGACGTCATCCTATAAGATGACTGTCGTGCTATCGAGGATTGTCTACAAGTAGCACTTTCAGAACATTTGTCATAAAAAATGTTTTGTACAGCTTGACTGCAGTTTGCGAGATGAAGGTTTGTTTGCATGTCAACTCATCTTCCTTCCTGTCTTTTTTTAAATGTCCCTTGCACACTCCTGCATCCTGAATATCGACTAGCACAATGTACTTGTTTACACATCACCGCTATCATTGTTTTCCTTTCCACTCAAATAATTATTCCTCACTCTCTACCTATTCTTCTTCTCCCTTTTTTTTATGATGAATCTTCATCAGGTTCTCATCATTTTAACATGTCAGTTCCTGGATACCTGTTGGTACTTAGGCTAATAATTTGCTTTCTCAGAGATAACATCTTGTCAATTTTTTGAACCGAATTTCCTTCTTTTCTGGTGTCATTTGAAAAGCGCCAGAAAATTTCATAAATTCTTTACAGTAATTATCAAAAATTATTTAAATTTTTGGTACGTGAATGATATGCTTACCGTATATTGTCATAAGGAATTGTTGTTTTCTATTTGCACAAAACTATGCATTTTCTCATTCATTAAATTAATTCGTGGAATCGAAAAATTAGTCTTGATGAGTTTAATGTGTGACATTTGCTATGCAGGTAATAGTAAATTTAGTTTTATGTTTTTTGTTTCAGCATTGATTTCATATGTTGATTGATGTGTTACTTACTAATGACAGAGTGCGCATGCGCGACTCATCTGTCGTAGAACGGAAAATTGACAAAATTATCAATGCTGACAAGGATAAACTTTTGGTGAGGCTTATCATTTGATGATACTTTCAAGCGATAATCATGAATTTTTTCATACAGTAAAGGATACATTCATATATCTTTTTACGCTGATAGCATTTCGCCTCATAATACCTTAGAATTCATACTCCAGCATCTATTTAATTAATCTGGTTTATTTTTTGTTCCATTTCTTGTGTATCGGTTATAGTAAATCCTATTGACAAATTGATCAGTTTTATATCACTTCAAAAGATGCAGTGCTGATCGTAATTTTCAGATTTTCAATAGTTGATTAGTTTTTTTTTGTAGTGAATTAGTGAATAATTAATTTTGTTAGTGGAGTAGGTCCAAGTCTCATTTGTAAATATTTTTTCTCGAAAATATTATTATAGTAATGTTTTATTTATTGTTAAATTTAGGTGGTCTCAGATTTTGATTACACACTATCGCGTTTCCACGATGCTGAAGGTAGAAGTTGTTTGACAACCCATGGCGTTTTTGATAATGCTGCTTGGACAATATCACAGGAACTTGGTATTGTTCTTGAAAAGCTGAAGGCGAAGTACCTTCCAATTGAGTTTGATCCGAATATAACAGTCGCTGAAAAAATTCCTCATATGGAGGATTGGTGTGTTTTTGATCGCTATTTATGTTCTAATGATATCCAGATCATTCTCTTATTTAAATAATAGTATACATTGTGAAGGTTTTCACTTTAGGTGGAGAACTTCCCACGAACACATCATCAAGACTGGTTTTACGAAAAAGATGATCCAAAAATTTGTTTACGAAGCAAAACTCGAACTAAAGTAAGTAATAGGCAAATAACATGTGATATTGTTTTGCTTTGGACTGCGATAATTTCTCAAAGCTTTGAAAACTGTTTGACTTGTTTCGAAATACTTTGTTTTTCACTTAAGATAGTAACCAGTTTTCTACTCGTCAGATTATATTTTTTTAGAGAAGGAGCGGAAGAATTGATGCTAACGCTACGTGATCATAACGTACCTTTAATTATTTTTTCTGCCGGCATAGGAAATGTGATTAATTTTTTTCTGCAAAAAACACTTGGCGGGTTTCCAAATAATATACATATTGTTTCAAACATGATGGTAATTATAATTTTTATTTCTAAAAGTAGATCACTTTGGAATAAAAGCGCGAATCCATTCCAGGATTTGCTTTTTTATGAAAAATCTTTGCACCTTTTTTATGTACAATTATATCATATTTCAGCATTATATATTGCTTCCATATAATAATTTTTGACTTATTGTCACCCATTATTGACACTAAGAATGATTCAGAATAAAACGACTATCGTTAATTGGTGACTGTCAAGTCGTTTCTAGATATTAATAATTGAGATACCTGGCTTTAACACGCTAGAACGTGATAGTACCTTCTTGGATTTTTGAAGCTTCTAAGAATATTTTATGTCATTTCGACATTCTCTAATTATTGCCATTTCTTTATCATGATGATTTTTGAAAGTTTATTCAAATGTGTAAAGAATTTAGAAATATGACGAAAACGATGTAGCAGTGGCATTTAGTGAGCCCCTTATTCATACGTTTTGTAAGAATAGTGCTGTCATTAATCATTATGGATCGTTGTTCAGTAAGATTTCATCGCGAACGTGTGTTTTGTTGATGGGCGACAGTCTAGGAGGTACTTACAATCATTATCCTTATTTTAAATTAATAAAAATATAAGGATGAAAAGCCTCATTTAAGTCAATTTTAAAGTTCATTTATACTCGTTACTAATTTTTGCTTCATTTGTAGTTTATAAACACTTTAGCTTCAATTCTGAAATGTGTTCATATTGTATTTTTCAGTTTCAAACTTCATTTGAATTTTAGATTCGAAAATGGACGTAGGTCTGGAATATGAACAAGTTGCATTAAAAATAGGTTTTTTGAATTATAATGATGAAACATTATTGGCTCAATATTTGAATGAATATGATATCGTTTTATTAGATGATCAGACTATGCATGTACCTCATTTAATACTCAATTCTATATTCGGAATAGATAGAGATGAAAAGAATCGATGTAAGTCTAACAATTTTTGATCAATTTTGTTAAATAATTTTCAAATACAAGAGTTATCGTAAATCACTTCTGTTATTAAATATAAATTAAAATCCACTGAACTTCACATGCTGAGAATTGTGGTCGTAGTTTTACAACGCCGAGAAAATAGAAAATATCATGAAATGTTTCCTGATTTTTTTTAATATCCGGGTTGTTAATTCATCACCTCTGGAGTAATTTATATCCAGTTCTCATCTCAGAACTCTTTCTTTTACCCTTTTTTATATATTGCTTTTCAGCAACTCGTTTAACTTGTCGTCTGGAATCGAAGAGCAAGTCACCTGTTATAACGAATGGAAAATCTGTTGCTCTTGACAACAAAGTTCCTAATTAATCCAATGAATTCACATTGCAAGCTTTATCTCCTTCTTGCCTAAATATCAACTTAGTGATATTTAAAAACAGGTTTCTTTTTAACTAATCGAGTGATTTTTAACCAATATTTTCTGTGGATAATTTCACAGCTAATTAGCTGTTTTACTGTTAGAATAAGAGCTTAGTCATTCAGTACTGGTCTCTGTTTGTATAATGTAGAGCTTTATCTTTTTCTTTTATCAGTGTGCAATAATATTCATATTGTCTTACTTTTGAGATGAAATTTGCACTGTATTCATATAGTTGATTGTATTCGTGATTATTAAACAATGAAAATTTTGGCTTTGTGCATCTTAAATTGTCTGTAATTGCTGTAAACCTTGAATAAAGTGTTTTTCCATTAAATATGTTAATAATTTAAAGATAGGTTTTGAAACTTTGCTCAACAGTATTATACAATTCTGCCATCTTGTATTTTTAGGTAATTTGCAAGTTTCTTAGTTCGAAATAGATTTATTTAAAGTAGCTTTATTCGAATCTGAATAATGTTCAGAAAAGGTGAATTTGGATGTGCACGTTAAAAGATTGTTTCTCAGTGAAAATAAATGAGCTTATCATGAAGTTTTGAGATTTTGGTTGTCATTGTGTTGTCAATATTCAATATTTCGTTATTACCACTGCTACAAGTAGTTGACTAGAATTATTTCCTGTGATGCCTTCATGTAGTTTTACTGTAGCATTCGGGATTTTTCATACTAGAATTATAGTTTGTGAAAATTTGGTGGCATCAATGTCCTCAGACGTAGCCAACGATGGAAAACGTACTCCAGGACCAGTTGCACATTTATGCACCGTAACTTCTACACCCGTGACTGCAGTTCTACCCGCTGTAACTACTTCGGGAGAAAACGCTGGAAATACTGTAACTGACTATGAAATACCTCCTTGGGCGGGGAGACCACCAAGTGGATGCCATCTCGATGTTGTGAAAGGTGATCAGTTGATCCAGGTATGTCGTATACTTATGAAATCTTTTACGAAGTTATATCGTCCACGATGTTGGCATTTGCGTCTTCAAGCGAGTCTAGAAAACATTGTAACTACGTGTTGGTTAAGAGAAAAATTTTTACTGACAGTCAGTAAATAAAAAGTTGAACAATAAAAGAATTAGTCTCGATTTTTCTTGAACTCGAACTGTTTATTTTAATCATATTAGTTTCTTACTCCAATATTGAAAGGATCCCAAAAAAGAGAAAAAAAAAATGTTCTTGAGATCTTATGTCTATTGTTTCTCAGAAATTGATGGTTGATGAAAAGCGTGCCTATTTCTTTGGACGTAATCCGAAACAATGTGATTTTGTGGTGGAACATGCATCATGTTCCAGGGTGCATGCTGTTCTTATTTATCACAAATTCCTGCAACGATTTGCACTTATAGATATGAACAGTTGTAGGTTCTTCGTTATTTTCACCAGTATTTCAGCAAGCTCAATGTATAAATTCCACAAAAAAAGATTTGTAAGAATACATTAAATGTGATTCCGTCTTTAAATGCAGTTGTTCTCATTAGTATCTTATGGGAAAAATTTCTGCTCTTAGAATAAACATGGGGCTGTTTGTCTCTTTAAGCTATCGTCAACTACCTCTAGGTGTCATTTTTGTGTTCTGTGAAAAACCGCAGCTTCTTGAGAACTTAATCCTTTCATCCCTTTATATTTTTAAGCATAGACCTCATTTAACATTAGTTAGCCGTGGACTAGCATGAAAATGGAACACTAAAAAAAGATTTTTTTTTGTATTTGTTGCAGTAAATAGAACGGTCTTAAGCCACATCTGAAGAAAATCTTTATATGTAGAAAATTAGTAATGGATATTGGTTTCAAATATTTTCTTTTAGGTCATGGTACTTTTATTGGTAAAGTTCGCATTGAACCAAAGCAGCCAGTTTTCATAGATATTGCGAGCATTTTTCATTTCGGTGCTTCCACTAGGAGATATATATTACGCGCTAAACTTGATTCGGCCAATGATGATGATGAAGGAAATAAAGATTTGTTACCAGAGGAACATGAGCTTGAGGTTGAACGCTGAGTCTTAAAATTTTTTTTTATATATTTTTCTGATCTCATTTTTGATGAGTAAGAGTGTGCAGTTCTGGTTACTTCCATAAAAAACTAGAGTCTTCTTTTTTTATATCTTAGATATCTCTTTCCATGCTATAAAGAAGGATAATTTTCTCAATAATGCCTAGCTGACTGAATCCTTTTGGCCTGTTTTTGGTGAGTCTTTGATGAATTTAATTCTGGACTTTTTTTCCTGTGGTCCTGATCTCATGGGGAAGTTGAATCATAACTAGCCTACTTCTTTGTTTTTATCTCCTATTGTAAAAAATTTATTCCGATCATTATATCATTCGATACTACCATTATACGACATTACATTCATTACTGGTAATCAAATTAAATCTAAAGAGAAATTCGTTGTTTTAACAATTTTTAGAATCTAACTGAGTATAACACAGCACTAAATAGACGGATACCGGTCATACCGATTTCACTTGAAGATGCACGACGAAAAAAAAGGCAACGTGGAAATGTTGCATTTATTGAAGAGGAAACTATAATTAATCCAGGCAAGTTTACGAGTGATTTTACCAAATAATTTGCAAATCTGGATCATATAATGTTGATTTACTCGGCAATTATTTTCGGTTTAATAATTTGTAATCATCAGTCGTTGATCTTATTTCAATTTAAATATGATTTTCTCTTTAAGAAGATATTGATCCAACAGTAGGACGTTTTCGGAATTTGGTTGCTACTGCAATTATATCTACAAAGCGGAAATCTTTGGATGAAGGGACTGAGCAAAGAACTAAGGAAGGCCCTACTCAAAAGAAAATTCTTAGACCTGGACGCGTGGATGATTACAAAAATACAAGGTGCGTCTTTTCATTATTATCTTGTTGGATCATACTCATTTCTGAGTGCATTTCGAATTCCATTAGTTTATTTTAGTATTAGAAAAACATAATTAAGATGACGAGATAGTGAAATCTGAAAATTTTGTCCTGGCACCGAAGTTTTTTTTTAAGAAACCTTTGAGCGAAAAATGTTTGATTAATCGACTTGATAGAGTTTATATCTTTAATTTAATATTTCCAATCGACCGTTTTTCTATTATAAATTACTGTTCAGGTATGTACAGCCAATGATTTCAAGTTTGTCGATTGTTATGAATGCTGCTCCGGATTTGGAACTATATGCGAAAAGTTTACCAGAACCTACCTCGGGACATATTGGGCCTTTCGTTCAGGGAGCGCATCGAATACATGACGATGAAGATGGTGATGCACCTCACAAGAAGAAATATGCCAAAGAATCATGGCCAGGCAGAAAATTGAATCAGAGTCGAGTTCTGGCATAAATAAACGCTAATAGTATGATTGTTTCTGTAAGGTGAAATAATAGGTTTACTTCAGCATTCAATATTTTAAAAATTGTCGTGACTTAAGAAAATTCAAGGAAGTAATTTTTGAATTAACCTGCGTCAAGTTTTCCAAATTAGACTTCTAGTTCCGAATTTTATATGTAAACTTTAATCCATCTTTCTTCCCCTTCTCCTAAAGAAATATTTTTGCATTACGGAGATCGTCCGTTTTCATGATATTGTTTTTTAAATTTCCGCGATATCAATCATTCTGAGTTCCTGCAGATCACTAAATGATCACATTTTTTCCATCAAATACCACTGAAATTCCACCAAGTTTTTTCTCTGGATAGAAGTTCTCCAACAACTTCATTGTTAATTTATTCCAAATATGCTATCAGTCTGGTAAAATGAATTTTTCGAAGTTTATTGTGATGCATTTTTTTGTCAGTTAACTGGTTTATAGTGCATATGTATTTAATAAAGCTTGTGGTGATGTTTTTCAAAAAATTGCAAAAGATTTAACATCTTCAAAATTCAGTTTATCTCTAGTCTTTGTTGCCATTTTTTGAAAGATATTAATCTTTAAATCTTAGCAAAATAAAATAATTATGCAGAAGGTAAATGATAATGCAAGTTTACGATGTGTTCTCGAAGACATTGTTGAGGCTATAATGTAAAGTGATTAAATTCAGTTTAAAATGACTAAGTGGATGGACCAGGATAAACTGACTAGTTGAATAGAATGAAGGGCGAAGTTAATGGATGGGAATTAATGAATTCGTTAGCGAAGTGCGTAATTAAAAGATGAACATTTTAGACCGAGTGTATTTTTAAAAAATTCAATTTATTACTAACATAAATGGAAGACTCCGATGACTATGGAGAAGGTGATGATGAAACAAATGAAGAAGAGAAAAAAATGTTATTGGATCACTGCATACGACATCTTAATCGTAAGTTTTCCAAACTGGAAGGAATTATTGTGTTTTAAGGGAAAGTAGCTTGAAGTCGTAAAGTAAGTGAAGCATTGTGCTATCATGCAGCCAACTGAATTCGCTAAGCTGTTTATCGAGGCCAGAAGTTTGACACTACTGCATGTCATTTTTTTCCATAAACAATCTACTAATTATTAATTAGAGATCAACATCGACTTAAATTGTGACATGAAATATTATAAATTGAGTGAGTAATAAATTCCAGTTCCCGATTTCGTTATGGAACCACAAATAGTTGGGGTATTGCAGACATTTTTTCGATGTGGTGGAGATCCGGAGACAGTTGTCAATTTACTTTCTGAAAACTACTGTTCATTGGGCCAGGTAAAAAAATTCGTTTGCATAATAAAAGATGGATATATCAATAAACAATAAGCACCTTATCCAAGAAATAACTGATTATATGTTGGTAAGTAATAATACCGACATATAAACAAGTCATAAAGTAAATTTTGCTTTGATAATTAGATAAAGAATTATGCAAATAAACATTGAGGGAAATTAACAGTTTTTTTTTTTTTTAATCTCATCAATAAGGCTGTTATAAATTTGAAGGTTGCATTACAAAGAATTGTTGTTAAACAATTTTTTTAAAGCTTTGTAACCTCATCGGTGACTGGTTAGCAGACTTGGAGGGTAGTCGAACGACGGTAAACGAATGTTTCGAATCAGCCTTGAGTTCTTTGATTGCGAAACATTTCCAACCTGAATTAGCGGACAAAATATTCGAAGCAGAAGGTGTTGGCATTGAATGGTTACCTGAATTGATCTCGCATAAGTCAGTTACACTTTTTGCATTTGGTTCATAAAAATTTCGCCTTTTTAATGGTATTGTATTGATATGTGCTTTCTCATAATGAAAAAACTTTCAAATGGATTAGATATATATTACATATAGTGAAGAGTGAAACGAGACTTCTACCAACACTTAGCCAGTGTTCATTTCATTAATGACACTTCAAAAAAATCACTTTAAAATACGGATCTAGTGAGATTAAATTTTTTGCAGACCTTGGCGGCGGCTAATTTATTCGCTTGCTGAGCAGTATCCTCACTGTTTGATGTTAAATTTTGCTGTGAAATTAATATCAGATGCCGGTTTCCAACATGAAATTAGTAACGTAAACACTGCAGCTCAACAGGCAAAGTTTTTCATTCATACTACTTTTAATTCGATGATTAATGACATCAGGAAAATATCTACTATTTAAAATATTCCTTGCTGTCATATAGAGCTAAAATATAAGCTATTAAAATTAGGAAAGCATTAATTTTGCCTCTTAATAATACTATGGAAATATTTGGAAAGTTTATGAAGTGTTTGACTGTGTTATTAATGTTATAATTCAAGAAAAATATACTTAAATACTGATTTTCTATTTATAGATTGGAATAAGTTTGCTGGGGAATGAATTTTTTTTTTAAAGTGAATTGGATGAAATACTTTGATTTCTTATTGCAGCTCGAAATTTTTTCACGAGTAGTTCTATTCACAATTGATGCTGTATTTCGTGAACATCGTCGAGGTCCGATGACAGAAGCTTATGAAAATGCTCTCGCTGAGCTTGTTCGAGTTGTATGCCATAGTGAGCATACATATCTATATACACAAGCGCTATTACATGTTATGTGTGAGGAAGTACGTTTAGATCTAATTAATATTTTTAACAATATATGGCATGTTTGACATGTTCTTATATTGTCTATATGAACTGAAAAATACAAGCATTTTGAATGTTCAAGAATTGTTTGACTAGCATGCATTAAATGGAATTGGTAATTCGAGTGTAAATCTCATGAAAATTAACATCAGAAGATTTTATCTTAAATGAATAAATAATTCTAGTAATATTGGTAACTTCAAATATTTATAATTCATCCCATATAAATTACCAGGAAACCGGAATGGCTTCTGCTGCTTGTGCTCATATTTCCCAAGTGCTGCGTATGGAAGCACATGATCGTGAGCAAGATACATCGGCATTACATATCGCATTAAAGCAGTCGCATGAGGAACAGATTACATTAAACTTATTACAAGCAATGCATACAATGATGAGTAAGCAGTGTTTGAATCCTGCGGATATCACGCAACTTTATCAAGTTAATCATCCTTTAGTATTACTTCTATATTTTTTCCTGTTTTCTGTGAAATACTTTCACATAATATAACTTTGGGCGTAACACATTAATTTTCAATTAGTTTTGGTCTTCATTTATTTTTTTTTTTTCTTCTCCATTACACTTACAATCAAATGGTTGTGTTTTTTTTTCCTTTCCAGCAATACGTTTCGTCAAATCCGCCGCCAGTTGAGTTAATTCGGGAACATTTCTTCGTTGATATGTTAATTGATTCACTTTTCGCATATGAAGGTATCAAGGTTCATGTTGATCATCGCCCAAAATATGTCTATTTATTGGCATATGCATCATCTGTTGGTGAACAGAAGATGACTACCGGCCGAGTGCAGAATCGACAGGAATTAAACATGACTAGGGATAGCATTGAACGAATAGTTAGTTTGCTGGAAAAAACAGATGATCTTCTGAAGGAAATGAAATCATTGTTATGCGCAATACGTCTTCCTGTTATTGCTGCTGGATTGTTATATTATTTACGTGGAAATCTTTTGAGTGATGAGCTTATCAGTGAACCGGAACCGGTGCATTTTGTATTGCTCGATCAGATTGCTACAACACATCCTAATTTACAACTAAAGTATTTTTTTATACCTCTTTTTCGAAACTACTTCTATCTCATTTCTAAACTGATATTCTTAAAATTATCAAAGATACAGATTGACTAAATTGGCTTCCTTATTAGATACATATTCAGTTCAAATAGGATAACGTCTTTTTGAAAATTCTTAGATGCACCTTTATGTGCAAGTCATCAATCATAAATCGTATATGCTTTTCTGGTACTTGGATTGTAGATTTCGTGCATACAATATTTTCACAACTATTATAAGTATAATAATGTATTAGTTTGATACCTATATAGCTGGGTGAGTTCAATAATTTCTATAGCAGTATTTTTCACTTGACGGATTTATAAATTTTCAGAGTTTTTCGAATTCTCTGTGAGTTGTATGATAGGCAGTCAACGATGAATGAAGCTGCTGAAGTTATTATGGAAAAACAACGCAGTATAATCGATCGTTTCGTTCATTTATTATCAGTTGGCTTAGCCTTATCGGTTGTTGAAAAAATTAACAAAATGTTTCGAGATGGTCAAATCGACATTTCTCTTGTCAGGTAATCTTCGAATTACTTTAATGAACTGATCTAGATTCTTTGGTGGTAATATGCTTTTCATTCGAAAATTATATTAAGATTACCAGAATATGCTATTTCATGTTATAGAAACACACATGAAAGATCGGGGAAAAATTGATGATGCCATCAGTCGTCGAATCACTTCCTTTTTCAGTTCATTTATGTTGATATTGTTTTCATTTTTGCTGAAAAAAAAAATTTATATATATATATATATATAATTGAATTTGGTAAAAAATTATCTTAAATTTTATGATTATTCCAATTAAAATTCAGGTATTTCGCGATTGAAGTTCTGGAAATTGTTGCTCCACCTTATTCGGAAGATTTTATTGATGTTTTTCTGCCGATTGTATCAAATTGTGAAATTTTCGACCAAAATATTAGTGACAAAATTCCTGCCGCAAAAGAATTTATTGATCATTGCACGCCTTTGGCCGGCGAAGCTAGATCATCACAAGCTTAATGCAGTGAAATTCAGCAGCTTTTAGTAGTCGATAATCCGAATTGGGAAAAACCAATCAAGAGAATGGCAAACGAAACTTTGTTTTTTCGTGCTAACTGAGAACGTTGTAAGATGATGCGCGCACTTTCGCTAAAGTTCAAAGGATATCAAATAGCATATGAATGCGAGGAATTGCAATCCCAATATGATAATGATGTGGATTTCATAAGAAATTAGAATAACATAGCATATGCGGCTTAAAAATTGCCATTCATCTGGCTTCTGATCTTTTTTGAATGCTCTTTGAAAGAAAGTTTAAATTAGAGACCTTGTATGTCTTGAATAATAATACCGAGACTATCTAGATATTTATGAACACTTTTTATCGAACACTGAGACATCCCTATGAAGAAAATCCTCGAAACATCTTTTCAATCATTTGTATTTATCAACCTTTAGTTATGTTTAATGAAATCACTGCTATGTAATTACCTTACAGCATTTATTTTGCATGTTTCCAGATTTTCAATTTGCTGAATCTTTATAGTAAATAAATCTTTTCCTAATCGTTTTTAAAACGACAAAAAATGTCAGCAGTATTTCTAATATCATCTGCAGTTTGCTTTGCGAATGATTTATTACTTACAATTCGGTATGTAAAAGTCGATATATGATATTTTCAGGAGCTAATATCTGTCTAGCATCTAACAGTATTTTAATGCTTTTGGTTCTTGGTGAATGAAATGGTTGCTAAGGATTGATCAGTGAACTATTGTAATTTCATCATTTAGATCATCCTAAAAATTGTAATCTGAAAAACCTTAACATGAGAGAATCAAATATAAATCCAGAGAAAAAATTTATTGAGATTAGTCACAATACTTCAAATAAAACGTACTTCGAACTGCGATTGCAAGAACAAAGTTCATCGAAGTTCTAGTTCGAAAAACTACCAATTTTACATGAACGTTGAACAATATCAAAATACCGGAAATTGCACAAGTTCCTAATGGGACTAGGGTTTTTTAATGAACTATTCTTTAAATGTTTAATTCATTTCCGATGATAGTTCATAAATGTTGACAATGCTTTTATTTATTTATACATACTTATTGATAATGCTTCCATTCAAAGTTGGAAGAATTATGAACCGAATTCAATTGTAATTTGTATTATAGAAGAATATTTAAATTTTCATGAGGAAGGCAAAGTGATGGAATGTCGAGTACCTTTTAGCAAATTTCATTTAATAGCTTTCATGAAAGATTATCCTCTAGCTTTAATGTAGCGATCACTGATTATTTTCCAATTCGCAATTTTCCAAATAGCTTTCACGAAATCTGGCCGTAAATTTTTATACTGCAGATAATAAGCATGTTCCCAGACATCGATGCAAAATAGTGGAATTAGACCTAAAACAATAGGTAGCAAATAAAATGTGCATTTGCAGTTGTCTAAACCGTTTTGTATACATTTCTCTCAAAAATTCTCAGAATCACCATTAATTTGACACATAACATAATGTGCTTATCTATCTCACACGTAATGTTTATCAAAGCAAGACCTACTTTATTACAGTGATATGATTTTTCATCTCCATAAAAGACAAGCAGACCATGATATGAACATTCATTTTGATTAAGAGAAATGATTTATTATAATTGGAACTTTTATAAAAAAAGGATGTTCCTATCCAATTTTCGTTATACTATTTACCTGTTGTTGGCTCAAGAAGATCTTGGTTGGGACAACAAGCAAGTTGCAAACGTTTCATTTCCTTGTCATAAGCAAGCCATCCCCATCCGGAACCTTGGATCGCAATTGTTTTAGCATTTAACTTATCTATCATCGTTTCCAAAGACCCGAAATCCTTCTTTATAGCCGTCATTAATTCAGCTATAAAAAAATTATTTGCCATAACAAAAAAAAAAAATTTGTAAAGATCTGTTGATAACCATCATACATTAAATTAAAGGACTGATTTCCGAGTTTCAAAGACTTTCCTTTGCTCATTATCTAAAGATTTCTTGAAATTATGAACGTATCTCATTGCATATAAGATGGGAAATGAAATTTAACACTGAAACTAATTCTTAAAAACATATTTTTTAGGACAAGAACTTACAATTCGGTTCTCCGCTATTCTTTACGGCAGTTAATCCTTCCCAGAACAGTGTATGATTAATGTGTCCGCCAGTGTTGAAATTCATTAATTTTGTGCCAGCAACAGCAGCCTGTGTATCTCCTCAAGAAAATTAAACAGAACTAGAAAATGATTGTAGTCTCAACTCATGTAAGAATCTTAATTTTTTATCTAAACATTGAGAAAATTTCATAACAAGAAAAATGAAACCACGTCAAACTACTGCTTCAAATGTCTCAATTTGAATTGATTCATTACACAAATTACAACCGTTCTGACTTCAGGGAATCGATGTCATCTGAATCTTGGGATTAGTGATTTGTCTAAAGATGAATTAAAAAATAACAGAGTTTTCTTTTTTATTTGATTGGGGAATATGCTGTTTAAAATTTATCTAACTGTGAGTCCAAGTAATATGAGTTTTGTTTCCTTCATTCTCAAAATTTTAGCAAAATTGTTCACAAACCTTTTGCTAGCGCTTCTTTTACTTTCTCTTCGGCTTGATTAAGAGCATTTACATATGCAGCATGATGTTTACCGTGATGAACTTGCATAATTTCGGCCGACAATATCGGCTCCAAGGCTCCATAATCGTATGGTAAATCAGGAAGAACATGTTTTAGTCGTTGTGTATTCAGACAATAGCTGTAAATATCGAATCTATTAGGTTCAAAATAATTTTCAGCTATTATTTTAAAAGACTTTCAAATAAAGTTCACTAAAAGATTTTGGTAATAACTTCTTTTTTTCCGATCCAACAATTTCATAATAAGTTATTGAGTTGAAAAGTCAACACAACAACTTGTTAGTAATTTTTGGGACTTGAAACTTTAACTAATTTACTTCTTGCCAACCAATAAGCGACCTGCGACGCCAATAATCAGATTCATCAATAATCTGTAAAAAGATCTTATCAATGAAGAATATTAGCATGCAGCTATCGTTCACAACAGATGATCTATATGCAACGATTCTGGAAGGTTTTAGTGCACAGATAATTTATGTATGCGAGACAAATGCGAATTTTAGAGCAAGCCGATAGCTGATATGGATGGCCTGATATGCAGTGATAACGAAATAACAGATTGCAATCATATGTTATTCTTCGACGTTTCTCGTACGTGAATATGCGTGAACAAAACTAAAAGTACCAGTTGGAGAAGAGTAAAGCACTGACTTGCAAACTTTCTATCTCAACTGCAGTACCAACTCGAGTCTAGCAGCGCGCATCTTTGCCCCACTGCTCCTCCCATCTGAGTTGCCCTCCTTCCCTTCCATCTTCTTCAGGACGTGTGCGCGCATGCATGCATGACGCGTGGGCGGGATGTATCAATATGTATGCATACTGGTGCATGCCACCTACGCATTATACCTTAAATTGCGTATCATTTTGTGAATATGTGAATGATAGCATTTGCAGGTACGATACAAACATCGACAGATGTCTTATTCCCCTTTGTTATTAATTAAGTGCATACGTTTGGATGTGTATGTATTTATGTTAGCTTATATGTATGCTTATTAATTAGTTTATTGCTTTAATTAGGCAATTTTAGGTTAAGACGGAATTAACACCTAAATAATTTTCACCATTTCAACATTCTTCATGCCATGTTGTATTCATGCCTTAAAATCTTCATTTTCGATGTAATTTTCGCCTATCCATTACTCGGATATCAATCAAATAATAATTTCCTGAAATTTCAGCTCTTTTTCACAGAATTCAGACTTTCTTGACTATTGCAAGACGATTATTACTAATGACGAAAAACTGCTCACACCATTTATCACATATACCATCTGTCAAAGTGCTCATACATTAACATGCGTATAAAGGACAATTTCTTCCTGCAATAAGGTAAAGATTTCTCCGATCTTTGTTGCTTGTTTGTTGAATGATTAAAAGAGTAGTTGTTAGTTGTTCTAGCTATTTTTTCGTTATTCCTCAAAAAATCATTTTTTGTGTACTTATTTCCTTTATTTCTTCTTTCTGCCCTTTCATTTCATTCATTTCTGTTTCACTACTTGCCCATTGTTTTTCATTATTTTCAGTTGAATTTCATTTCGTGGTCTCAGAATGAATGATAAGATGGTTTTGAAGCTATAAAGATACAGTTTTCCTGAAACTTTTCATATTTTTTATGATTTAATACATTGTGCGGTTGAAACGTTACTAAGCTGTAGGTAAAATTTGCGGAAACATTTGACATTTGTTTTTGATGGCAAGTGCAACAGTTCCTTATTAGGATCGTTGTATATTTACTAGAGAAATACAATGACCTTTGTTATGCCTTATTGATTTAGTAATAGTCCGATAAAATTTCGTTTCAGTATGAAATTTTCTTTATTTCAGCATAATATAGGGAGAGAGGTATTTATTTACTGATTGATCATCCACTGCTTCATGCTAAGGGATGGGTGCTAACAATGCTGCAATGAATGTGGTAAGCAATTCTACATATATTGTAAGACATCATAATTTAAGAACATGAAATTTGAAAATTTATTAGATTCAGTTCAATTTATTCACTTGCTAACATTTCACTGCTTAAATTTTAGTACTAAAATATTCATTACTCTGCAGCTTATCTGTACTGTTAAAAATTTATTGTTACCTTAAGGAACATTCTTAATTGCGTATTTTATTGTATATATCATTGATAATTAATAAATGAAATGAAACTTAGGTAACGTTTAGTATAGTTATATATAAGTCTGCATTTTATATTTATCTGAACCAATTTTATCACTTTAAATTTAGTTTGATAAATAAAATACAGTTCGGTCTATGACCAAATTGTATTTTCAGTATCAAAGACAAAAATTTGAAAACGCTTTGTGCTGTAATTTATCTGATAACTTCTTATTGATAACATATTGGCAATTTTTTCCCCGTTTTTAACTTTCTTTTGATTCGGAAGGACTTGAACAGATAAATTAAATTAAATCATAACATAACATTTTGAAATTGTTTCTTTTCTATGCAGGTTTTCTTCTATGAAATCTTTTTGTGAAATAATTATCACTTTATTTTTATTTTTATTTATCAATCCATCCGAAAGCCCATTTTGTAACTGTTTAATTGATTATTGTTAAGAATACTACTGAATACTGAAGTTTTTGTGAAGAGTAATGAGAAAAAAAAGAGAAATTGTTCCGCAATTTTTAAAGCCATTATACATTTTATGAAATGAATTTCATCGTGGATATGAATTTCAGAACAACCGGAGGGATAATGTGAATGTGCATCAGGATAGATGGGCGGGAAGCTTTATTTCGAATGATCCTTATTTGAGAAAGGCATGGTTTGATCACAGCCAATTTTTAAATTTAGTTCTGAGATTTGAATTTTTTAGTTCCATGAAGTTTTATCATTTTTGACTTCTGAAAAAGAGTGTTTTGAAGTCAAAATTAGTGTTTGTAAAATATCTCAATTATTGCATTGAATGTTTTGATTATATATATTATTTACATATAGTTGCTTATTTTTCAGAGTGCGTTGAATTTAAGGCAAACCACAGCAGCTCTATCTGGTGCTATTTTCCCGAAATTGTCGGTTCAGAACATGCTGAGATCTCGAGAAATAGGCAAACGTGAAAGATCAAGAAGTCGCCGCATACTGACTGAACGAAATCTACCGCTTTCTTCCTCAAGAGGTGCTTTCACCCCGGGTGAAAAAGCTTCTATAATCAATAAGTAAATTTTCCCATAGTTTCATTTTATTGATTTTAGACGATAAAAACTGCATTGGCAATAATGCAGAAGCTTTTTTGTGTATTCATATTTTAAATACATGCATTCTTCAACATAATGCATCATTTGTACTCCACAAAATATTCACTTAAACTTCCATACTTTTCTCTTCTTTGTTTCTGCGTTCGGTGGGAATTTTTACTAATTTTTCTTTCAACTTTTAGTGCGCTTTAAAGTTTTCCTTTCTAGCTATCTTCTAAACCAAAGAGCTTTGATCGAAACAGTAGATACAAAAACATTCTGCTGTCTGTATTTGCCGGGCAATAGGATTGTTACTGCAAGTCAAGGTTATACGTGTTCAAGCTGTATTTTTTTTGAAATTCTTTCTTAGTTCAGTAAGGATACTATAAAAAGACAATAAGATTTGACCAAAACTTGATAAGCCATTAAAATGTACGTTTTCGTGATTGTAGAGATACAAGTCTTTCATTTTCATTAAATACAATTATCAGTCTTGGGATTATGGGAAGATTGATTTTCAGATGATAAACTACGTTTTTATTTACGACAGGATCGATTACAATCTAAATATACAGTGGTGGGGTCGCCAGAGCATTATTCGGTTCCTGATCTTGGCTGGAGCTTTCTTGATTTAACTCTTAATTCTATTGGTAATCAAATTGCTTACTCAACATGGAGTGATTCCAGTATGTTCTAGTTTCATTTTTCTTTTTTTTTCTTTTTTTTTGATCGAAAAATTTAATTCGTATAATTTGAATTTATCATTATGATCAACATGCCTCTCCATTGTTGCGGATTGGGATTTTGAAATTCATTCTCTGACTGCAAATCAGATCCAAAATGAACTGCACTATTTTCTTTTTATTGGGCAGATTTCCATAAGATTTTTCTATATATTTACTCCGTTTTTGTTTATTCTAGTTCGATCTTTTTGTTTTCTTTTTTTAATTTTTTTTTTTTTTTTTTTTTTTTTTTTTTTTTTTTTTTTTTTTTTTTTTTGATATAATCTGTGAATAACGCTTGTTCCTATATTGCTAATCTTATTTTTTGATCCATAACATCTAACATTTCTAATTTTGAGTTTCTCCTTTCCAATCCAATTTTCTTTCTTCTTATGCACTTCACGTTTACTCGAAAAACAGCTCCACAATTTTTTATTCTCTTCTGCATCCATTTGTCATATTCTGAAAAGTAATTATTGCGTGTTTATCGTTGAGCGTCTTGAAAAATCGTTGTTGATGAAATATTTTGTCTCTGTTGAATTACATGCGCACCGTATTTTTCTCTTTTTTTTTTTTTTTTTCGCGGTATTTATTCATTATTCTGCGATTTTAACAGCTCGCTTTATTTCAGTATTTTTTCGGTATTCTATCTCAAAATTTTCAAAAAACTCATTTTCTTTCAAAGCATAAAAATTAACCTTTTCTTCGGTAATGGTATATTTTCTTTATCAGTACAGTTGTTATGATTCACTTTTGTAAAGATACTTGTCAATTCTTCCAAAGTATCACTTCAGACTTCTCTGTATTGAATTGCTTCCACTTGTTTTCCTAAATGATAAACAATGGTAGTTTCTTTTTTTTTTCATCATTTTAAGTACTTGTTGATTTGAATCTATGCCCGTATGATCATCCAATATAATTTTCGTCTCTTTTACCACTTGTATACCAATCTATGTATGACTAATTTTTCTTTTTTTAGCTTTCTTTTCTTTCCTTTCTGTGATCGGTTCCTTTCATTCTGCAGCTATGCTTTAGCACTATAGAATAAAATCCACTGAACCTGATAAGCAATTAATAGCAATGACAAAATCACTCTGGATCAAGAATATAGTTATTTATGAGTCATTCCTATTAAACTTGTTTCCGGGAGAAAGTTGATCGACAAGGCAATCTGCATCCTTTTCATAGAATCAAAACATTTATTATTGGATTTTTAATAATATTTTTTTACTATTTGACGTGAAGTTTAAAGTCTCATCTCAGATTTCATTTCAATATGTCAAATAATTTTTTCTTTCTATTTTTAGAACAATCATGAATAAAAAAAAAAAGATAAATTGACCAACATAACTCATTTTTCGTAGATAAAGGAATTTTTTCTGTTGAGAAAATTGGGAAAAGTGATATTAATCTATCAACATTTCGATCATATTGAGAGAAGATGCGAAATTTTATGCATTGTGAATAACGAAAAGTCTTTAAATTATGATGGGATTCTTCTTGAATAATGGATTTTAATGTTACAGTTTATTATACTGCAATTGATGATTTGAATGATGATTTATACTGGAACCAACTCACTGGAGTAGAAATACCACCATCTCGCTCCAGCAGGTAAAGAATTTTCATCTGATCTGTTTTTTATGTTGGACTATCATTTTGATTGAATACTATTTTTTAAAGTTTACTCTATAATATCAGATTTTCAAGATCTTTCGATCTATACTGTCTGAAAATGGAATCAAATATGATTTCCATAATTTTCTGATTTCTATTGTTATCCTAAAAATTACTTATTATTTTGAATAAATGTTCTTTTTTTTCCAAAATTTCAAATACACAGTTTCAGGTTTGCATATTTTTCCTTGCGATATAATATGGATGATCATTATCTCATAGCTGGTGGATCGGATGGTTTCATATATATGTTTGCTCATGTGGAACCTCGTTTACAAATGGTATATATTATTTTTGTAATAAGTTTTTCACAGAAAATTTTACTAGAATATGAAATGTTTGGTCTGAAAGCAAGTAGCTTAATTATTATTGGAAATTTATTGATTTGGAAACTTTAAATAAACTAAAAACACTTGCAGATGTGAAGTTATTTTATGAATGTTTAGAAACACTTTTAGTTTTAAAATTCGTTGTTTAGAAGTCAATCATAAGCAAATGTGCAAATTTCTTTTTGTTTGTTTTCTTGCGAAATCAGTATGGAAGACAAAAAAGAGTACCAGGAATTTATATTAAATTTTCAATTGGAGATTGGAGGGAAGCAAAATGCTAAATTGCGAAAATGCTAAATTTTAACTATTGTTGCAGTTCCAAGCTCATCAGGATGATGTTAATGCAATTTGCTGCAGTAAAACTAATCCGTATGTTTTCTGTAGTGGAAGCGATGACGGACTTTGTAAAGTAATTGAATTTATTATATTAAAAATAACGAAGATGATAAGCGATTTTTCTGATCATTTAACTGCATCCTTAGAAAAGAATGAAATAAGTATGTACCTAGATCAAAAAGCCTGCATGACTGATATTTGGTTACTGCTATTATAAAAATTGAGAAAGTCCAATGGGATCGAGTCTCATTTTGTGAATTTCTTACATCCTGCAAAAAATCAGATATTTGCAGAATAAATTCAAGTTTAATAGCCATCGTTTGTGCTTGCTTAACATTTGTAATCATTTGTAAATTATATTTTAGCAACGATCTTTTATAAAAGAAAGATATTTTGTTTATTTTGAATGACAGATAAGGATATCTCTTCATATGTGTAGGTATGGGATACGCGTTTGGTTGGAAATACTACCCTTCCTGTTGGCATATTCGCGGGACATCGTGATGGTATCACATACATAGATGCTCATGGTAATGATAGATATATTTTGACAAATTCCAAAGATCAAACTATTAAAATTTGGGATTTACGACGATTTTCTTCAAGAGATGCCGAGGTATACCTTTTCCTCTCACCCCTTCATTCTTTTATCAATTTTTGTTTCGTAATCGGGTATTTGCACATTTAATTACAAGTGAATTAGAATGATAACCATTAGGTAGTGCAAAACATAGTCGAATGTGTATTTGTCCTTAAATTTCAAGCAAGTCAGAAGAAGTCGTTGTGTTTGGACCAGATAATATAATTTGTTTGGTAACCAGCTAAAAAGAGTAATTTAACTGATCGTGACGATTATCTTCTGAAAAAGCTTATATTGTATCTGACTTGCAATCATACAATTGATTACCGGAAAGACGCTCTACATTGAATGGTCGGACAACTCTTATATGTTGACTTATATGTTGGCGTATTGTGAAATTCCATCAACGGTGTGACTACTATCTAAAGTAGATAAAATTGCTTTGAATGCCAAGTATCTTATCACATTTTATATACTGTAATATGTGCTCTTGAACATACAACGAATTAGCCTTCATTGAGCAAGTAGAGTTAATATAGATAAAATTAAGGCTGTTGAGGCATTTGATCCCATTATTTTTTTCTCATTTTTTGAAAAGTTTTTTCAGAAGGTAACGCTTAATGCAGTGCGAAGGCAAAGGTGGGATTATAGATATCAGCACATACCGCAGATTTTCCATTCTGTTGGACCTTTGGAAGGTTTATTTCTCTCTGCTAATAATAAAATCTTTCTTTCCTCATAAAAATCATCTTTTTAAAATTGACAAGTGATAGCCATAGTGAAAAATAATAGTAAAATATAGTGAAATGGATATTGCCATAGGGATGATATGTTGAGAAGTTATTTTTCTGTTTTGAGAATCTAGCAAATATTATTCTGAATGAACTAATATCTACTGTCGAATAAGGTGAATATTTAATGATGCCTATGAAATATGTTAGGTGATGGATCACTGTTGACTTTCCGAGGACATTCAGTGCAGCACACTCTTATTCGAGCCAAGTTTTCACCGGAACGGACTGGATTTCGTTATGTATATACCGGTAGCACGGAAGGAAATGTATATAGTTAGTTTTTATGGAATTTTTGTATTATGTTTTGAATGTAAACGCATCTATATAACAACATATCTGTTAATTGTTATATTCAAGACTAAGTGATTCTTTTTGCAGTTTATGACATTTTAACGGGAGAAATTGTGCGAGCTTTGGATGGACATAAGAGTGTTGTACGTGATTGCTGTTGGCATCCTGACGAAAACGAAATCATCACTGTCTCAGTAAGTTTCTGTAATAAGTTATTTATGATACGGATTTTACTTCAATTTTTTTTTTTTGAGTTCACCAATTCTTGGTCGTTTATAAATTAAAGATTCCAAATGTTTGAAATCAATAACAAAAACTAATCAAATCGCAAAACAGTCAGTACTAGTTTTTCATTCTTGTTCTAATTTTGCAATTTTAATAAATTTGAACATTTATCTAGTGGGATGGAGTAACAGCAAGATGGTATTACAAAACGCGATATGATGATGAAGAGGAAGAGGAAGAGTTGGATCGGGTAAGCGATTCAAATTCATCTTCAGATGATGATGATGATGATAATAATAATAAGAATGTTGATGACAATGATGATGGTAATGGGTATAGTGTTGATCACTGGAGGAGTAGTCGACATCAACCTATGAGGAGCCATCGGAAAAGAAATAATGGTTCTTTTCCTTTTGCTCGATGTCACTGAATTGTCCCTTATATTTCCAAACACTTTCAAGGCTTTGTCTTAGCTTTGGATTTGATGCATATTTTGAAGTTTGGGAGAAACATTTAACTTGGATATTTCAAACTTGAATTATGCAATGCATTAAATTTAAATTGTTAGAGATTTTTATTGCTAAAAACTTTTAGTTTTTATTTTCTGACTGAATTGTGTCCCATTTTCTAATCATTATACATATTGTATTATGTATCATCTTCGTTCAAGTTTTTAAATTTAAATTTAGTTTAATTTAAATTCCTTATGACTCAAAGGAGTTTGAATTAAATGTCAGCATAAATCCCCTCGCCGTATTTAATAGCGTAAACCATTTTAATGTATATAGTGAATTATATTCATCTGAACTTATAGATGCATACAGATCAAGATATATGCATAAGTTTCTCAGGCTAATATAAAATCAGATATGTTAAAGTTAGTTTTCAATCTCCAGCTAGTCTGCTCATCCTACTCCAGTTCTGACTCCATTTTCCTGAAGTTTGAACTTTCGAAACTTTAGTAAAATTAGTTCTATAAATTTGAATTAAGATCTTTTGTAATTCTGAAATGGAGTGCCACTTGGTATATACTATTGAAAGCTACAAGAAGATCGTACTTCCTTTTATCTTATTCTTTAAGGTTAGGGTTATCAGCTGATTGAACAGAATGCTTTGAAAAATGCATCATTTGTATCATTTATATCACTTGAAAATCAATATAATCGGTGTACCTAATCAGTTATGAGATACGAACAGCGATCATCTGAATATTTTGAAAGTGTAATATAATGAAATTTCTTTTTTGAGAAGTTATTTACAGATAATTTGAACATATGGGAATAATACTGATATAGTCATACACTATTAAAGAAAAAGAACTGAAGCATTACACTGATATTTGAGTCGTGACATTATACATTACACTAATATATGAGCTATCATCAACTTAAATAAGTGTTTGTAACAGGAAATATCTCTTTGTAATAATTTCAGTCATATTAATATAAACTGTAAAATAATACATTTTATGAATTCATTTATGCGATTTAAATAATTTAAATTCTAATTCAGAATGACACACTGATGGCAAAAATAAACCAAAGAGTTTTTAAGAGTATGGCATACGAAAGAAAAAGTTCCAGTTAGAAAGTATTGCAGTTTTTGGAATATGTATCGTGCTGCAACATCTCTCTCGAACCAATTAAATGAAAATAATCGAACAGGAGAAATAGCGAGGAAAATGAGGCTTTCAGAGTTTCTACAATGTGTTTTTTGATGCAATCGAGAGATCTTGAAACTTAAGCAGTCGGGAGAAGCTTAAATGTAAATCAGGAAATACCGCAGAGTTTAGGACTTTCAATCAAAATTTTGACTTCGTGCAATACTTATTGCAGTGCTTTCCTTCAATCAAACTCTCTTGATTTAATCACAAGCAAATTCTTTCAAAACATTCATTCTTATATTAGTCATGATTTTTTAGTATTGAGAATATGAATTCGCTAAATTTCAGTTCCAAACATATTTTTCAACATGCTGGATTCGGTCTCATGATTATGACATTAAAAATTCAAGGGAGATAGGTGTTTTATGAGCATTGGGTTAACAAAACAATGTAAAGGGAAAAATGAACAGAATTCCAACGATTGATTCTACATATCACGAAGAATGTCATAATAAATTTGTTGATGTGTGCTACGGATGCATTTAATTTTAAAATTTTAGGGATTAAATTAAAAGTTTTGTAAATTAAAATTTAAAATTTTAAAAAGTTTCGTTATCTTTTTTCAACACGCATCAAATATGTATTGATTCATTGAAGATTATAATGCCATCGAAGTGTTACTTCTTTTGCCGCTTTACTATTCTCTCAATATAGATTACTAATTGGCGTTTCAATTATCATAACTTAATTAACTCAGCTCAAACTTTTAAAGCACTGGTAATTAAATGCAAAATATTATAATGTGATATGATATGATATAGAATTCACATGGTACATAATTTTGGAGTACCTCTGTCGATGATCACTTCAACAAAGAAGTTTTCACAATCATTCAATTCAATCTTCATTTCAGAATCACTGTAAATGAAGGCAAATGTAAGGACAAGACAAGGTCAATATAAGGTCAAGCAGCAATTTACTTAGATTACTCTTTTGGTTCAGTTGCATACACCTTTTTTTTAAACTTAACTGCAGACACCTTGCATGCTATCACTTGCTGAATCATCACCTCAGAATCAGTACCACTTGATTTTTGTACCTATAATTTGGAAACAATACAATCTACATGCACTTAATAAGGGTTATTTTAAATGAAATATTATGTGTTAAAAGACAAAACTGAAAAGTTGCATTTCTTCAAACTTTCCATCAAAGCAAGAAATTTTGAAGTAAAAACGATTAATTTGAGTGACACTTTGACATTTCATTGTCTATTCACGAATTTCGAGACAGCAAACATAAATATTGCCTTTTAATGCAATTATTTCACAAAGTTGGAAAAGATCCTTTTGAATCCACACGAGGAAGCATGGAAAGATTTTCAATAACTATATTATTCAAAAAATAGGAATTGGATAAAAATCGAAAGGAAACCATGGAAAAATTCATTTTAGAATCTTTAGTTGTATTTGAAATTTGTAAATTATGAATAGAATTTTTGAACAACCTTACAAATTTCAAAATATCCAAAAAAAAAAATGATTACAATTAATCTATTCGAAAATTATATTTGCAGAATTTCCTTTTAATGTAAATAATGATATTGATTTAGTAGTAGAAGAAGTACACGAAAGTTGCAACACTTATGTGTCAATTTTGACAGACAAAGGTCAAAAATTAAAATGGATCGATCATATTTCCTATTTTCGTTTCTTATGTTCTGTTGCCTTAAATTCACTCTTCCGACAAGTTATTTCAGAGAAAAATCGTGATATGTTTGGAATTTATATGATTTCAGCCTTTTGAATGTTTCTTCTATTCATTATTCATGGTATACGGTATACAGTATTAAACTCTAAAATAACCTTTGCACTATCCAAGTTTGTGTCATTTAGTTAAGAACAGTAAATATCATGAACTTTGCTATGTTTCACTGACGTTTTAGCAATTTTCTTGTTTTAAACGCTAATTTTTTAACTTTGTTATAAGTTTTTTGAATTTTTTATTTTCCCCACTCTTTGTTCTTTGTTGAAGAGAAAAATATCATAAAAAGAAAAGAGAAAAGGATTTTTTTGATTTACTTGAATAAATAAACAAAACAGATAAGTTTTTTTCTCGAAAACTTTACTTCAGTAATAAAAGTTATAATCATAAATTGGGTAAAAGTGATTTGAAGAAAATTTTCTGCTTTAAAAGACTTTAAATCAAGCTTTTATTTTCATTGCATTCCTATTTCAAATAAAAATGTCCCCGAATTTTTGAAAAAAAAAACGATAAATTAATTAACCTGTCAAGCCATTAATTTTATTTTCTTTTTAGTCAGCCTGTCAAGCTATTTTCGCATTTCATCAAATTAATTCATTAAATTTTGACTGATTTATTTTTCATAGTTATTATTATGAAAAACTTTTCTATAATTACATTCAAATTCTAGTTGTGATTTATCAATCATCCAATGCTAATATCAAGTGCCTTGATTAGTATATAGAATAAAATAGTTTTGTGTGTACAGAAATGATTTCTCACTTTATGTCATTAATATTTCTGAAAAAAAAAAAAAAAAAAAAAACTAACTTTTTTTTGGAACGAAAAATTTTTAAATGAAAATTTTTGGAAATTTTAGGATGGATATGCAACCGACGATAACATAGGCTTTATTTATTTTTGAATTTGATTTCCAAAACAGAAAATTTTGTTAATATTTTTGAGTATTTGCCTGGAACATACGTCTTGTAAACAAATTTATTCAAAACTGAAAGAATGATGCCAGCAATTGGATTTATGCTTTTGTTAATTCATAATTAAAAATTTTTTCTCTTAGGTTTGAACTAATTTTTGCTTACAAAATATTTGTCATATATAGCTGATACTATGAAATGTCATTATTCTTCAATGTCATTTTAATAGCTTCTTTTTGAAGTGCCAAATTTTCAGCTTTTGTATTGTATAATTTTATTGATGAGTTTTTAAATTTTAAACTAGAACTTTTAATACCTAATAACTAACGTAAGTAAAAAACACAAGTAGTATGTGTACAATTTTTTTTACCGGAAATATTTCAATTAATTTAGAATATACGACAAATTCGAGTAACATTTACAAAATCCAAATATATGCAACTTAAAATTCATAATGTGAAATCATTACAGGCAAAATGATATCCTCGTTTTTTGCTTGCTTTAACTATTTTTTAAACTCAAATGAAGTAAGATGATAAACAATTACTGTAAATAAATTATGAAAAATAATATGGATTTTCTGCTTTCGCAAATTTGGTCACAGGCCTATTGTTAAATCCCGAAATATAAAATTAGGTAGCAAAATAACTCAATTTCGATTTTGTTCATCAAAATTAAAAATTCTACGTCAAATTCCGCATGATTTAAGGTCAAAAGTCATAAAATCTATAAAAAAAAAGCGTACTAGCGAATTATGTGAAGTTCTATGGAATCATTAATATCTTAAAATTAAATTAACTGATTGAAAATTACCACCTAAAAATCTCTTCGCTACAAATGATTGATCAAATATTCATTACTAAAGTTTGATATTCTTTGATCAAGAAACTGGTGGCAGAAGAAGTGGTATGAGATCATTAATCATTTGTCACGATTTCATGAACCAATCAATTTCTTTGTCGTCGATCATCGATCTCGCTGTGCTAACATCAAACTTTAGTAATGAATATTTTCTCTCTTAAATAAATCGAAAATCATTCGCTCAATTCAAACTTTTTATCTGAAATTCTTTTGCTTTATTTTATGAGCTCTTATAAGACAAATTTTGAAATGATAAACAGTGACTGTTTATCAATGAGTTAGGTCAAAAATTTTGCTGAACTTCATAATTTATTTTGTGAAAAGATATGAAATTTTTTTGAATTAAGCACTTCACTTAAAGCAGAAATAGTGAAATCTTGCCCTGGGATCGGGCACTGATAAGATCTAAATCGATATTATAGATCATTTATCGAAATTTTAAACTTTTTACTCTCATCTAGTATGCTTATAAAGTAAAAATTCTCTGCAAAGTATGAAAAGTACTTTTAAAAAAATGAAAAATTCAAGCTCATCCAGTCTTTTTTATTGTTCATTCTATTTTAGTATTTGCAATTAAGATTTTAATTACGGCATGGAAATTAGCAATGATTAAAGAAAAACTAAAAAGCGCAGTTTCTGATATATTTGCATATTTTTCTTCGTTTTCAAAATTTTAAATTTTATGCGGTATGAATTTATGACTTTCCATCAATTCATTCTCGCCAGAAACAACTTTCACTACTTCTCATTAACCAGCTCATTAATGCATTGCATTAATGAGCTGGATGTAATCGATTGCAGCCTATCGATTCAAGAAGAACTTAAATATCAAAAATCAATTTGTCTGCTTTGTGCTTTTAAATTTTTTCTCGAATTTTTGAAATACACTTTCCGTTATCTTTCCGAAGGGTAAAATTAAGAAACTATCGATTTTATCACATTTATTATTTTCGGTTGAAGATAGAAATAAAATATCAGAAAAATTGGTCAAATTTGAACAGTGATTAAAGTAAAACGCTCCATAAAGCTATCATTTATCTTGAGTAGTATGAAGCTTTTAGATAATCAACTTGTAGATGTAAACAATCTCGTGATTAAAATGTCTAGATTTTAAGGAAATTTGATATTAATTAGCTTTCAAAATACTCATGCGATGCATTAGCCAGAAATATTTCCTTTACTATCATATTACGCTTATTTCCAAATTAAACGATGGACTTTCCATCATTTTTCAAAATGAAGAAAATTGCTTTCGAATCAATGTTATCTAAAAAAAATCCTGGATTTTTTGATTGGCATCTGATCACATCATATAGTAATTTATTTTTCAACTTGTTAGGTGATTCATCTTAAATCATATAAAAACATCGATTCATGACTCATTTGTTGAATTGAAATGTGAATTCTCATTCAACTCACATTTTATCGTCTTCTGTTTATGTGAATAAAGATATGAAATAAAACTATCACTGGAGATCAGATAACGTATTGATGAAAGGTACTTATCAAAATTAATGATTACAACTTTCAAATGATAAGAATGAACCATAAAGTTTCGAGATGAGGAAGAAATTTGCAAAATATAAAAGAGAAGAATCAGGAAAGATTTGACAGTTATTTGCTGAAAATCAACTTATGTTTTTCCAATTTGCTCTTTTACCACTAATTTAACAGCAGAAACTAAAGATAATGTTGCCAGTTGTAACTTATAACATAGATGAAATAAAGAATTTAAAATATTGTTGAGAAATAATCACAATCACTTTCATGCCTCCAACCTTATGTAATCCATATATCAATTCAAATTAGCATCATTAACTCCACTGATTAAAATGATATCATTCTGACAGCAATATACTCTATCATCTGTTTTGTTTATTGCAACTCTAACTATTTCTTCTACCAATGCTACTGTTAACAGGTGATAATTTATTATTGATAAAGTAGATTTCAAGTGATGTTGCCACACAGACTGTTGATGCTTTCTAATGAATTATTTCTCTTTGAAGAGGACGAGAGATAAACAATGATGACTAAATATTTGTGATCATCTACTTTTGTTTCATCGAATATTTTTCTTTCATCTTTTTTGATATTCGATCTTATCACCTCTGCCATTTTAACTTGATATTCGTTTTGTTAAAATCATTCTGATATCAGTGTGTTATCATTTGTGTCGTTCAGATAGAATCAAGAACTCTTATGTCATATTTCCCTTTTCATTGTTTGTCTTTTAAAAATAAAACTGAAAAATTTATTTTATTGTCGCAAAAATTTCATTATTTTTTTTCTATAAAAATAAGTTTTAAAATGCTTACTTACTTTAAAATTGCAATTAAATAAAAAAAACAAACATTCGACCCAGTGTCCTAAATTTGTACTAAAAATCAACAATTAATGATGATCAGTGGAAAGTACGATAGCAGCTGTGTTCATTTAGAATACTCTAGGAATGTGCACTGATTAATTGATGGAAAAAAGAAAATTTTCTTTGATCGAGTTACTGATTACGAACAACTGCTTTCGTGAATTAATTTATTTGTAAATGATGAATTGGTAGAGGAATTTTCAAGCTCATTCAGTTGACTTCAATTTTCGCAATGATATTCTACGAATCGAGATTTTGGCTAATTTTAATTAATAGAATCCAGGTAAAATGATATTTTGAATTGTTAACCATTTATTTCTAAATATACTCATCCAATTTTATTTATATGAAATTCTTGCATACTTTTTCTCTTCATTAATTCAACCTCATGTGAACACATAAGATTATTCTTATCAATCGTTATTCAACCATTTATTATACTAATGCAGTGACTTATTTGATTTATCAGATTAACGTATTGGAAAAAAGTCCCTTAAATACGATTTATCCGTAAATTTTGTAATAATTTTAAAAGATAAATGAACGGCTAGCATAAATGGATCTGTGTGGGTACTTGAAAATATGTTGACATTTAGAATTGTCACTTTACCAGTCTTGGAGGATCGCTATTTCTAGATCAAATTTCAGCTTCACTACTCGAGCTTTGATTTGAGTAAGTTTTTTTTCAAAAATAATTTCCCGAAACTTCAAGATCTCTCGATTTCTCTTCCTTTGTTCTCTCAATTGCACAATCGAAACGACATTTTGAGGAGATTTTAACTCTTCAGCAGTTCAAAAAATATTATAATAGTGTACTACATGGACCAGTGGGTCATTGACTCTTCCGATGAATCAGGAATGAATCAGAAATTATATTGGAATCTTTTTTTGTGACTCATCGATGGAATATATTGTCGTGACCTTGCGCAGCATTCGTGTCATCCTGGATAACTCTAATTTGTTTGCCAACAGAATACAATCATCATGGAACACAACACCAAAATAAGCGACTTCTTGATGGAAATAGGAATTACCTGAAAAGCAGAAAGCATATGTGCGTGAGAATTATCTATGAAACTGCAAGTCCCGTACTGACCACGTGAGGCTGTATTTAATGAGACTGCAAGTCCACGTGACCCGTACTGACCATTGAATGACCAAAAGAGTTCCAAAAAATTTCTACGTCTTCAAATGTTTTTGATTTATGGATGGAAAGACATGTTCCATCTGAGAAACGGATGTAAGAAGAGAGAGCTGAAAAGAAAAAGAGGAAGCGAAGAGGGTGAAGACGATAAGCATAGCTTCCTTTTCTTTATTCTCACTCAACAAATGATGTTGGACAATTGTTGACATTTGCGACATGACCCTTTCAGAGACAGCGATCACTGCAATCTTGCGATCTTGTCCCACCCCATCACTTGTCCGTTCATCCCATTGTTTGTTTATTTTGTTGTTTTTGAAATATGTGTGGAAGGAAAGTTCTTGTCTCTTATCATGTCTCAGGACACGTTTTGGATGGCATGAAATGCTGATGAGTTGAGCAAGTTGCGTAATGAATAATTCTTTTGTTGCGTGAAAGAGATTCGGAGAAGAAGCATTTGTTAGATATTACACATTCTCTTCGTGCTAGTTCAGTCATTTTGTTCGTTTATTATCATTTCGATGAGAAGATTGAATTTCATTCATATTTCACTTCTTATGATTCCACTTACATATACTTCCTTCTGATTCTTGCCTTCTGGCTTCCATCTCTCGTTCTCATAAAGCAAACGACAATTTTCGATCGAATACATAAAATGTAAGATTTAAAAAGTAAAAAGCAGAGAAGTTCATTTCAAAGATCTGGATGAGTCAGTGAGCCAAGCTGAATATATTAGCCGAATGAATTATGTCAATTTGCTTATTGTTCAGTTATGGGATTGATCAAGTGAATGAATTAGATTAATAGAGATTATTAATCAAGCTATAATCGACTTCTAACTTTGTTGTATTTATGAACAATAGCATATCAATTTTGGATCTTATCCAAAATTAGAAATTGTGTAACTTGAATAGAATTTCGTAACTCTTTTTAAAGTGGTACTTCATATTTTATTCATTTATTGCTTTGAATTCGCAACCGTGTAATTCTTCATATAACTTATCAATCGTTGTTTAAAAGGATCCTAACATTTATTTATTACTTTTAGTAGCATTTTTAAATGTTCTTTAAATTCGTCATGTATGGTTTTTTTCTCATGTTATGCATATATAAAGTTGTTTTTTAAATAAACCTTAACTAGGTGACGTATGTAATGTTCGAAGTGACCGCTCAAAACTAATGCATTTGTGACGAAGATCAGGAGCTATGGGTAGTACGTTACTGAATGGCGCAGTAAATCCATCATATACGTTTGATCCACAAAACCTTGAGATCAAAACAAAATCGGTAGAGCAGACTCTAGTCCCGCTTGTTACTCAGGTAGAAGTTCATTTATTTGTATTATTATTCATTTACTTGACGGATCAACTACTATCATTATCAGCTGATTCATAAAACTTTGAAAGATTTTCCTGCAGGTTTCAATTTGCAATATTTTATTGTTGCGGTAGTAGATATAATTTCTTATTGCCTAAAATTTAAAAAATAGTTGTTGCCGATTTAATAGTAAGTTTCATAATTAAAAGATATTTGGATCTTTATTTTTGTAACTGTTGAGGAATTCTTTTTGTAAATAAAACTAGCACAACATTTTGATAACTAAATCATTTTATGCAGCATCACAAAAACTTTTGATGATTTGAAGATTTTTCATGCATATTTATGTTTTAGTCTCGTTCATTTTCTGTAGACAGCCTCAGAAAAGTTGGGTTCATAATGACAGGTTGTTGTAATAATGTTAGTGACATCTTTATCATGCATTTTATTGTGTTTGTTATTTAGGTGGTTCTTTGTTTTTTCTTTTTGAAGCTCTCATATAAATCATTTTATTCAGATAACGACGCTTGTGAATTTCAAGGAGAGTTATTTATCAAGTGGTAAAAAACGATCCGAGAAAGCTCTTCGCTCAGCTTTAAAAGTAGGCAATTTCTTTTCGTTTCATAGTATGGTGCCAAAATAAACTCTTGTTGGTAATATATTAGAAATGGGATTATTTTAATATAAATTTTGTTTTGAAATTTTGTATTCAAGTATTAAGTAGATCTTATCCCTATTATAACCTTTTCAATTTGTTTATATTTTTTGTTTCAATAAAACTTTTTCTACAATTTTTCTTATTTCAGAAGTTGGTTTCGTATATTTTTAGATAGGATCAGCAGTGGAAGCAGCTATCGAACGTTTTGTAGTGGTTGGTGAAACGATTGCCGATGAAAATCCAGATATACAACCTGAAATGTATGATGCATGTCACGAAGCTCGACTAGCAGGTAGTACTATGAAGAATTTTTTGTCTAACTAAAGTTAAATATATATTTTAGATTTTTTAGAGGAAATAATTTTAAACAGCTCGTTGGAAAAAGATCCTTCTAATTTTATTATCACAGATTTAACTTATCC
This sequence comes from Onchocerca volvulus, assembly GCA_000499405.2. Lineage (NCBI taxonomy): Eukaryota > Metazoa > Nematoda > Chromadorea > Rhabditida > Onchocercidae > Onchocerca > Onchocerca volvulus. Next base: position 7,298,838 of record HG738137.1, on the reverse strand, counting down.
TTTTTTATTAAGTCTCCTATTTTGTAGCATTTAAAGATACTGCATAACAGTTTATCTTTCGCTTCATTTCAGGATCATTCTGTAATGAGCGGAACAATTTAAATATTTATTGAAATATAGCTATACGATGAATTTGTGCTTAGTTTTGCAGGAGCTTCAATAGCAAATTTGAATGGTTGTTTAACGGATGATGCTGCTATTGATAAATCTATCCTTGTACGAGCTGCGCGACAACTTCTATTTTCTGTTACACGAGTTCTTTTGTTGGCAGATCGTGTACTTGTCAAGCACATTCTTAGATCTGAAGATAAGGTACTTAAGGTTTAATTTTGTTTTAGAAGTTATCGTGAACTTCACTTCCAAAAAAACTCTAAGCAAAGAAAATTCCGAAATTTTTTAGCTTTAAGAGCAGAAAACTAAAATATAAAAGTTTCAATTCCGTTTTTTGATTTTCATTTATTTCAGATAGCATTTTCGTTGGTAAAATTAGAAAACACAACAAATTTCACGGATTTTGTAAAAATTTTCACCGAATTCGGTAGTGATATGGTTGATTTGGCTCATCGCTCAGGCGATCGACAGAATGATTTAAAAAATGAAAAACGTCGTGGACAAATGGCTGTAGCACGTACAATGCTGGAACGATTGACGATGCTGCTGTTAACTTCAAATAAAACACTTTTAAGGCATCCAGATAGTGATAGCGCACGGCAGTGTCGAAATGGAGTTTTTCAGCAGGTTCATTTATTGAAATATCTTTTTTGTTCGATTTTTTTGTGTGAAAAGGAAGTCCGAAATACCATTGTTATTGTGGAAGCTTTAAGGAATATTTTATTTTAGATAATATCGATGTGACATAAATATATGTATTAAGCATTTTCAGATGCGTTTAGCCTTACAGTTGATCGCACTTTGCGTTTCCGATGGTGTAATGCACTTTGACGCAACACATTTTACATCGCCATCCAGTGATGAAGTTTTAGATATTGGAATGCAGCTTACTGCTAATGCAGCTATTAGGCGATTAATGGTATTTTCTTTTTTTAAGCTATAACGCTAAACTATATTTTTTCTAAAATTAATGATTTTTTTGTCTAAATGTTAGTATTTTTATTCATAAGCTCTTAACTTTAGTCATAATTTTTGAAGATAATAAAAGTCTTCAGTTCTTCTATTATCCAGGAAATGTTGGAGATGGTACGGATGACATGTAACGTTGGAACTGTCACAAGGGAACGGCTGATAAGCGCTTTAGATTCACTATGTGAAATGACTCAGGATTTTACCGATTCAGCTTATACTCCGCATCATCATCGTGAACAGATTTTGGATTTCTTAGAAGAATGTCGATTTGAAATGACAAATCTTATACAGCCTGATGTAAGTCATTTTACGTAAAATGATTAATGTTTAAGAACTGTGTTCTGAAATTATTATTGGCAGTTATTTGTCATATATAATCCACGAAATCCGAGTCAAACATTCCATAATTAAATAATTAAGCGAAAACAATTGGATATTGCAACAAGTAAAATTGAACATATTTCTCCAAGCTTTAAATAAAATGAGAAAGTATTGCTGTAGGTTCGAAGTATTTTAACCAACAATTAAGTTATGGGAAATGATTTCATATGGACAGAGAGAATTATATTAAAGACGTTCATATGGTCATGTGTTATTTAATTATTCAATATATAGTCTTTCTTAGTCATTCAGTATCAATATATGGCCTTTTCCCAAGTTCATTTATTGTTTTTAAATACTTTAATTATTACTTAAATGTGATGAAATTACAAATAATTCAGATTGCTAATGAGCCTTTAAGAAATGAAAGTATTGAAGTGAGTGTGGAAAGACTTAGTCGAAGATTAAAGGATCTCAGGAAACAGTTGCAAATTGTAGCTATGGAACAAGTAAGTGTTTTATTTTAAATTTCATTAATTTTATTATCACACATAATTATATTTTGATTCGTTACCTCTCTTCTTGTTTTGCAGATCTCGGAAGTATTGCGTGCTAATGAAGACCAAGTAATTTTGTCATCCATCAAAGCATGTTCCGTTTCGGGTGATATTGACGGTGTTGAAAAATTTCTTGAACAGTTTCGCGAACATTCAGAACATATACAGGAAGTAATTTTTATTTTTGTCTCAAAATTTTATTTCGTATCTGGTTGAAGAATGCCCATATAGTTACGAAATTTGCTTATCATAGACATGCTATGTTTTAATTTTTTGTTTATTGGATAAACTGAAATTTCTACTGTAAATTTATACTGTTTACCAATTTATATTGCTTGAAAAACTTGTTTTTTTTTATATTGAATTTTAATTTAGGTTTGTCGACTGTTACATCATATATCGTTAACGGATGGCTTACACGTTGCTACAGGACATGCGGAACGGAACTTGCGATCTCTCGCTCCACTGGTGCTTTTTAATTTATTTTCGCAATACTACTTCAAAAATAGCATTGCTTTACATTTCGCTTAAAATGCCTTTTCTCACAGATCCAAAGTATCTCAAGAAAAAAAAATTTCTGGATATGATCATTTGAATAATTATGGTTGAAGACATTATTGGCTGGTCGCACATTATGCATACATCCATCTTCACGTATAGCGCGAGAGAACGTTGAAGTTTTTTGTGATACATGGGCACAGTGTGTCAATGATTTATCAAGATTGGCAAAAGAAACTGATGCAGCTGCAAGCGGTCGTTTAGCAGCGGAGAAACAAGCCTATATGTCGCTGCCTAGGCCAGGGGTAAGTCAATCAACTATAGAAAACCATCGAAGTGATTGTGTACCATCTCCTTTGTCTACCATTTCATCACCGACCTCCGATCGTTCGTTTAATCTTCCCTTCCAAAAATGTCTCACATCCTCTCATTCACATGCAGAAGATCAATTTCATTCTGATAGTTTGGAATTAGTCAGACATTTGAAGAATGCCGTAGAACCTATGGAGCAATTCTGTCGATTCATTGAAGATACTTGTTCGTCAAACACAAACAGGCCTTTTACCGCGGATATAAATTTTCAGTGCATACTGGATGATTTGCATGATGAAATAAATAAGGTGTATATTCAGAATCTATCTCCACCACCTCTTCCTAAACATCGAACAAATTACTGTTGAATAGATTTTTGAACTACTAATAAGACTACAACGCAATAGTTCTTTTTAATTTTAAAATTCGTGACTATTTCGAAGCCGAAAATTGAACTTTTGTAGAGTTTTTGATTTTTACTTTGTTGTATTTGATGGCCTTATTACTAAATTTTGGTTCTGCATGAAATTCTAGGCTGCTTTTTGTGCATTATCGTAAAAATTGTATGTGTACCACGATTTTACCATTAATACCAATATTTATTATGTTTATTAAATTTGCATCATGTTCTTGCTGTGGTCGTCACCATACCCTTTCGTTTGGTTTTTAATTTTACTTTTATTTTATATTCATTTTATTTTGTTTATTATTCTAAAACCTCTTTTAATCTGAATATTTAAAACCAAACCAAATATTTAGATAGCAATGAGAAATCTGCGAATTTTGGGTCTTGGAACTTGGATTTTGCAAGTTTTTTATTCCTATCTCAGCATATTTTTGTTTTTACTTACTTGTTTACTTTAGATTCAAATTACTTGGGTAATATGAAATATTTCGTCATAGAAATTCCTTTTTTTTTTTTTCAGTTGTTCAATTCTGATACTTTTTTTGTCTACTATGTAAGGATTTGTCGAGTGCTTATTTATTTTTGCGATCAGTCCATCTCTCAGAATGGAACTAGTCAAGTGGGAGAAGTATCTATTTCATGCGCATATCTAATAGCTCATAGTTACTTAATTATTATTTAGTAGATTGCTCTTGTCCAGGCTTTTATGAACGCTACAGATGTTTTATGTTATTACCAAGTTATGTAGATACTTGGTGATAATTAGTATTATGAAATGATTTGCATGGAGTTTTATAATTATTTAGTGATATGATTGTTATCTATGTGAAACTTGAGTCGTCATTCGAATTTCCTTTTTATTTTCAAAAATTCTGAGAACGTTATCATAGTAATATATCGATTTTCAATAATTGCCATTGATTTGCATGCCGAAATATAGTTATTAATGCTTGGTCCTCTATTGGAGAAAAAAAAGTTGAATCCGGAAACAAAAGTCGACAGTTGTGATTTTGCTGCATCTGAAGCTTTTGGAATATCTGATCCGAAACTTCACAGTCCAGAAAGGATAACATTTAATCTACACTTTTGACTGTTAGCTACCTATGTCCTTTAAATCTTTTCATTTGTGTTGTTTGCTGTGTTTAAATCACATATGTTATGATTTATGGGTGCATGTGAAAATGATTAATACATATATAATCAAAAATACTGGAATAAAAAGTGTTATGATCAGAAGTTGTCATGATTTGAGCTGAAAATCTAACGATTAATAGAAAATCACTTGAACGAAATCAAATAAAAACCTCGAGAATAAGATAAACGAAAAAGTTTCTGTGGAATCTCTACTGTGGAATGCGTCCCATGCATTCATAGTAATTAGCATTCTCAATTTAATCGTTCACACCGTTGTTAAATTTGTAAATGACTCGATTAATCTGCTTATTAATGTCAGTAATGAGACGAATCGTTAATGTGACGTTATTTTGTGATAGCTGATAAGAAACCAGTACATATCGATCCAGCAGTAGTAATTTGAGGAACTATTTTCGTTTTGATTGGATAAACTGTAATTAATATTAGCTTAACTTTTACTATAAATAATGTGAGACACCAATGCTCCTATCGAATTGGATTGCAAATTATTTGAGAAGTTGAGAAATGGTTTTTAAGTAATCTTCATATTTCACTGATGATTCATTTTCAGAAACATGGTACAACACAAAAGCCAACGAAGCCAATTACCCTTAATGTGGAAGTAAGTTGCTCCTAAAAAATTATCAATTTGAAAATGGGATTTGGCATATATGGTAAGATGAAGCTGAGATATTAAGAGACTTCCGTAAATCAAATATATAGAAAACAGGGAGTCTTATTTAATACTGCCATCACCATTGGGAGTTATTACCGTTATTTTAGCTCTTCTTAGTCAACGAGTATGATTCATTAAACAATTTTCCGAAGATATTCAGAATTTAAGTTTCAACTGTTTTCAGGATCAGCAGAAAATAGCGAAAGTTGGTTTGGAGATGAAACTTCTGACCTCCGAAGTCGATGCGGAAGCAGAAAAGTGGGATGAATATGCAGAAAATGATATTGTCAGACGCGCAAAAGCAATGTCTTCTATGGCTTATAATATGTATCTTTTTACGCGAGGTGAAGGACCACTGAAAACAACGCATGACCTTTTCACGCAGGCAGAATTTTTTGCAGAACAAGCGAACAAGATGTATAAAGCGGTCCAAGAATTTTCTTGTGAGGTACACTTTTTTGTTTTCATTGATTTTTAGAGAGAAATCAACGATAATACTGACAACAACACTAATTGTAAAAATTATGATATAACTACAATAGAGGCAAAAATATTTGAGCCGATACTATCTCTACAGCTTAATGTAATCTATGACTTCAGGTACCGGGAAGTGCGGAAAAAAATGATCTATCGACGATCCTGGAAAAAATACCGATACATTGTCAGCAGTTACAAGTACTAGTGAAAAGTCCGACAGTCGGTAAACCAGCGACATTTTCCAAAGTAATTTGCAGTCATAATACTTTATCAAAATACATCTGATTCCAGTAATAACTCAGTTGCAATCATTTTTCACAATCTTAAATTATGTCTTCAGAAATCACCATTTTCTGAACATTTATATTAAGCCATTGAATATTAGAACTTTTTAAGTCAGTTAGTGATTAAATCTTCTGCCAAATCACTACTAGCTTTTTTTGGCCTCCTCCTTAGTTAACCAATATTCGGAGTGTTTCTTTCAGTCTATTTGAAATTCTGGAAATGAATCCTCTCATACTTGATAAGAATTAGTTAAAGTTAATTCTATATCGCGATGAGTAACCGTTTGTTTTTAAATGCAGGTTGATTCGGTGATACAGGAGACGAAGGATCTGATGAATGAAATCGCTAAACTTGTTACTGCTTGCTTCGTTTGTGCAACTAAGGTCGGTAAAAATCGCCAATATATATTCCGATTTTTTAGCGAACAATATATAATTAATTCTGTATTGTTTCAGCTTTTCGAATTAAACTTTCTTTTAGAATAGGAAGTTGTCAAAATCAAAACCAACAATTTTTTCAGTTCACAATTGAATTCCATGGTTCATCGATTCCGCGACAAACAATTGACGATGGTGAATTTGCGCAACGTAGTAGTAGAGAATCTACACTGTGGCGGAGAACTCCATCAATGCGACGTGTCACACAAGCACCCGTAGTTCAGGTTTGTTCCAGATAGATGATCATGGAAAGAAGTTATAATTTTAGTGAATTTTAGAAATCAGTTGTAATTAAGTAAAGCAAGCGTTGACAGATATAGTAATTAAGATTTTTTCTTCCTCAAATAGTCCGATAAAAATGTTAAGCTATAATTTACTGCATAATTCGAAGTATAAAATGTTTTATCGTGATTTACCGAGAAAAATCTTGAGAAAAATCAAGATGCAACAGATTTATAAGTATAGCTTAAAGATGTGATATAAATTTATCAAATAGGAATGAGATTGCAATAAGCAAGCAATTGCTGTAAAAAATTATTTTAAAAAAGTCAATTTTTTCAGTAACTGATGGTTCGATTTTTTCAACCGGATTCTAGAACTCTTAATTTGTCGTTAGATGATGATCTAGTTACGTATTAGTTGCTCGTCTGAATTATTTTGCTTTCTGACCATTGATTTCTAGAAAGATGTTGAAAACTGTGTTGAAAATGGAAGAAATTGACTATTTAGGATTTGAAACTCTTGTTTTATATATTTGTAATGATTGCATCAATATAGAATAGTGAAATATATATCAGAAAGAAATATAAAAGAGAGGAGATAATATAGCAGACAAGTCAATATGGTAATAAACTGTAAAATAACAGAATGTATGAAATAATTAATAATATTGGTATAAAACAGATAATTTATAACCAAAGACAATTCTTGTCAATGTTATCATAGAATTGATTGAAGTATCACATCATTTTTTATTGAAAAAAAGAAAGAAGAATTCTATTCCATGCTGTGCTGTGCTATATTGTTTAATATTGTTGTAACAAATTCAGTTGAACAAATTAAAAATTTAAAAATATTCTAAGCGCCAATCAATAAAACTGTTTTAAATCACAAATCGCTTCTTTATAATCAGCATGAAAATATCTCACGCTTCTATTTCCATTTAGCAAAAAACAAAAAATAAAATTTTAATTTTTTTATGATGCTCGAATCAAACTGTCTAATATATCGAACAAATTATTGAATAAATATAATGTGAATATATTTGTTGAGCACAAAAAATATAATTATTGACTATTTTATTTTTAAACAGAACTTTCTTTAGATTTGAATTTTTCTGTTTTTTTTTTTTACATACTACAAACGCCTTCAAATGTTTATTTTTCCTGATTAAATGATAGTTGAGGGAAAGATCGTTCTCATCACTTGAAAGTTTGCAAAAATAAGTCAGCTGAAAAGATTTCCCATGTATTCAATTTCAAATTTCAATATATTTTTCTAAATTTTCACAAAAAAACTTTTATTGTTATTCTTTTTAATTTATATGATTCATGTATACCGTTCTCACTCTTTTGCGTATTTCTCGCTTTTTTGTTCGGAATCTCGGAAAATTTAAACAATTATTTACTGGTTTGTTTATTTTCTGATCATTTATCCATTCTGCTATACTACGAATTTTTCTTCCATCCAAATATAAATTTCCGAAAAAAAAAGGACATTAAAATTTTGGAAGGAATGAACGATTTGTAAACTTTTCATGCTTTTTGAAAACTATGAAATTCCATTGTTTTCTAAAAATTTTTTGCGAAGTTTACCGATAAGTTTTTAAATGTGAAATGGAAGAAAGTACTTGTGTAAAGTTTAACGGAGTTGGCGGTCATTCTTTGGCGAAAGATCATGTGCTTTGCCGTTTGATCCTCATTTCTGGAATAAAGATTCAATTTCGGCGATTCGCCAATAAACATCGTACATTTCATTTATTTTCTTCTACGATTAAAAAATTCTTTGGACAATCAGTTATTTAGCAATGAATGATGAATGGAATTAGTGCGAAAGGACCTGAACACTTCGCTTCTATAGTCGCGAGGTCACAGCCGCAAAAAGTCGCAGAATAGGGGAATAGAGCGAATAACAGGTTACTGATATTGATAGGAGAAGGAATTTCAATCGATTTTCACATCATTGCCCGCCAAGTTCAGTTTTTTTTTGTTTTTTGGTTTTGTTTCTTTTTTTTATAAATAAATTGACCATCTCTAATTTTTGCCATTGTGTTGATTCGAATGAGTATCATTTTTAATTGAATCGTAAGGATTTATTTTAATTTTTTCTCTTTTTTCATGGAATTGTTGAAATTTTATAATATAATTTACAACATAAACAGCAAATCTTTTCACATTTCAAATTAAAGATTTTTTTTTTCTTTTACCTTCATTCCGTTCTCACATTTATTGTCTAAAAAAGTTCGTTGAAATAAACGATGATGCGATCAAAGTTCTCCAGTAATCTCATCTGAAAATCGCTTTAAAAAATTTTTGGCAAAAGAGATTAATGGTATTGAAATAGTTCATTTATATGCAGGCATTTCATATTTATCATTCCCAAACCTATCTGATTTGCAATTTTTTCTAAAAAAATGCGATCTTTTTTTTTTTCAATTGCAGATTGGCCTTGAATTAATTTCAAAAAAAAAAAATTGCAGTCTTTTACATAGTCGAATAACTTTTTAAACAGATAGCGATGGCATTTTGAAAAAGAGAAAAAGTTTTGGTTGAGCTTAATTATTTATTAATTCATTCTGCTAAACCATTTCGATCATAGTCTGTATGTAACGGATGATTGAGAAGGAAGGAATATGATTTCATGAAGGGAGTGAAATAAAAAAGTTTTTGTCGTGCATATCATGCATCTTGCATACTGCAATGCCAACAACAACATGCATCGCACTCAGCAAGTTTTTAATCTGTAATACAGGAATTGAAGATTATATTGCAAAAGCGCTGTTTCCATGTAGGTTAAAGATTGATTTTTTGTTAAATTCATTGTCAAACGAAGAACAAACATTTCGGACTTTAATAAAAATCGCGGAAAAATTAAAATATCAATTTATTGCGGAAAATTCGTTGACATTGTTATACTTTTGGGCGTTTTATTTACACTTCATATATGTATTTAATAACAATAAATTTGTCTAGGCAAACATGGGAGGAAAAGATCTTGCATGTGAGTGAAATTAAAAAATCAAATATTTTCCATATCGAATTAGGAATCAAACGGTTCGAAAATTTACGAACTATCGGACTATTTCTACCGGATTAGGTACTAACAATCCGGAAAATCGGCAATTTAGACGTTAGAAATAGATGAAGCAAAGATGTCATACTCTCCTAATCAACACCTGTACCTTCTTTCAGAACTTTTTTAAAACCTCCCAAATCTTCATCATCATTGGTTTTATAACTGCATTTTATAACACTAATGTATTAAACTTTTTCCTTGTTGACATTATACGATGATAATTACAGTATATCATTATGAATCTGTTCAATCTCTAAATATTACTAGTATTTATTGATAATATCAGTAGGTATCATTTGATCAGTATGTTGCTCTTTTGAGGAAAAAAAAAAAAGATCAAGTTTAAAAAGTTTGACAACCAAAGTTTGGGACCAATGTTGATTGACCATTGTATTAAAACAATATAAATAGGCTGACTGATAAATACAGAGATCATTCGAATGTCACACCTTTTCGTTTACCCATCACTTAATAAAATGTGTCCTTTCTATTTCACAGTTGCATCGATGTCGGCAGTAGACATCTGATCGATCGATTGATTTTATTTATTTATTTCAATTCGATTGCAGTTCAGTTATATTTTGATGTATTCTTTGAGGATAATTGTTTTCCAAAAATTTTATTTCCTTCAGGTTGAACCATACGATTAGAGCAATCCCATGATTTAATTAATTTAATTTAAAGAAACAATCCATCTATCCATCATCTTTTTATTCTTGTTGTTTTGCACCAAAAGATTAAAATTAAGAAGGGATTTTTTCGAAGTTTTTAACCATTGGTTATTAAATTTATTTAATTTAAAAATATCTAAAAAAAAAACTAAGCTTATCAATAAATAAACTAAAAAAAGCAATACGTTTTGATATACTAAAATCGTTGGATGACTACTGGCATATTGAATGTTGGTAATGAATTTTTATAATTTGAAAACGTCAGGTTGAATTAAAAAGAGATGAACTTGACTGAGCTGAACTCAAACTCAAATTCCAAAAATATAAATTTATTTCTCTACTCAAATTGTTCTTGCCAGTACTATAAACAATTGTCATTTATCATCATTTGACTTAATCGATAAATATTTATAAATTTTTACAGCTTATAAATAGATGTTGTATATTTCAGAAATCAGATCATGTGCAACTTATTTAAATTATTACTTATTACTGTAGCAAGTTTTATAAAACTTGTTTATTGTGGTGAACCAACGGAAGATAATGTTTGCACAGTACCTGTCGAGTAAGTTAACTTTTTACAATTTTCCGTGAGTTTATCGTATTGAGTTTCTTTGAAAAATATTTAAATTTATTTATTTGATGAGCACTTTGTCACCTAATAAATTTGTCTATTGAGATTAAGTATATTCAGTTCATTTCCTTTGAAAGGAATTGAACTTGAAAACTATTTAAAAAATCTCTTTTATGAATTTGGATTAAAATCATTTCTTGAGTTCATTGCAAAATCTGTCGGAAAAGAATATAATCTGAAAAAAATTTATGGGATGAGAAATGGCATTGATGATTTGCAGTATAATTATTCTTTTCATCATTTCATCTTCTTCCACTTCAAATGACACTAAAAATAAAACTTCGAATTTCTTATCAAAATAAGAAATATTTTGTTGATTTCAATACTTGATTAAATGCAAATTCTGGTTCGCATTATGTTTAATTTTCGTAAAACATTCCATTCAAAAGTTTCTTAGACCAAAACATAGAATTGTTGAAAAAATACTTTCTTTCTTTATAAAAAGTTCTTAATTCAGCGAAACTTGAAGATTATCAGATGTTATCTTCTGAAAAAAAGATGAAATTATCATAAAAACAATTTTAGGAAAGAAGAGCTTCAGCTGGAACGATACATACAGAAAGTACCATACAGGACGACCGTTTGGTGTCCAGATATTAGCAAAGGTTTCAAGTGTGAAGAAGTCAAGTAAATATTAGCTGTGGATTATTTCAATTTATCATACAAATAATTCAGTTCAGATTCTTTCGTTAGTTTCGTGAAAATTTCATCAAAATATGAAGTTTCAAAAATAATTCGGATGAAATCATTCATTTTATTTAAAAAGGCTTCATTTTGAGTTGGTTCCCTAAATATACCAGGTTAAGATCGGAACTAGTATTATGAAATCCGAGGTTTGCAAATTTAAAGATCAGCTGAAAATTTGGCTTGGAAATTCTACAAATTTAGAAGTTTTTGGCATGATTTTTTTCTCAATTTAAAGACTTGAAATATGAGAAAAATGTTCAAAATTTGTTTTAACTAATTAGATATGGTGATAAAATATCTTATCGAAATGTGCCAAAAATTGTGACGGTATATGTAAAGCAATGTTGCAATGGTTATGTAAAAATCGCCAACGATACTTGCATTCGTAAGTTTTTTTTGGTGAAGAAAATCTTTTCGTCGTTTAGCAAAAGAATGGAAGTAATTGAATGTAGTAAAACTAATAAATAATAAAATTTAGTAAAGTATTAATGATTGTAATTAATCATTTTGAAGTATCTAAATTTCCTAAAGAAAAAGATATGAATTTACTCTTTTACAACTGAAGGAGCCTATCGTTTTGTGCATGAAAAATTATTTTCTATTAGTTTAGAACGAAATGTTAATGTCTGGTGAGGTGTTAATGAACCTTCATGTCAAATATTTTTGCACTCATTTAATTGTTTGTAATAACAATAGTCAGAAATATTTATATGAATTAATTTAATTATAAACATTTACTTTAATTACAAACACTTATTTTAATTATAAACATTTACTTTAATTAAAAATATTAATACACTGAAATACATACAGGAATTCCAACGAAATTCAAAAAACATATAAGGGTCAAAGGTAACATATTAGAAAATTTGTAAGATTTTTTATAAATTTAGTCATCTTAGTTTATTTTACTCTTATTTAGATATATAAGTTTACTTAACTTTATTAAGTTTTTGTAGTGCCAGTTTATGATATTGTCATTGAGTTTTTTACTCTATTTTTATTGATATTAAAGTGAATGTTAGTATTTTCACATAAAATATGAAAAATATACAAATATTTTGCTTTTTTGCTAAAATATGTGATAGTTAGGCAATATTATTTTTTAATAGAAGATAATTATGGGATGAAGTAAGTTGGGAGTAGAAGAGATAATTAGCTTTAGCGAATAATGTGCGACTTGTTTCGTTATTCCAATTAATGGTTTGCCATCCAGTAATTATAATGTTCTTTTATCTTTATCTATATTTTTACAAAATGCTTGCACAATTATAGGGTATTTATATTTTGAAATCATTAGTTTCACTATTACTCATCTATTACTCTTATTACATCCTTTCCTTCATAGCCATACAATGTTTTGCTTCAGAATAATCTGATTCCTCAATAAAAAACAACATATCAGGATTAATTAATCTCAATTGGTATACCAATCAATCCCATATCTAATATTCTTTCAACAATGTCTGACCCATTTTCTTTAACCGTAGTGCTTACTTTATCAGCCCTTATCAGGTTATCATCTTTTCCAGCTACAATCCAATAGCTGAATCACAGCAGAATTTATGTGTTGAACAATTTTTTTTTATCAACTGAACCCACACATAACGTCATTTCAATGATCTTCATTTCCAGCTTTGTGTGATCCACCGTGTTTGAATGGTGTTTGTACAGCGCCAAATAATTGCACATGTAATGCCGGTTATTCAGGTCCTTCATGCTCGATAAGTTCGTCTTTCGGGAAATTTCATCTGTGGGAAACAGAGAGGAATTTTGAATTTTTGATTTCGAATTATTGAAATTTTTTTAAATCTAAAGTTCATATTCATTGTAACTTTTGATTGCATTTATAAATATACATATATTTATATTTGCTTTGCAGCTTGTCCAACAGGATTCTGGGGTCCATCTTGCAGCTTGAAATGTGATTGCAAACGTGGAGTTTCTTGTGACCCTATCATGGGCAGCTGTCATTGTCCTCCTGGTATTTGTCATGTTATTATTTTCTAGCAAGTTTCAGATCGAATAATTAACGAGCTTGGAATATTCAGATTGCGATATTAATAATGAATTTAATTTATTCTTGCCAGGTTTATATTTGACCTTTTAGGATATCGTGGTGAACACTGCGAGGAACCATGTAGCAATGACCATTGGGGTCCAAGTTGTATATTTTCATGTTTATGTCAGAATAATGGTACTTGCAATCCGATCAATGGTTCATGCAAATGTAGTCCTGGATTCTCCGGTCCATTATGTCTCAAAGTTTGTGACGAAGTGAGGACTGTTCAATATTTTCATTTTTAAAATAAAATTTCCAACGATATTTTCTATTGATTCAGAATTTTTTATAAAATCTGAAATTAATCTATCTTTGAACTTTCGCGTGCTTATTTATAAAATTTATTTAATTAATTAAGAGAAAACATGGACCCGACTGTATATATGACTGTGAATGCCAAAATGGCGCATATTGTAATAAGAAGGATGGCAGTTGCTTATGTTCTGCTGGATTTTCAGTTAGTAATTTATTTTAAACTTTTCTGGTTTATTTGAAAATCTTTCTAGAAAGAATGCTTCAAATGGATAATAATTTTCCAATAATTCAAGTTAGAGTCATTAGTCATTACTTCTTGTTTCATTTCAACTTATTTATTTCCTCTCAATTGTCTTGAAACTCTCTTTTCATAATATTATAGTTCTAATCGAATTTGTAATAACTTTAAATTAAAATAAAGCCGAAATAAAACAATGCTTTTAAGGAATTTTGAATTAATTAAATCTTTGACTTTAAAACTTCAAATCTTTGATTTATTATGATGAATCTCAATTGATTAGCTTAAATTTAAAAAAAAAAGTAATGACTATAATGGAATTAATTTATTAGAAGATTTTTCATGTAATTTCCTCATTTTGACGCTTTATTTCTAGGCTTTTTAAATAAACCAGTTTTTGAAATCTTCTGTATGTATATTATATTTGAATTAATCTTGAAAGAATTCAAGAAATTTTTGAATCTTTGGAAATTGATTGTCTAATTTACGTAAAATTTTACAAGTTATGCTTAAAATTTATTTTGAAATTCAGGGTCGATTTTGTGAAAATAAATGTCAGAAAGGGTTTTACGGTATAAACTGTGCTTCGAAATGTTTCTGTAACAATGACAATGAATGTGATCCGGTAACCGGAAATTGTCATTGTATTGGCTTTACGGGAAAACACTGTGAAGATCCATGCCCAGATGGTACATTTGGGGAAGAAGTAAGTACCATTCATGAGAATGATTAATTAGCTTAATTAGCCCAAACATATTTTTCAAACTTTCAATCCTTCTCTTCCTCCTCCACAAATAGCGCATGTAGTTGATATCAACTTGATTTCTTGAAAAATTAATAATGTTTTTTAATTAATTAACAAATCTTTAATTAACATATGTCAGTTATTCATTTATCAAATAATCTCGTTTCATTGTGCTCAAAAATGCAATTGTATAAACGAAGCACGTTGCCATCCGATCAATGGAACATGCATTTGTTTGGAAGGATTCCGAGGAGAACGATGTGATGAGAAAAGTATAATTTAAATTGTTAATTTCACTTTTTAATTAAATTAATTACCTCTCAGTTGCCAAAATAATTTCACGGAATTCTTTTGACTAATTACTTTACCTGAAAGTTTGATTTTTTTCGTTTCAATCTTTTTTTTTTTTTAAATCAAATTTCCTAAAATTTTTCAATTTCAGTCTTTCAATGCTTCTAATATGATTACTTTTTGGTTTACTCTTAAAATTATAGTTTGCCCATTTGATCGTTTTGGGCCAAATTGTGAGAATGAATGTGCTTGCAATCGGAAGAATACAAAATTGTAAGTTTTAAAAAGTTAAAATTAGCATTTTGCAAATTTCTGCTCCTTTCTATTGTCTATTGGGTTTGATTTCCTTTTATTTTCTGTATTTAAATGATTAAATTCATTTCAAATATTTTCAGATGTCATCCCACCATTGGTTTCTGTAGCTGTCATGCAGGTTACACGGGAGCAGGTTGTAATTCTCCATGTCCAACATCATATTACGGTGAAAATTGCGAGAAAAAGTGCGAGTGCAACCTGAATACCGGTTCACAGTGTGATCCGGTTACTGGTCAGTGCATTTGCGCTGCTGGATATCAGGGAATTCGGTAAGGCTTGACAGTTCATTCTGGCTTAATTTCCGGTTCTGAGATCCGAGAACTTTAAATTTCGATGCTTTTTTTACTATTGAAATTTTTTAACTGAATTGTTTTTGTTAATTATTGAGTTATTACTCGAATATTTAATACGTTTTACGTAAGTTAACTTAATTTTGCAGAATTTTGAAAATTTTAACTCTTTTCAAAATTCTTTTTTAGTTGTGATGAAAAATGCCCTGAAGGTCTATTTGGTATGAACTGTGAATCGAAGTGCAATTGCAAAAACGGTGCTTCGTGCGATCACCGTTTCGGTACTTGTAATTGCACTGCTGGTAGGTTACTGTCTTTTACTATATTACTTTTGTTTGCACTTTTTTGAACTTTTTTTTAAAACTTTTTTTAAAAACTTCTTGTACTATTAATTCAGATCATAGTAGTGGTTGCTATCTAATCATACATGATAAAAGATGAAATAATGATAACTTTGGAATATAACAATAAAATAATTTTAGGTTGGCGAGGACCACAATGCAATCTGCCTTGTTGGGCTGGTCATGGCAATGCAAATTGTAAGGCATGCAACTGCAAAAATGATGCTGGTTGCGATCCATTAACTGGTGAATGCATTTGCACGCCTGGATGGACTGGAAAAAGTTGTGAAGTACCATGCAGCAAAGTTAGAGCTTAATTTTTCATTATTTACTCATTGAATGTACGAAAGAAATAATGATCATTCCGGTTTCTAATTCACCGTACTGAAGTATAACAAATGCATTATCAATAATGATACATTGATAAGGCATCTAATCATTTAATCATATCATTTTAGACTATCATTATCATCATATGATATCGTTCTATGGACAGGTTTAATTTGTCTTTGAATCTGTAATTTCATTATTATTTTAGAATTTTTATGGAATTAATTGCTCGCAAGAATGCCAGTGTAAGAATGGTGCCACATGTGATTCAGTAAATGGTGAATGCATTTGTGTGGATGGATGGACTGGTTGGTTTCAAATTTAAATTGTAATTTCAACAAATCTAAGTTTCATTTTAAAGCTAATAGAGCTGCATGAAATTTGAAAATTTCAAGCAAATTAAAAGTTCAATTCTTAATCAATTATAAGCATTTTTCAAAAATAAATCCCTTTTCAGGGTCAGACTGCTCAGTGTTATGTCCTTCGGGAGAAAAAAAGGATTGCTTGGGTTCATGTCCATGTGTTCATGGAGTTTGTGTGGGAGGTTTCGAGAAATGTGATTGTCAACCAGGGTATACCGGTCATATGTGTGACAAGGGTGAGAGAAATTATAATTATGTGATGTAGGGCAAAGATTTCCAATAATAATTTTTTAGGACTTCATAAGAAATTTCAAGATTTTTTATTTGAATTTCGGTTCCGAGTTTCAAGTTTTCTTTAAAAACTTTAGGCAATCTTTCGAAGAAGCTATCGAGAAAATTTTCATCGAGGAGTTAATTATATTAAGAAAATATATGAGGAAAAAAAAGACTAATTTATTGGCCTAAATTGTGACAAGACATTCAGGCTACAATTGCTAGTCTTTTTTTCAAGTAAAACTTTGCCTGATTTATTTGACAACTTGTCTTGGCTTTCAACCGTCAGTAGGAAGTAGTGAGTGAAATGTTCTAACTCAGATTTCCACCAATATTTATTCTCCTAATTCGAAACCTCCGTGTGTATCTTAGCTGCTGTTTATGAATTCCATCTCGCTTATCACTTATTGGCTTATCGGCTTATAACTTGTCACTGAAATTCTAAACGTGCGTTTCTTCTATTTTCTTATTTTCAGTTATTAATTTTGTTCAAAATTTTCAGAATGTCCTTTCGGTACTTACGGCAAGAAATGTGCGCAAAAGTGCACCTGTATTCATGGATGTGACCCACGTACGGGTACGTGTTTACAGTGTCCACCCGGACGAAGTGGTGTACTTTGTGAGCAAAGTTGCCCATTTAAAATGTGGGGTGACAAGTGCATGAATCATTGCGATTGTGCGGAAAGTGCCGAGTGCGACAGTATTGATGGCAGCTGTCAATGTTACAACGGTTTCACAGGTGTAAGATGTAACCGAGGTATCTGAGATTACACCTATCTCTCATATATTGCAGGCTAATCAGCTAATCTTCTATGACTAGGAATCGATCAAATTTGCAAAATTTGATTAAACTGAAAAAGAAACTCCTTAGCTTGGATGATGAAAGAATTATTTAGAGTCTGACTTTTGTTCCTGAATTGCTGTCAGATTCCGATTGCTACAAAGTAATAGATATCCAGTAGTTATGATCAGATTTCAACGGAATTAATTAGAAGCATGTTACAGCATGCCCTAGAGATAAATGGGGTGTAAATTGCTCGCAAACATGCAATCAGTGCAAGAATAATGGTAAATGCGATCCGGTAGACGGTGAATGTCGATGTCCAGCTGGTTTTATGGGTGAAAATTGCGAATTAAGTTAGTTTCTGTTTTTGAAAGATACGAATTCTTAAAATGATGAAAGATTCTGTTTCTCTTTGAGTCTAATTATCTCGAGACTAGAATGATACTTCGAGACTGCACTGTTTCACACTTGATATACTTGCAATCTTTTTATTGCACTATTAAACAGAATTATTCATATACTGCAAGTTGAATTAGAGTAGAATTTAGACGATATTATGTATGCATTGCATATTTACACGAGATATTTTGAGTTTATATTTAAAGTTAAATTTAAATTTACAAAATTTTACAGGTTGTGGATTGGATCGATGGGGTATGGATTGCATGAAAGAATGCAAATGTGCAAGTGATCGCAAACTGTGCAATCCAGTCACCGGTATTTGTCATTGTGCTCCTGGTAATTTTTTAAATCTTTGAAAAAAGGTTGAAATTGTTTGAAATTTTCATTTCCTTTCTCTCTTATTATATGATAAACGGAAAGGATTAAAAAGTACATCATATTTCTGTAGGTCTTATGGGTGATCTTTGCAATCGATATTGTCCGGAAGGTTCATGGGGTCCAGATTGTGCTTTTCGATGTTCCTGTGAAATGGAAAATTCAAAATGCCAAGCAACTTCGGGTAATTGTATTTGCCATCCAGGTTTCACGGGACCACAATGCGACCAAGGTTAATAATTTTGAAAAGTTTTGGAAATCTCTTTTTTTTTTTTTATTCAATCGAATATATGCTTTGTAACATGCAAATGTTTTTTCAAGCCAAATATCGATTTTAAATGCGTTCTTTTTTTTTTTTTCTCTAGACTACCTAGTCGCTTATTTGATAGTTATCTTTTATAGCTTGTCCTGAAGGTTTCTGGGGCGAACAGTGTGCGAATGTTTGCGACTGCGGTGAGGGTATTTGCGACCCAGTAGTTGGTTGTTGCAACAAAAACGATGACCTTTGTGGTGCTAACAGTATGAAGTTTCCTTTCTTTCTTTAATAGAGCAATATCAAAAACTTGAAGAAAATTGAGAAAAAATTAAGAAAAAAGTGTAACAATAGCCAGTCATATATGTTTAATCTGTATTATTATTTAGAATCTTAAGAAAAATAAAGTGTATATAAAATAGCAATTTGCACTTAAAATACCAAATTAAAACGGTTAAATAAGTAAAACTAAGTTTCTTTTGCTTAAATTTATGGCAAGTTCATTCAGTATCACTTTTGATGCAGTAATTTGAATTTGAATTTCAAATAAAAATTCTTGATGAAATTAACAGATCGATATTTCATCGCAACCTCTATCTTTTTCTTTTATCTTCTGAAAGTTCAAATGTTAAATTCTATGATGATCTTGCCATCACTACTAGAGTAACTTTAGAGTATTGTTTCAGTTCTAATTGTTATTTCTTAGTAAAAATTCAGAATTGAAGCACCACATGCCGAGAAAACGCAGAGTGGTGACAACGACCGGGTTAGTTATAGGTAAACTGGTTGTAGTAATTACTGCTTTCGCAGCACTTACTGCCTATTATCGACGAAAATATATGAGAGAACGTGATCCGGTCGTTCCGACTATCTCGTAAGTTAACTACGCTTCTGCCAGTCAAAAATTGAAAATATTTAAATAATCTGAAAAGATGGTAATATGTGCATATTACCGGAATATTAGCAAATTTGCTAATTTCTCGTATCTTTTTTCAAATACCTCTTTCCTCTCACTTTTCTTCTGGTTATGGAATTTATTCCACTAATTAACATTCTACGTTTGCTTTAAAAAAGTAGAAAAACAATCAGCATAAATTGACGAGTGCATTGATTGATACGCATGTTCAAGAATGTGACCTTATTTATGTGAAAGTTGTGCCCGAACAGATGGCTTCCGCAACAGATTTGTATGATTGTTTTTGTGTAATTGAAATAATCGCTCAAAAACTTTCTGTAAAAGCTTTGATAAACTTCAATATATTATTTATGGAATTCATTAAAAATAAAATAATGAAATAGTTGATGATTTCAGTTACAATCCAACGGCGATAAATAGCGAACAGATTATAACGAAGAATCATTTCAACAATCCGCTTTATAGAAGGACAGCAGGAACTGCAGCAGATGATCAGTCTGCAATGAAGAATAATAAATCAGAGGATCTGAAGAATAATGAACGATCCGGTAGACCACAAAGTATGACATTTGGATTTGAATTTAATTAATAATTGAAAATACTGGCTCAATTAATTAATGATTGAATAATAGATCAAGTCTCACTGAAGTTCTGTTCTCAATACACTTGGTTCTCATTTCATCTTCTTTACTTACTTTAAGCATCTATCGGAGCATAAAATACTTACTTTCCTCGTTATATTCAGATGAATATGCCAAATTCGATGATGTATATTCAGAAATTGATCCATCAATCAGTAGTGATAGTCCTGGAAATTCTGGAAAGAGTAAGTCTTAGCGTCTAAAACTAATTTTTTTGTTACATTCCTCTCTAAACACATCCTTTTTACTTTTTTCTTCTTCAGAATTCAATTTGAAAAATAGCTAGAAACAAATTTCAAAGTCAATTTTAATACTTGATCCATTTTTCTTTTTTTTATTTGCTTCAGGTGCTCATGATTATGAAATACCGAATAGTACGACAAAAAGAAATAAATCGTGAATGGGAAATGTTGGATTTGAATCTTCCAAGTTTCTTATTGATCACAACTTCTACTATCAATTCACTTGCTCAGTTCTTCTACTTAGTCTTCATTTTTGTTCAGTTTCCATATTATTTATTTCGGAATATAAACATTGGACAATTTTTTCAAGACAACTGATGGATATTTCATAAGATCATTATGCTCAAAAAATAAATAATGTGATATTTGATGTTGAATTGAACTGAACAAAAGTTTAGAATTTTCTTTTCTTTTTTTCATTTTTGAAAATCAATATTGCCACTTTTCATACGGTGTGAGTTTTTTTTTTTTTTTTTTTAAAGCACGATTGTAAAGTCTTTTTGCTAGTTTATAGTTTATATTGATTTATGCTGCAAGTAGGATCACATTGTTTCATTTGGATCTTGATGTAATCAATTGATTTATAAAATATGGATACCCCCGCGAATTCTCGGACTGAGGAGTCATGCCATTCAGACTGCAATTCTTCAAGTCGATTATCTTGACGAAATCTACATTTTTTATATTATAAGTATATTACAAATGGCCAGTGGTTGAATTGTTTTGCAATATATTTCATTGATAACGATAATCAGTGCCACTGATATATGGAAATGTTTTGATTGTTCAGATCATTCTTCTATCGATTATGCTATCTCAGTGATGTTATATTTATCTGAACAGCGTATATTAGGCGGATACCACTGAAAACGTCAATTTTATATGATTCTATCAATGAAGATTTGAATTCTACATGATTCTATCGTGAAGACATGAATTCCGTATGATTCTACCAGTGAAGACGTAAATTCCATATGATTCTGATAAGACAGGGCTATCAATCAAATTAAACAAATGAAATGGAAAACGCTGTTACACTCTTTAACTTGATTTTCTTTTTGTAATCAAATTTTATCAATGTTTCAGCCTTTTTAAAGACAAATTGTGCAGAATTTCATCAATCTTTTTCGAGTTTGGCACCTTCAACAAGGCGAATTTAGCTAAGTGATCGTAGTCTGCTGAGTGTAAAAGTCTGCTAAAGCAGATATAAAAACTGTTATCGAAGATTATCAATTATGGAGCAATGATCAGCATTGAAATGTTAGTGTTGTTAAAATGCTAGCACTCTAAAATTAATTCAAACTAGTGAATTATGCAATTTTTCGAGGAAACGGGGAGAAAGATAGACTCATTTTCATTTCTCTTTCATAAGCAGATTATTTTTTATTGCCTTTGAAGAAATTTTTTTTCACTATTTTCTGAAGGTTCGATATTTTTATTATTGTCGAGATCTCAAATTAAATTTCGAAATTGTACCAATTTCATTAAACAGATAATGTAGATGGTCTTAAATACAACATTAATTATGTTAATGAGATCACTTGCATTTGCTTTTCATAGCAGTTTTTTACATCTGTATGAATGTCTGTGGTCATTGTTTTTTTTTTTTTTTTTGATAGTCAATTAAAATTTTTTTTCTCATATCGAAACGATTCCAAGGATTAATTGAAAAATGTCAAAAATTGTTCCTTATACAGGCTATTTTTATTTTTCATGTCAACAGCAAATTATTTAAATTTTTAAATTACAAATTGCTTTCATTGAAGCATGTTTAGTGATTCTAGAAATCAGATAGATTGAAGATTCAACTTCTTTTCAAACCATACGTACAATATAGTTTACAGCAATTATTCGTCACACTACGATCGAGATAGTCCTCTTCTGAGGGTAAAATTAATAACTAATCTGTTATTCTTGTTTTATCCTTTCCTTTACTTAAATTCCTATTCGATCTAAAGCTATTCTTCGATTTCCGTGAGATTTCTAAAAAGTTACCCGAAATAGAGCAACTTTTCAGAAACCAAGCGTGATTTGTGTCATCCGCTTGACCATCAACAACAGAATACATGTTATTGAATGAATTATTGTAATCAAAAAACTGGCAGTAATTTTTACAGTAATTAGCAGTTTAACTATCAGCAAGTTTGTTATTGCATAAACTTATTTTTGTTGAACATATTTAATATAATTATTAACAATGACTCATACTAATAAATCTGAATTACTTTTTTGAGGATTAATGCAAAAAGTTGCAGAGAATTAATAATAGTTGCCAAGAAATGGATTCTAATTTGGCAAAAGTTGGAGAGTACATTGAAAGAATAATGGATAATTGTAATTTTCGATATAGTTCTTGATATTTTATCACAGCCATAACAAAATCATTAAAACTGGAATCAGCCCAGAAATTTTCATGTTCCATTATTCGTAAAATTTTAATGATTAAAAAAGATGTCATCGATTTGGATAAATGATAAGCTATCAGTAAACTGGTAATTTGCTGAAAGGGAAACTATCATATATCAAGTCATAACTAAATGAAAACATTAAAAAATAGATATAATACAGTAGAACAAGTAATCTATGTAAATAAAATCTATATAAATAAAATTATGAATCGTTGTTGTGTTTTACTACGTAACTTTGAAACCTCTTTACCGATTGCTTTCAAATTTTGATATAATCTTGCATTCCATTCAATAGGCGTTATTTTTTATACAGACATATTTATCCTTTTTCGCGTGTCACGCCCGTGACAGGTAAAAGTAAGTGAACGAACTGAAATTTTTAGTTCTCACGCCTTCATGAACGGAAGAATTTGTTGGCCACGCCTTCATCAGGAAATTAAATTTATTGGCTGCTTCTACTTCCTGCATTCATTTTTTACACAATGTTCCAAATTCTACACCGATTGATTTGCAATAAAAAGTTGCATTCAAATGAGAGCGTGTTTAAACTTTCTCTTTTATTTGTTGCTTCGTGAAGAATATAGTTGCATCGCAGAAATATCGAGGTCATAATAGTATATAATAAAATATTTTGTTCAAGAAATTTGTGGGTTAGCTTTCTGACTTCCAATATTAGGTCGTG
This sequence comes from Onchocerca volvulus, assembly GCA_000499405.2. Lineage (NCBI taxonomy): Eukaryota > Metazoa > Nematoda > Chromadorea > Rhabditida > Onchocercidae > Onchocerca > Onchocerca volvulus. The sequence continues at coordinate 7,275,161 of HG738137.1, read as the reverse complement.
CCTTGGATTGCCTCTTTGTCGTGAATTTCGTTGTTCATTTTGACACAACGCTTCAAGTTTTTATTTATTGATTTGAAAATTTGACACGACACTACATTTAAATAAGCGCGTGTTTGCATATAGATAAATTTCCTTTCTGCTACATTTCCATAAGAATAAACACATTTCTTGCCAAAACGCCGTAAGGATAAATATGTTTCCCGCCAAAACGCTCCCATCGATAAAATAACAAAGTGATATCAGCCAATCATGAGGTACTATTAGGAATCATAAAAGGAGGAAGAGCCACGAAAGGATTTAAAGGGTTCGATTTTGGAGAACGAAATTTAAGCTTTTCATTTGTTTTTTGATTTTTAATGAATGTAGTTGCTTCGCAGAAATGTCGAGGTCATGATAATGTATAATGAAATGTTTCGTTCGAGCAGTTTATGGATTACATCCCTGACTTTTAATATTAGGTCGTGTCTTGGATTAACTCCTTGTTGTAAATGTTCATTGTTCATTTTGACACAGAGTTTCATGTTTTTATCCATTGATTTGAAATTTTAACACAACGATGCATTCTGTTAGGCACGTTTTATATAGATATATCTTTTTTTTTTTTTACCTTTATACTTATGACAAAGAAAAGTAAGTGAACAGACTGAATCTATTAACTAAATAACAAGAAATTAAATTTTTAAAAACTTTCTGCAAAGTGGACGTGGCCTTCAGTATTGAACGCTTAGTACACTCGGTAAAGTATGCTCTTATTCCAGTGGAACGTTCCGTCCAAATTTCAAAGCAGTAGGTAAGGACTTTCCGATATTTAAGATCTTGAATTAATATAGATAAGTGTTGTTTAAGAACTTTCACATATTTAAGAACTTTCGGAGGCTTGAGGTTTTGAACAAACGAACATTTACATTTTTATTTATATAGACTAGCTGTATATAAATAAAAATGTAAAACGGATAGCGAAGCGTGGCGTTTAAATAAAATCTTTTGCCATTATATAGGCATACTGTATTTGGATATAAAAATGTGATTTGATTTTGTTTGAGTCGAAGTATTATTATATTGTAAGTGTATTCTTAAAAATATAGAAATATCGAATTCTTTCATTTTTCGTTTTCTTCATTTCCTTTATCCCTTTGCGGTTTCATCCATTTTTCGAAAATTTAATTTTCGACATCCAAACTAAAAGTAATATATTTTCTTGCAGTGTTCTGCTTCTAGATCTCATCTAAGTTATGTTAGCTTCTAAAATCAGACCTACATCAAAGGCTATATTTCTTATAAAATAAAGACAATATTACTTCATATTTTTCCCCGTGCTTAGCAGTCAAAATTCTTTAGTTATAATTTAGTTAGAAATTAAAGACTGTTGAATCAGAAGTTCCTGGAAACTCTGAAAGCCATAGTTCTCTTTATTGAAACAAGCTCTTTCGTAAATTCTTTCTATCTAATAAAGTATGTGAAGCGATTGATAGCATCACTATATTCGCTACCGAAATAGTTTACGAATCATTCAACTGATAGACTATCATAATAAAATCATATGAAAATCACGTGATTTCCTGAAATTTATTCTTGACCTCAGATAAATTCCGAAAAGAAGAGAATTTAATTTATTATTTTAGCTAAGAATTTAATTTATTATTTATATAACAAGAATTTATCTGAAGTCAAGAATAAAGTGATGGATTGTTGGCACTCATTTGAGAAACGAATTTCTCTTATCTTAATAACTTTTTTAACAACTTTTCTGGCTGCTAAGTTCGAGTGATACAATGAATTCTTTCAGCAACAACATGATGAATCATTTTTGGAACTCATTACCGAAAATTTCCGAATATATTTGACATGTTGATTTTCATTTTAATGCATCAGAATCACTTGACTGCATCAGAATCATTTGATTGAATCAGAATGACTTTACTTCATCCTTGCAAAATTCCTTCATTTCTAGAAAAATTTTTCTCCGTTTATACGTTAGGCATATATTTTCTGAATAAATAAATGATTTTATCAAATCATTTTCCCATGTAACATTTTGAAAAGATGCATTTATTGAAACATGGGAAATCGGTTTGCTTCTGATTTTTGTCTACTGAAAATTATTTTATTCTCGTTTGGTATTCATATCATTTCCCATAAAGAATGCTAGGATCAAACTTTTCAGATTAAAATTTGTTTTAATTTAAAATTATTTGTTTTTTACCATTTAATATATTATGGGAAAGTTTTTGCAAAATTAAAAAAATTAAGAAATTTGCAAAAAGCAAAAAAAAATTGGTTAGCGAAAATTCGCGCTCTTTCTGAACTTTAAACTTTTTGCAATTTTTGAAAATCAATGTCATATACAAATGTTTAAGATGAGATAGTTACCTATATATAAAAATAAGCTTTTAGAAAAAAATACGGTTTTTTACACCACACAGCAATTTCAAGAAATGGAAGAAGCATCAGGTCAATTAATTCTAGATATTTCTATCACTGAAACTTATTTCTAAATGATAAGAGCGAACTAAAGCTTTTTTTTAAGTTTAGTTATTTTGCTTCTATAAATTTGCTTTCAAATATTTAAGATAGAATTGCGAGTTTTATAAGTGTTTGAAATCTAACCGAAAAATTCGAAAATTGCAAAAAGTACGATTACAAAAAGTACCGAAAATTACCAGCATTTTAGTACCACTTATTAGGTTGAATTTGACACTGCATATTATTATATTAATTCCTTTTTAATTCTCTTGTAAAGAAGGAAAGCTATTTAAAGGTTAATTATGCTTCCTTGTTTTCTTTGCTATTATTTACTTCCGATAAAACACCAAATTAATACAAATTTATCTAATTATTTGAACAGATTTTGGAATAATTTACTAAAATTTCCAAATTAATCGATAATGATTTTTTCTCTCGATTTTTTAAAAAGGTATTAAATTATTTTATAGATTTTATTTGTAGTTTTATTAGATTAAAAAGATTTACGCAAAGTTTTATATTTGTTATTTCTAAACATTGATTTTCAGATTATTTATTTAGTCCATCGCCTCTAATTTATTCTATTTCAAATTTTTTGGCTGTGAACGAAACAAATAACTACGCCTTTATTTTCAAACTTGTTCTCCCTCATTCATCAAATGAGTCATCGAAATCTATTTCCAATTTTGTTTTTATAGCATATACAAAGTATTCTGTATATATTCATTGCTAATTTGTTTACTTTTCCATATAGAAAAGGAAAACAGGTGGTTGATACTTCTAAATCAATTGTTTTGAATTAATTCAACAATTAATCTTCATCAAAGTTCCAAATATGTTAAAATAAAAAAAATGTCTTTTTTGCTATCGCATTGGTGGCCTTCAAGTCACTTTGTGTTAAATCATTCTATGACCAATAAATGATTCATACTTTGGAGTATTTGATAATTCAGAAGAAAATTATTGGAGTTTTTAAACAAGTCTGTCTTACTGAAAAATAAATAAGCAAATTTAATGAAGATCGATTATAATCTGTATTGCCTTTAAGCTTAGTAATCTTGATTTTAATGTCAAAGTGCATCATTTTTTCTGATAATGTTCAATGTATTTATCATTTATCATTGAAATTTTTTCAAAGGTCAAATGTGGTTACTTTTTCAAAGGTTAAGTGTAATTATGTTTGTTAACCGCTTCATTCTCCGTTAGATTACTTCATACTATACGCTTCTGTTTCTATTTCCAGCATTGAAAATAAACAAAAAATAGTAGTCGTTTTGCAGTTAAAACAAATTCGACGCTCTTTGTAGCAATGATAAATATGTTCGAAATTTTTTTTAAAATGTTCCAAATTCTTTTTCTTTCAATAGTATTTGTGAACATTGTTACCGTTATTTGTATTTTCATGACTTAATTGATTTCTTCCTGCAATTTTCATTTTTATTCTCTTTTATTTCCATGCTCTCTCTAATTCTATACTAAATCTTGAATGGATGAATCGATATGACAATTCCATATTTTATCACTTATTTAGGGGAAATACCAAATTTTATCATTATTGGATCAATTATAGCAATTATAATAATTAAGCTTCGTTATCATATCAAGTTTTTATGATAATCAAGTTTCCTGATTAGTCATTGCAGCATGATTCAGCAAGTTGAATTCTATTTCTTTCATCCATTCTCTCCGCTCTATGTCACTTTCTTGCAATCGATTTTGTCTATTTAAAATTGTCGAAGATTTCAGTTGACAAATTTTAATAATTGCGATTTAGGAAGAATCGCTGGTTTGCGAAACTCACTCGCAACACAAGTAGGAAAAAATAAATCTCGAAAATGATCTTTTCCAACTGTTTATATCATTACAAATTTGCATAAAAATATACAAATCTATTCGTGAATGCAATATCATTTATTGACAATTATTATTATTATATCAATAAATTTATTAAACTGACAAATCTAATTCTAAACGAAAAATCTTGTCAGTAGATAGATAGAAGTAGGAAGAAAAGAAAAGAAAATTATGCGATATCATCAGCAGTAATTGTTTATATTTAGTCTTATCAAAAATAAACAAAAAAGCTGAACGGTCGAAGCGAAGCGAACACATCGAATGGCTTAGATTTCCGACATTTTATGAGATTCTCAAACTTGCCAGTTTATTAATTCCTCGTTGAAATTATCATTTTCAGTACATCGATGCAAGGATTTTGGTTCAATGAACGATTTCTATGTCTATCGTTCAGATAATAAATCATTTTGGAATGGTAGAATGACAGAGGAGAAATTAGTCACTCTGCCCTTTACATCAATTTCTCGTCGTATGAATGATCGGATTCTTCATCGTATTTGTCTTTCTTTAAATTAGTGATGTGACCTTTGCACTTTTGCATGGGATGATACTCGTGAACTCAGCATTATCGATGTTTGCTTCCTATAAGTTTTATCAATGGTTGTATCGACAAGTTGGGAGATAAGCATCTGTCCTGAATTCAACGCTATCATACTTTCTTCATCTTCTTTTGATTTATTTGCTTTATTCTTTTCGTAGTCAAAGTCATACAAAAAAATTAAGGCTCGTTTAAATAAACTTTTTTGGTGAACTTATGACTGGTTCCGTGATTAATTTTTCAACTAATAATCAAGAAAGTGTGGAGAAAAAGACTTCGCTGATAACTGTGACAAATTGGACATACTAATGAACATCGTTAAATATGGATGTTGATTCGAGAAGTTGAAACTTTCCAAGAGATCTTCACCAGAATATTAATTTTTTTTTTTTCTTAATACAAAAATCCAAACTTGTCAGGATGATGTGAGGCATTTTTTTGTAGTGATCAACATCTTTAGATAGGAATATTATATTTGGATCGGTAATTATCCGCACCATTTATTTCGTCCTTTTTACATATCTGTTATTGCTACCTTCTCATCAAATCTTCCATTTTGATTTTCGATGTTTATTGGGAAAGAATTTATGCAAACTTCATACTTACAAAATTTATTTACCAGCAGAACTCACTCAACTAACGAACACTATTTATCAATCCAGTAATCTTAATTATTTGTTATATAAATTAATGAATCCTTATAGTTGCTATTTTTTACTCGTTGTTTTAAAAAAAAAATGCTCAATAAATGAGCTAAAATTCTTATTACTGACAGCGAAGAAAATGCTTAATAATTTTTTTTTTTTGAATATTTTCAAGTACCTTTCCTAAATTTTAAAATGTTCCAACAGACATAACATCCGTGCTGTTAAGAATCCTTATCAGCAATGTTGCTTGATATCACTGTTTGTAATAAGTATTTTCATCCTTTTAATAAATTCTTTACATTCTTCATAATTTCATAAATTCCGAAATGAAGCCTCTTCTTTCTTTATTTAGATGATAAAAGAATAAATGGTTACTTATCACGCAGTTCATTCCTGGAGAGTTCCTCCAGTTAGATCTAAGATTTGTAAAAAGAGATTTGAGGAAATAGCATAACAATTCGGAGGAAAATAGGGAATAATGAGGTTTATAGGAGATCGTGTTAATGGAGATGGAAAGATAGATAATCACACATAACTATGGAGCAGAGATTGAGAGTAATCTTCATTGTAGCGTTCTGAAGTAGTTAAGAAATTGGCAAATTTCATGCAAGTTGCGGATCTTTGTTATTTGTAAGTTGTACTCGCATTCTTGTTAGTATGATTGGATAGTTAGGGCTCGACGTACGTACTTAGATGACGTGCGTATGTCAATTGCACGTACTCAGATGACGTGCGTGTGTCAATTGCTGTCCTTACGTCACATTAATTGCTGTAGGTAAGTGCTTTTTACCCAGAAGATTTTTATGAAATAATTTCAAAAATTTCTTAATTACTATGATAATTCAATTAAATTAAATGAAAAATAGCACCAGCTCGTCATAAAAGACAGGCACTACATGCACTGAACCATCACAAAGGTCAGATGGCGAAGATCAGTATCAGATACTCTCTAATAAGTCACATAAATGACAGTACAGCATTTCCGTGAAATATCAAACATTCATGATTCTATTATTCTGCCCCTTTTCTCACCATTTCAGTGCCTCTCTCCTTACCTTACAAATCTTCCTCTCATGTGCGCTCTCAGTGGAATAGATCAATTCAGTCGGTAAACAGGTAAAAAGGGTACTACCGATGATGTGTCATCAACTGATCAACGAAATAAAAAATCAATCGCTTTAGATTCCTTAATGATGATCGGTTTGTTGTTGTCAGTAAAGGATCGAGACATTTCTCCTCACCTTCAAATAAGTAAAAGCAAGAAAAACATTGAATAATATACTTACCTCTGTTTATGTCATAATTCTTAACCAAAATTTTGCAAAGCATTAACAATTCTTTTGGTTTAAAATATGCATTATATTGAAGATTTCTTGAATTTGCTTACATAGATTTCATTATTGCCTGCACTATAGTCGAATGATCAAATGGCTTAACATATATGTATCACTTGCTTAATAATTTAACTTTATTATTAGTTGAAGATCTCAGAATTTTAGATTACGTAATAAGCATTCTGATTATAAATTTTTATTTATATGGGAAGTGTTAACATTATTCGTTTTTATTCTCGTAGTTTTTAATTATTTTTTATCCCGCAAATTTGCTACTTTACCGCATTTTAACAAGACAAAAAAAAAGGTATTATTTTATGAATTTATTATTCATAATCGAAGCAGTGCAATTTAATACTTGATGTATTTTATTCATTCTGGCTTGTCCTTTATCATTGATAATATGATAATAATACTGATCATAAATGGACAAAGTGTGTATTATTCATTACTAATCAATGTATCAAAACGTAATTTCAGTAATTGATCGATGGCGAGGACAATCATTTTATCAGTATCTACAACGATCCTTATTTTGTATTTGATTGATGAATCTTTTGTGGATGGTGCCCTGATGGATGCAGAAAACGTATGCCCAGTAGAAGAAGAGTATGTACTTTCTCACATCTTTAGAATATTTTAAATATTCAAAAAATAAAGTTGATTGTCATAGATTACGAATGAAAAAAGTTAACTGAAATTGTTCGTGAATTCGCAACATAAGCATAGAATGTTTCAGTTTCTTTTTGAAGGTTCAGATGGGTCCATTTGTGTAGATTATTATAATCTCTAATTTTTTTCTTTCCTCTTTAAAGGTTTTCTAATGTCACGAACAAATTTGAAGGTAAATTTAAACTAAGTTTAAAGATTAAATTCGATGAGAAAAACTTTTTAAGAGTGAATTGATTCTGTGATAGATATGCTGCTGTAAAATAAAAAGATTTAGTCGGTAACATCATTCTTAAATGTGATACTGTAGATATGGTCGGAAATTATTTTTTTTGATATTTATTACACCATATAGGATATTAAACCAAGAAGATTTACAGAAAATGTTAAGCAAACTCATATTTGGTGAAATTAAAATGTGTTCGTTCCTTACTTTCCTGACGCCTTTTTTTTTTTTTTTGAATTATTGGTTCAGGATTTTTGAATAAAATATTATATCGATTTGAATACTTAATGTTTGGCTTCTGAGAAGGAGTGCACTTAGTTCATGAAATGGATTATGCGCTAGACTTTGCATTTTTAATTTTATAATTTGGGTTTTGCTTCATTTACTTTTAAATAATATTGCTTTGCGTAATGTGTACATTTCATTGTCCAAATTTCGTCTTCTTGCCATCATGTTGTTTAGTGGTTCTTGCTGATATTTTTCATATTATTTCACATCATACTTCGCCATTTTTAGATGTTAGTGTTTGATTACGAATGTTTGGGTAAAATGCCAAGCTTATTTCATATTTTAATAGCTCCAAGCATAAGCTTTCAGATAAGGGAAAATTCGGAAAATTCTACACTTATGGAATAAGTAAAGTGCTTAACATTTGTCTAACATATATGATCTAACATCTAACTAAATTTTTTATAAAACTTATAAAGTACTTTATAAGGTGTAAGTATCAAGTACTTTATAAAACTTATAAAATGCATCGTATTTATTTAAGCTGTTTTATACATCGGTTGTAACATTTTCTTCGAAATATGAATTTAAATTTATTGTAGTTAATATTACTTAATATTAGTGCTTCAGTATCCTTTTATTCCATTTATTCAGCTTTATATTTAGAGCAGTGTATATTTCATTTCGTTGATGTTCTGATCTTTCTCTCTGTTTTCTCTCTTCTCCTCTCATTCCATAAATGGAGTGCCATTATCGTCCAGAATCCGGTGATCATCTGTTTATTGAATGACATTTTGTATCCGTTAAAAATGATTGACAGATGAATCAGTATGTAAATTGTGGGCAATTTTTCTTTTCATACAATTCCAACTATCATTTCTATGTTTAATACAAATAGGAGCAATAACCATTTGGTTGACAAGAAGACGAATGTTACTAAGCTGTTCAGGAGTGTGGTAGAAATAATTATCGTGTTAGTCAGCTGAATGACTTGGATTAAGTATGCAGAACCAAAAGATAAGGGAGCATTTTTATCCATATTCAAAAAGATATCCTTCAAGCAGTTCAAGATTATTTGCAAATTACAATTATTGGGAAAAAATTGTCGTGAATTATTATTGCAAACTTTTTGATAATGAAGAAAAAAAGACAAGATTACTTCAAAATTTCTAGATTTTAAGATTTTAGACATTGAATCTAATTAACTGGTTTTTCCTTTCATTATCTCGATATGTAGTCGTAGAAACATATTATAACACTGTCTTGAATTGTGGTATGGCATTATCATTATTAGGTTCTTTTATAGCTAGATTTTAATATGTTGATATCATTTTCAACAAAATATGGCCAATCCGACATAATGCGATATTATTCAATTTGATTTATCACAGTTTAAATGATTATAGCGGGATCATTTGAATTTACCATCTTAGGTGCGTTATCAGTTTCTTAAATTTTTTAATTTTTCAGAGCTGAAGAACTGAGCTTGCAGAAGCATGAGCAAAATGTTGTGTTACATACCACGCGAGCTTGCTGGGATCTCTCACAGGGATTTCGTTGTCGAGTGAAGACGTAAATTTAGAGTTTTTTCTTTTTTTAATTTTATTTGAGTCCTTCATTTTTTGAAATTCTGATCATGTGCATTTTTTACTCATAATAAATCAAATTGTTATCAATGAAAAATTGGTCATGAAATGATAGACTTCAATAATCATGAGCTTAAAAGATGAATAGATTAAGTATTTGTGGTTGATAGCTTACGTTCGGAAATGCATAATTCTTGATTGTACATTATCATCTAAAAGTGACTAGGAACTTGAAGCAAAATATTTCCTTTAATGGATTTATTAATTAGGTAATGTATTAAAAACTTAAGCACTTAATGTATGGTTCTCAGATCTTGAGTAATGAAAAAAGAGTTAGTAGAAACGCACCGGGCTAATTAATGGCGGAAACTCTGAATTTAATATGAAATAAATTTTCTTCAGTAATGGAACAAAGCTCTCATATAAAGCTTTGCCAACGAAGAAAAAGATAATTGTCTACAAATGCTGTTCTGGATACTATGAAACACCTCAGGAAACTTGTGAAGGTAAGACAGTTTTATAGATTTTGAGCTTCTAAGCGATAGGTTTAGTTTATCTTAGTATATTGCATATTGCTTATTATTTTGCTTTTTTTTGTTTGAAATCTATGGCAGTAATTTTTATCTAAAATTTTTATTTAAATAATTTTTATCTTCGTCAAAATTTTTATCTAAATTTATTTATTGTAAAAAATATGAGAATCTGGACATTGAGTTTTAGATTTGTTTGGTATGTCACAACATCAAAAGTTTTATAGTGACTTGTTTTCTTTCAGATATATTTGAATAAGCAGTAGTTTCTAGAATTTTATATCATCTCATACTCGATCATAAAATTATCGTGCATGAGTGATAGTCTTTATGCGCAAATTTCTTTGTATAATGATTTTCTGAATTCTCGATGTTTACAGTTTGCTTAGAAGGTTATTATGGCAATAACTGCAGTTTACGTTGTAACTGTTCGCAAAATGAAATTTGCGATAATGTGATTGGATGCTGCGATCTGCTCACGAAACAGTGTCGCATTATGCGTAAGTTATTTTGTGTCGTCAAGTCTTGATTCACTGATGTAGAATTTACAAGATCTCAGTTCACATTTCAACATGTAATTGTTGCCGCTATTTTTTTTAAATGTTTTCAACTGGTATAAAATTATCCATATAAATTGATGTATTTTCGCAGTATCTAAGGCGCAGACTTAGTTTGAAATGAATGCTATTGAAACATATCGAAATTACTTATAGAAAGTGCTGCAATGCAAGAATTTGCTGAAAATAACAACTGGGTATTTTCTGCTTTGTTGGCATCGTTGTTAGCTGTTGTTGTGTTATTATTTGGAACATTCTTTTATCGAAGAAAGTACAGGAAGGAAAAAGATCCTGATCTTCCAACACTTACGTAAGTTTTTTTGACGTTTGCATGATGGATAGTTTGGGTAAGCATCTTCTTTTTCCGCTGGAATACTCATTGTATGGTTCATGAATTTGAATTTATGAACTTTATGTTTAATTTTATCAGTTCGAATTCAACTCTATTTTCAGTTATTATCCACATGTTAAAGAACTTTTAACCCACAATGAAATTGAAACACGAGAATTCAACAATCCAATGTATCGTAAATCAGCAACTGAAGTGATACCGATAAAAATAATCCCAGATGAGCCAGAGCCTGTCGCTAAAAGTGCACAGCTAAGAAGTTCTTCAGTCAATCGTACGTACCACAATTTTTTATATAAATGTTTTTACTTGGCGTAAAAAGTTGGAAAGAATTAATTCATCCTCTACTTTTAGTATGTTTTATCTTTAATTAAATGCAGCTATCAATTTTCTTTAGACATGATTGAAAAATTATGATATATTTTGATTTGATTTTCAGGCGAATATGCGACCTTGGATTACGCCATGTCATCAAGTATGAGTTTTTGTTGAAAATTATAATTTGCTGCATTATTGTCAGTCATTTCTTTTTCTAAATTATTAACGAAGTACACTAACATTTTTCGTTTTTTTTTTTTTTTTTTTTTTTTTTTTTTTTTTTTACACTTAATTTGCGGCTGTCTATGTGTGATTGAAGAGCTTCTTAGTTGTGCACTTTTAACGGTAGATACTGGCTCATTCGGGATCATTTTTGTGGGTATCACTTCAGTCGCTTATATGCGTTATTCACCTGCTGAATTCTCTATTTCAGTTTCATTGCGGATTAAAAGTTTTTGACATTTGGATAATAATTGAAAATTTCGGCGAATTTAAACTGGCAAAACCCAAACACAAGATTCATAAATTCAAATTGATGAATCACACAATGATTACTCCAGCAGACGAGGAGAACGTTTATCTAAACTATCCGCTATACAAGTGTCAAAAAAAAAAAAGAAAAAAAAATACTCATGTAAGAGTTGAAAGATTAGGATCTTTCTCTTCCTGTAGTTTCTTCGGAGAAGAATGTAGAATATTCAACTTCCGGTATTTACTGTTAAATCATTTCTGGTTGACTGATGTAAATCACATCAACTGCATTCATTTTTTCTGATTTTCTGAGTATCTTGATCTTATTATTTGCTTTTTTCTACAACAAAAATTGAGAAAATATAAGATTAAATTTTTTTTGAAAAAGCCATCAGATTTTTATAACTTTCCTTTTTACTTCCTCCTCCTGAATCATTTATGTTTCCTAGAGTTGATTTGCTTTCAAAAATTCAGAGCTTGTTGCACATACAATAGATCTGCTAGTGTTGCTTTTAATAAATTTTAGAGAATAAAAAAAGTCAGTTTTGTATTGACATCTCATCTATTTTTGCTGATTCTTTCTTCTTTTTTAAGTCTGTTTCATCATTGCAATTAATTTGCGAAATTTTTCCAAGTTCTATTCTTAGTCATTTTTGTGGCTTATGTTTTCATTAACGTTTTTTAGAAATAGTTCAGACAGATCACTAATTTATTTTTTCTAGTGCAACTTGTTTTCTCAGCAGTATTTAAATGACATATTGCTTAAAACACATTATTGTAGTTTCAAACTTTTTATTTTGTTCTTTCTATCTTCAGAATATTTAATGACAATTTAAACATAAGAATGTAAAATCCCTTTCTAAAATTAAAATTATAAAATTCATATGATATGAATGCATTCATTTCAGATCCATATGAGGTCCCATTGCATTAAAATCATCTCCGATCACTCGATCCACTGGAAATTTAGCAGATGAAGAGAAGGAATGAACATGATTGTATATAAGGCGATTTGAACGATTCCACAAACATTTAAGATAAAAGAGCTTGACTAAAAATTAAACTTGAATTTTCATGATTGTTACTTCTTTGTTTTGAAGTAAACTTTCATTTCTCTTTGTGAAGTTTTTTTGAGAAATATAAACTTAAATTTCTGATCTTTAGAAGTTTTTGGTGAGATTATAATTGAAGGCTACGACAAATGATTTTTTTTTCGAACAAGTTGCACTCTTATTTCTTTCATTCTTCGATATTTTTTAAAATAAGAGAGACCAAAATCTCTTTCAGCTTATGACATCAAATTATTTTTTAAATAAAAAAATGATCACATTGTTGTCAAAATCTGTTCAAAAGTAAAATGTAATGAGAGGCACGTATGATTGATTAAGTTATCTCTTTTCGCACATTTCATCGTGTCATTATGTTCTAATTTCTAAATTTTTTGTGCAGCTAAGTTCCCTAGATTCAGAAATCAAAATCATGAAGCTCTTTTCATTTTCAGTTCATTGGCAATGTTTTGGTTATTTTTTAAATGTGATATTTAGCAGCTGAATTTATTTTGCATCGACTGTTTATCACAGATATATTTTTTCCATTGAAATTTATTTTGTAAGTATTTATAACGAAATTGTAAAATATGTATTTCTGTTTTGTACGACGATGAGAAATTTTCGCGATGCGATTAGAAAGTTATGTATTTTTTTTGTTTTTCTTTGTTCTTAGTGACTTATTTTCCATAAAATACTTAAGTTATTATACTGATTGATTGCTCAGGACAATTCTAAGTAACGAAAATTGGGTTACACTTACCAATTAAAACTTATCAAATCGTAGTAATCTTGAGCAATATCTAAGCATTTATTATTTGCAAAAGCTTGTATACAAATTATTTACAAATATATGTTGTTTTATTATCTGAAAAGATGAATCTTTATATCAGAGATAAAGATTATCCTTCTATTATCTAAGATTATTTGAAGTTATGGTTTATCTCAGAATTGAAGGCATTTGTATGTTTAATCTGTATCAAGAATGAAAAAAATTGCGATGTGTTATTCCAGACATGCATCTTACAGAATTTTTCATGCCTTGGAATTGTTATCCGCTTGCAGTTCTATGCAATTCCAGTCATAAATTGTTATCAAGTTTTGATTGAATTTTTGCTTCCTGTAAAAGCGTGATCTCTCTTGAAAAGAACTGATGTTCTCACATCATTCTGGTGGCTGTCGATTTTGGATGAATGGAATGGAAGTGGAAAGAACAGCATTTTTTTTTTTTTTTTTTGTGATGCTTTTTGAGAATAAATCCAGAGATTTCTAGGACTTAGAAATTGGATGGAAAAAAACAAGCGAAGGTCGCTATGTATATTTAGCATTCCTTTCGTGGTGCTCAAGATATGCAAGTTCGGGACCTCCCGTTCTCAGTTCAAATCTTTGCTTTTGTGGGAAATGTTCTCTTATTTCTGCACTGATACATTGCTAGGAAATTCGGAATTACGAATGGTTAGGAATAATTGCATATGGCAGGATCAAGAATGTATTCATTCAGCAACTTTTTTAATTTTGGATGCAATTCCGTCATTCTATTCTATGCACTACAGAATGAAAAAAAAAGGAATTGTATTACTGATATCATAAATGATTGTCGCAACTGTCAAATCTGCATGTTCGACCGTTTCTATTGATAGTAGTTACAAAGATGAAAGGATAACAATTATCTGCCCTGTCATTTTTTGACGTAAATCATGTTTTTTGATAGCTAGTATGTTGGAAATTCTCTTCAACTGAATTTGTACTATTTTTGGAAGAGTTGTTGCCTTGAACGATTAGAGGTGTTTATTCAGATGTTTGAAAAAGAAATTCATCTTTTTCTCATCGTTACATTAAAAGGTCTTACATATTATAAAATTCATGTTCTATTTCTGTTTAAGGTTTTTTATTTCACATTATTTGTTCGAAGAATTCTGTCCTATTTAAATGTCGCGTGCTTCTACTTTTCAAATTACTAAGCCAGATCTCAGAGCTAAAATCATTCTCGTTGGCAAAAGTGGTAAGTTAACGATGCCGATTTTCCTTTAATTGTCGCTTCTTTTTAATTTCTAAATTGAAAAGTTTAATAATATTTTTCTTTGCAGATAATTTTTAGGCAAATTAATGTTTGGTTTTTATTAGACGAAGGTTTGTTGCAAAAACCAAAAACTTACTTTAAAATTTTATGTTTTTGCTGTATGTCTTTGTCGATCAAAATTACTGCTTATTTGTAATTATATTTGATTATGAAAGCATTTTACTACAATTTTTTAGGTGTCGGAAAAACGAGCATCATTCTTCGACATGATGGTCAGGGATTCTATAGTAAAGTCAGCCCGACACTAGGAGCTAGCTTCATTTCTTCGTTTTTGTAGGTTACAAAATCTTATTGGTAGTCCGACTGCCGTTTGATAAAAATTTTTGGGATGATGAACATCATTTTATATGTTATCGAAAATCTCGGGAATGTTAAAAAAAATTTTTTTTTTGCTATAAGGATAGCAGGGCACTGATTAGAGGCACCACGTGAAATATTATATTAAGTAAGTAGAATTATTTGGATTTTTCAGTCAAATTTCAATTTTCTGTAATTGATAAAATATATGCTGTTAATTCTGACAACTGAAATTTTCAAGTTTATTGCTCGAAAAATTCCAAGATTTAATGCAGAATTCTCCTTTTTAAAGTCTTCTGGATGGTAAAAGCATCGAATTGCAAATATGGGACACAGCGGGGCAGGAACGATATGCTTCCATGGTAACTGCTTTTGATTTAGAGATCGAAGTGAAAATATTTTTTTCACAAAAAACAGTTTAATCAGGTGTTATGTAAAACTATTCGTTTCTTTTTTAGCTTCCGATGTATCTACGTAATGCAATCGCAGCATTAATCGTATATGACATAACTGATCGTGAATCATTCCAAGAGATCAAGAAATGGGCTAATGGTGAGTTGATTTTTTTTAATGCTTGCAAAATGTTTCATATAGGGAATAAATAGATAACAACTAATAACTGAGAACAATTTACTAGAAAAAAAACCAAATATATGTTTTAGAAGTTTTGAGTACATTGTAAGATATTTTGTTGTGTATTGGTCAAATTATCTTATATGCAGCAAGCTTTCCCAATTCCGAATGATTTTACACCTATGAAACAAATTTACCAAAAGGAAATTTTTATAACACATTATCTTTGATACATAATTTATTGTGGAATTGAAGCTAAATTTTGTCTTTTTTTTTTTAATTGGTAATCATTCATTTTAATGTTTTTATAGAAGTGGAACGTGGCTCGATAATTCCTGTCTCATTATTTGTTGTTGGCAATAAATTAGATTTGGAGAATGCTCGAGTGGTGCAGCATCGTGAAGGAGCACAATATGCAGAACAGATTGGTGCTGCTTTTCATGAAACTTCGGCAATGAATGGTAAAGGTATTCGTGAAGTAATTACTGCTGTTGCAGAACATTTACTAGAACGTCAAAATGATGAAAGAAATGAAAGATCGATACAATTGGACACCATCAATAAGCTTGATCACCGTTATAATCATAAAGCTAAAAAATCTTGTTGTTTTGGAAGCTGATCAAGTTGACTTAGTTCTTTTATGTATATTCATGCTATAGCTATATGATTAGTTTCTAAAGACGGACTTAGAACTTGGAATTTTTTTAGCTACTCATTTTATTTACTTGATGATGTGAAGAATTTATAATCGAAAATCAAAATATCATTTGAAGTTATTCCAATGTTTTTTGAAAATTTTCTAAAGATTTGGAAGTTTTCGCTAACTTCCCTTCTTTCAGTAACATTTTTGCATATTTAAAAGAATGTTCCGTAATAAAGAATAAAACGAAAATAGAAGAATAAATTTTACTTAGGAAAAAATATGAATAGTGCCTATAGACATGATTTATAAAAATTAGCTTTACTTCATGAGAATCTGTTCTGCACGTTATTAGTGAGTTAAGTTTCCCATAATTGTATTAATGGTCTATATCATCTCTTAAACTCACATGTCATGCAACAGCGTCAGATTTTCCAGTTTATAATCGAAGATATCTCAGATAAACCATTTAGTTGTTAGTTTCATTGCCAAATTTTCGCTGGTTTGAACATGTATCATTGACTAATTCATCTTCATTTTACTGAAATAATGTTAGTGATTGATATTGGCGAATTAGTGATGGACTCGTTCAGATGGATGAATTTTGTGATTAAAAAGCTATCCAAAGAGTCCATCGATCATGATTTTCAGTCATTCTTATTCCCCTTCCAAGTCTCAAATTTCTATTTCGAAATTCTTTCGACAATTCTCAAGCTCATAATGCCACATTATGAGAAGTCATTCTTGATAATTGAATGTTTTTCTGCTTGAAGGAAACGAATTATATTATTAATCCTATAACTATAAGAATAATAAATACTTTTCTATGTGACATCTTAGAAAACGATTTATTATTTCTATAAGCAATATGCTTGTTATTGCTCTTGCGGTGAGTTTTTCCTTTTTTAATCCTTTTCTTCGTTGTAATTCTTTTTCGTCATGTTCCCGAAACAAACTCATTCTTCATGGTCTTCAATGGATTTTCATTTGTACTGTGAACATTCATATATATATATATATATCCTCCCAAATTGTTAGTTGCGTTTCAAACTTGTTTAGAGTATACCAAATTTCAAAATTTCAATTTTCTCCTTATTTCCTGTCCACTATTATTAAACCTGTTCTATATGTGCAATAATTTTCTAATTCATTTGGTTCGAAAGCATTTATTCTTTTTTAATTTGTTATATTAGCTAAAAAATGTATTTTAATGTTGTTCATCTCGATTTTGCGTATTTTTATTTCGAAGTTCACACATTTTTTGTTTATTTTTTCGAAGTTCATGCACTTTTTGAAATGAATTGATCTGCGTGAAATGATATCAGTCACTTTTTTTTATACCAGTCACTTGTTTGGATTGTAAGTACTTTAATCCGAATTCGAAAACTATGCATAACTCTTTTACATTCATTTGTTTTGCTTCACTAGAAATTTGCGTAGTTTTATCGATGTATAGTGGTATTTAGCTTATGTTTATTCCATTGTTTTATTGTATGTACATTATTTCGCGTATCATTGTCAAACTATTACAAAAAACAAAAAGCAAAATATACGAATATAGGAATTACAAGTGTCGGAATCATAAAATTGCGATAAAACTCCTGATAATAACAGTCTCAGGTTCCAAAAGTTCTTAATCATTTCTTTTTGAATTAATTTTCAATTAACTAACTAGGAGTCATCTTTGATTTGAGTTTGTTTAAAAGAAAAGAGGAGAAGTTAATAGAACTATTATTTTCATTGTGCGGTCTTTTTTTTTTTTCTTTTTTCTTGAATGTAATTGTCAATTTGCAGGAGTGCTCAGTCAGTAATGTAGTAAATAATTAGATAAGAAAATATGATTAGGAAGCCAAGCAAATTAGAAATAGAAACCAAAAGTAATGTTAAGGTGCTTTTAACAAAAAGCGAAGAAATGATGTTAGCAAAAACAGAAAGGTTTCATCTGTCAATATAACACGATACAGACGAAGATTCATTGTTTCCAAAATTAAATTTACTTTTTTTATTTATTTCTTATTTTATTTTTTGCGTAATATTTCAAGTGTCACTTCCAACTGAACTGATTAAATTGTAATAAACTCACTTTTACTATTTTGAGCAAACTAATACGTACTGCATAGTTTCTTGTCTCAAAAAAATTTGCTTGCAAATTAAAAACAAATGTGACAGTAACCATTGTGCTGTATCCATTGCGCATGAATTAATTATCATTAATTATGGTATGGATTTAGTGATGAAATTTTTTAAAAAATCTAAAAATTGATGATGAAATTTAAAAGCTTTGATTCAAATTATCAATAAGAATTTTAAAATGGAGATTTTTCGAGTCTTATTCCAAAACCAATAAACTTCAACATCAGTTGACTTTAGCATAACATAATCGATCACAATAATTATAGTTTGTTCAGTAAATATAAGGAATGATCAACTCAATATCTTTTGTAGTCAGAATAATGCAATGCATTACTTTTTAGCATGTCTGATAATTAAACCTGATAATGAAATTTTTTTGAGATATGCGTTCCAAAAACTTTTTTTAAGAATTTTTAGGTAAAAAACAAATAAGATAAAATAAAGTCGCTCCAATGCAGTAGTTTTGATCAATTAAGTTTCATCAAAATTCCGACTTTTCGGTAAAAATTTCCGAAATTTAAATAGCAAATAACATTAATGGATGGAATTTGCTTCTGAGTACAGATAGCATATCACATCAAGTGTATATTACTTCGAATTATTTCATTAGAATTGAAATTCAAAGATTTAGAAAGTCAATAACCTGAAATAAATTGGATGATGTTATTGTATGGCCTAGAACGGAAGTAAAAACTATGAGAGATATTGAAAATAAATTCCATAATTTTGTTTTTTTTAACTTTGAAAATTACTCAAAACTATAAGATAAACAGAATATTTATTAAAATAAACGAGTTTGAAAAAGACAATTTATGGCATAGACAGGCTATAAACGAAAACACAGTCATTTTATATGGAATTAATTAAAGATAATTTTGATTAATAATTAGAAAACTATATCCAGAAATTAGAATTAATCTAGGTTGATTTTTTCGCAATGCGAATTGCGAAACATGAAATATTATTTCAAATAAGCTTGTTATGCAAAAATTTTATGCGCACAAGTGATATTTTTCATAGAAATTGAGAATTAATAGAACGTTCTGTAATGCTGAAATCCTCTCATCGAAATGCACAAATTTTTTTCTACGGAAATCGAAATTAGATCGAATCAAGTCTGTACGATGAAATAAGCCTTTTATCCTCACACGATAAGATACAAATTTAAAATGAATAAATTTAAAGTAATCCAATTCATATAACAAAAGTATGAAGTTGATGCTACCACGGAAACATTACGGTTTGATTTACTGGAAAACGAAAGAATCACCAGAGATCAAACTAAAACTTCATATTATTATGAGATTGAAAGCAAATTTTTTCAAATTTTTGAAGCGTTTTTTAGCCAAATTTTTCGCATTTCTTAAATGATAATGTAAGGATAATTTTTTTCTGCACGATATGAGAAATTTTAATTTTTCATATTTTGATTTGTGTTTAGTTAAATACCTAATAATAAAGATAAGTGCTTACATGTATGACCACTTACATAGATGTATTTAATTTAAATAATTAACTAAGTGACAAGTATTTTACATGCAATAGAGTGAAATAATTAACTAATTTAGTAATTAACAGGAATTGTTGGATGACACTTCTGGAATAGAAGATGTATGAATTTTTCAATAAAATAATACATAATTTGTTAATTAATTAGCCAATTCATCTGTAATCTACAGAGAAAATTTGAATTTCATCAAACATATCTATCCATTTACTTACTTAATGTATTTATATTGTACATATTTATTTACTTCTTGAGAAAATTCGGTTATTCCGCTTCTATTATTTTATTGTTTTCCAATTAATTATCAGCTTATCAGAAATGTTACTTCGTTTGATGGCAATATCAGTAAATTCCATATATTCAACAACGATAGAAATAAATCCATCATGAAGCGAACTCTATGAAGTTATTTTTGTGTTGACATTTCTGAATTACAAATTAAATCATACATTTTGGTTTTTTATCATATTTTTGAAATTTCAAGAAATTGTTGTTGAATTTAAGTGATATTTCAACGATTCTTCCAAATTTTGATACTTTAAGAAAAGAAGGAGGCCGAAATTTGCAGTTAATTAATGTTTAAGAGAATTCAATTCTGATTACAGGAGCAGCATAAAAAAGCGTGATTGATCTGAAATTCTGGATGAATGATTGATATTGAGATGAAGGAAGATGAATAGAAAAAGTAAATAAAACAGAATATTATTTACTTCTTTGTTTTCGGAAAGAAAGTTCTTGTTTTAAAAAAAAATAAATTATTTTTGAAATGCAAAATATTTTTATGAAAAAAAAAAAGGAAAGAAAGATAAAGTATTGATAGCATTAGCGTTGAATTTCAATTACGTCCAAAAGTTCCATCTTTATCATTTCAAAGTTTTTTTTGCATGAAATAAATTAGAAATTTATTATAACGGGCAATTATTTCACACCATTTATTCAATCGTTGAATAATCGCTAAAAATATTTTTCCCTGGCATGAAGTAATTATTGAAAGTTATCCAATATTTAATTATATAGTTTTACGGTATAATTACTTGCTAGCTATTCGAATAGTTAATTGTTTAACAGTTTGGTGAATTAATGAAGAGGCATGAGCAATGAGAGTTTAAACTTATTTCTTTTTAATTTCAGTTATTAGGATTTGTTTATGTCAATTACGCATAAATGATATTTTATGCAATTGTTATTGTATTTATGATTATTTCTATGACTGTTTTGATCATTTGAATTATTGATATATTATTGATTATAAAACAATCGATTATCAATTTTAAATTTATTTATATAGAATGATTTTTAGATTCAGAAAGAAATACAAACATCAAAAATCTTGTTTTTTTTTTTAATATATTTAATATAAGCATGAAAATATTGTGTATTGATATATCAAATATTCTAGTTCAGAAGGATATGTACAATGCAAACGAAGAAATTATCGATTTATTCATTAAATTTATTTCGACAGAGAACTGAAAATTAGTTTAATACTTAACTCTCAACTGAGAAACAGTATACGGACCGACGGTGCATTTATAAAAAATATTTGTTTGTAAACTTCATGTCGAAAAAATAAACTTTATAGTTTATTAAATCATAGTTTACTAATGATGTAACATTTCATACTGCATTCCTATTGTTTTACTATGAGACGATTTGGAAATTTGTTGCTGTTTCATCATCCTATTTGGAAAAATTTATAAACCGTTTCGCTCTGATGTTTGTTCTGTTTGATGGTTGATAAAAAATGGAGAACTGTTTTAGGATACAGAATCGACACCGAAATTGTTCAGTTCTATTTAATGCACCAGAAGTAATAACTTGAGGAGTTAATAAGTCGAGAAAAATTTTACCTTCAAATTTGAACTATTGAACTAATATAATTAAATTTAAAGTTTAAATCTAAACTAATTCTAAGCTGTCATTATTAAATACAAAAACATTAAATTTTACAGAAAAAACCGATAATTGAATAATTTGTATTTATTAAATTATAGTTTAATAAATCATTCATCAGCCATTCCATAGCCATTCTTTAGAATTCAGGAATAGAGACTAGCTCCAGAAATGGAATATATAGGATTCTTCATTCTTAATCCAGCATCAGGTGGAGTGTGTCATGCATTTTTTCTCAGTCGTGGAGAATGATGTCGATCAATAGCCAAATACCACAAGTGAGTCTAGGCGAGTTGAACTAAGTTACGGCGAGTCGAGTTGGGCTAAGTTGTGTCGAGTCCAGTTGGTTGAGCAGCGTCCACACCGTATTGTAAACCTTTATTTAAAGATAGCTGTTTTCTTAATGCAACAAGATTTATATGTATTAGAGATGAGAATGGTTTACATTCAACACCGGAAACTATTAAGATCGAATCACAGCATAAGCACTGTTACAAGATCTAATGAGAAGATTAGGATGTGAATTTGGACAAAGATGGGGATTTAGGTAAGTATTGTAAGCGATTGATGGCAAAGACGTTTCCTATATGACAGGAATATAAAGATATTAGCATGGATAAAAACAGAAAAAACATGGAAATGCAATGGGAAATAAATCTAAGGAACAGAATGATTCAAAACATTGGTTACATTCATTTACAATGAGGAATTTATTGGATTGTTCATTTGGCTGGAGTCTCGCGATATCGGAATTCGCAACAGGGTGCGATACTATAGTAGTTTTTTTTAAACAAAACAGTGGAGATTTTCAATCCAGTGGCGCATTATTTTTTTGTTGGCATTGGAAAACAAAGTGAAAATTAAACAAAAAAGTGTAATGCTGTATTTTAAAAAAAAACTTTTTTTTTTATTGGTTCTGGAAGATAAAACAAAAATTTTGTTTTTATTTAGGATTTAAATATCAGAAAATATATTGTGTGAAAAAGATGAAAGTTTTTGCAAATATGCCAGAAAAGACTTAATTGTTCAATCACGAATTTTTCAATTAAATTTTCGTCTATAAGGCTGCTCTAATAATAATACAAATTTTTAAGTCTTTGAGGAAATTTTCCTTATTTAGGATTTAAATATCGAAATTATATCGTGTAAATTCATTTTTGACATGTTGAAACCTTTTTTAATTTTTCCTGATTTTAAAATAAGGAGAGTAACCATAGTCACAACATTCATATTGATCGGAACTACAGTGGTTCACGTTTTATGCAAAATCCATACGGAATAAAATATACGAAAATTTGGCTCAACTATCTCGATGAACAAAGATTTTGAAATAAAAAAATTGACAAAAGTGGAAGCAAAATGGCAACTAAGCAAAAGAAAAATATTACTTTAGCATTATGTAACAGTTTGAAAAGATAAAAATTTCTAGTTTGGAACTTTTTTCTTTCAAATTTGATTGTATGGAATTCCAAATTTGACATTCGCCAGACATAAATTGCTATAAAATTTGATTTTGATTCCCGCCTTCAATGTCAAGGTGACAAGTCAACAGGAAGGGCATTTCGGAATGAATATCGACACTCAGTGCACTTTCATTTCTTTCTCTGATAAAGTTTATGTAAAGTATTGTTTGTGTCGATGTTTAAAATATGATTTAAAACGAATATATCTCTCTTATCCCTTTGCTGATTGATTCCTATCATTAGCAGCATTTCATTATTATCATTCATTGGAATGGTTTGTTGTAAATAAAATAAAGTACGTCAATGGGGATATTAAAGTGATTTGCAAAATGATTTCAACATGTTCTATCTGCTAAGCTATAAGAATGTACAATAAATTTCATCCATCCACTACATCGCAACATTTTTTTTTACCTTTTTTCTGAGCTTTGTATTGATTTCTTCAAAGCATTCTCAAATAGTGGAAGTTTAAAACTTCCGAACTATTCCATCCAAATCAACTTGATCAAATATTATATCTGTTCCCCAACAATGAGCTGAACCCTCCGGGCTGAAGTGATGAGCTACCACTTCTGCAGTCCTATCGACGCCCCATCGCCCTACTCTATCCTTCCTCAATGTCCACGTCATCATTCTTTTTGCTAGGCGACGATCTTTGGCAATTTCATTTCTCAGGTGATCTTACGTCTTAAGCAATAAGTGTGTATGTATGTGAAAAGAAAACAATAAATAGAAGAGGTGACAGGAAGGGATAGAAGTTGCAAAAGTTTATGCAATGAGAAGGAAATATTTAGAGAATTAGATAAAGAGCATAAGCATAGGGATGACAGATATAAGCGAAAAAATATGCTTCTCAGTTAAATTATTAGTTATTGATGCCAAATGGAAATATTTGTAGGTTGAGTAAGTCACTTGATCACGTAAGGCCACGAGATCAGAAGATCAATTCATACGGTACGTCATCATATGATGTTTAGTTTTTTGAATAGATTGGATGATAGAAATGTGATATTTCCCCAGAATCCTTGTTTTGAAATGATACGATTGGAGGAATTCTGGAGATTAGTTTGCAGGTTTTTTGACGAATCATAAATTCACGAAACTATGTCATTGCGGTTGCTCTCGATAGTTACGACAGCGTTAGATCCATCTCTCTGTCCCTTTCTCTCCATTACTCCCATTCATCACATTCTTTATCTCTTGTTTACTTCAATTCTGTCACCATTACTATTTGAATTCATTCGTGTTATGTCAACCTTTGTTTTGTCATGGTTTCATTTATTTCATCAGAAACAAATTTTTCTTTGAGAATACCTGCCAGCTTTCCTTATTTCTTATCACCGCGTGCTTCATAACGCTATCACTGTCCAATCAGTGATGAGATCTGCATAATATCTATTTTCTGTGCATAAGTTAAATGGTAATTCCACGCTCACACTGATAAATGACTGTCGCTAAACGAATCTGTCCAATCGCGATATTGGCATCTACTTTTGTATTGTTACTATTATGTGTGTTGGAGTATAAAGTTTGGGCGCAGCTTCAGCCTGACAAGGAATGCTTCTGTAAATCACTTGGACTCATCGATGACTGTCGGTTAGTCTCTTCTTCAATTCATTTAACAAATACCTGCAAAAATCCGAAGGGTTTATTTTGGTCAATTTAAAGTGTGTCATTCATTTTCTCATTTCTTGTATAAAATATGCATGGGGGTTTTGCGTTTTTTGCCAACTGCAGAAGTAAATTAGCGGTCTTACTTTTTAGAAACATTGCTGCAGCCACTGTGAGCTAAAATATTTATACCTCATCGTGATCGCTATTTCATTTTATTACTTTATTTATACTCATTTCAGATGTACAACAGAGAGCATTGATGATTTCAACAACTACGAGGTTTTTCCCATACTGCAGCAACTCCTAACTCGTGACTTTTTCAAATTCTATAAAGTGAGTTGTTACTGATATACATTCTGAATATCATATTGTTATTTTTTTTTCTTTATTTTTTCTTTCTTTTTTGAAATATGGGCAAAATGGAAAAGAAAGATGTTAGAATGAAAAAACAAAAAATAAAAAAATATCAAATTGACTAGATAGTATTTTTGTTTATAAATAAAGAAGAAAATGTAGTATTGCAACTGTTTTTTATAAAGAAAATGTTTTACTCAAGCTACTTTCGGAAAATTTTCTTTTTTTTAGGTTAATATGGAAAAGAAATGTCCTTTTTGGCCAGATGATCGAATGTGCATGAGCAAGGAATGTGGCATTGGCTATTGTGACGATGAAGTCCCATCAGGATTGAAACAACCAGTCATCATATCTGTGGTTCGTTCTGAACTCAATCGAACCTTTTTGAAAAATAACTCTGTTATAACTCAGATTGGTGGAGTTGATTCAACTTGCAAAAAAGAAGAAAGTAATGCGTTTGATCCGTTGGATACTACTCTAACAGAAGGTGACCGACAACAATTGAATGACATGGATTGGCACGACGAAAATCAAGATAAATTTTGTGACTTCGAAGGTTTGCTTTATCAGATTGACTGAGAGCTTTTTTCAAATCTCTAGCAGTTTGTGCATAAACTTTGTTTCTACTACGGTTAATAGTAAATGCTTTGAAAACACCATCTGCTGAACAATTTTGTTTCTTTTTTATTGCATAGCAATTAAAAAATTATTCGCATTGTTGAAACTTTTTGTATAATTTATTCAAATTGCATAATGATAAAATTTTACTGAAACTAAAATTATCTGTGGATTTATTTAGTTAAAAAAATATTTATTCCTTTATTTTAGATGAAGAATCAGCAGATATGCATTACGTTGATTTATCAAGAAATCCTGAACGATATACGGGTTACAAAGGTGATAGCGCCCAGAAAGTGTGGACGTGTATTTATCAAGAGAATTGTTTCAAGTTAGTCGAAAATTGAGTTCTTCTGTGAGATATGAAATTTTGTGATACAATCATATGCTGTAGTTATAAACCTGTTGTAACTACTATTTGCTGAAAAAAGATATAATTTGAATTATTACTTCTTGATTCATGATCCAGCACGTTATGATAATTATTGAGCAGTGGATAATTTTTTTTTTTTTTTCTGAAATGATGTGATTAGTTTTGAAAGTTCACTAAAAAGTCAACTATATAGATAACCATTATATATACATATAAATATGTATATAAATATATATATAGGAAGATAAATTTAAATTGAAGATAATTGAACTGAAGAATGGTTGCACATATTCACCTCTGTTCCTTCTAGATAGTAATTAAAATTTCTATATTCTTTTATTTTTCAGACCAAATATGAAATTTGACAAGAATTTCCTTATTCATCCTAATTCCTTTGGTGAGTTTAGATGTAATACGTTTTTGTTACAGACACCAGTATTTAAATTTTCTGAGTATACAATTTTATTATACTGCTTTGTTTAACTAGAAAATATGCAAATAATCGCCCACACATTTTTTTGTTATTAATGTGTAACTTTCTGAAGATTTCTGCAGGGATGTGCTTTGAAAAACGCGTTTTTTATCGTCTGATTTCGGGACTACATTCTGCAATAACTATATCAATCGCCTCTAACAGTTTTAAACCAAGTAATAATTTTTGCAATTGTAAAATAGCAAAATCACTGACTATACCAGTTTTCTTCATTCATTTCATTTCATTTGCAAGCTCATAATAACAATATTTAATGAAAAGTATTGTAGTTTGAGAGCAAAGCGCCGTTCAAATTTGAATGCGCTAAGGTGTACAACTTACATAAAACTATTTTTTCAAATAATTTAAGCAGTTAGTTAGCTCATTTAACATAGAACTTCCGTTAAACATGAAAAAAAAAAAAAAAAAAAAACGAAAACTTCGATTCAGATGAGATTTTTATTTAGGGAATGTTGCAGTGTGATTGATATTGCTCAAATGCAATCTTAAGAAAACATAGCAGTTTCAATCCAATTTTCATTAGAATTGTAATTAAAGTATCCTTGAACTTTTTTTCATTTAGATCCTGCTGGTTTTGGAGACGGAATATGGTTCAGAAATACAGAACTTTTCAAAAATCGTTTTGTAAGGACACCTGAAGGACCGCAGAGGCTGAAAAATGTTTATTTCGTCTATCTTCTTGAATTGAGAGCACTTGTAAAAGCAGCACCTTATTTTCGGAAGGAATTGTTTTATACTGGGAATCCAAAGGTTTTTTTTTTTTTTTTTTTTTTGATTTTGAAAAGTGAAATTGTGCCCTTTTTTTGAAGCATGTAAATCCCATGATGCTTCATTAATTTATGTGGATCTGGTAATCATTTGTTTTAGGACGATGCGGAAACACGCAAAACAGTGGAAAAACTAATGAATACTTTGAAAAAATTCAATGATCCTTTCGACGAGACTGAAATGTTTACTGTAGGTTTAACATGTGCTAATGGAATTTTTAGAGAAAATTAGAACTAATCCATGAAAATTTAGGCTGGTTAATTCTTCCTTTTCAGAGAGTCTTTGAATTTTCATACTGTTTTTGATTTGAATGATTTACAGCAAAACACTATTATTTAAAAATAATTTTGTATGCTACAATTTGATCTACATAAGACTTTACTGTATTAGAAATTTCTGTTTTCTTTTTTATAGGGTGTTGAAGCAACAGCTCGGGAGTTGCGTGAAGAATTTCGTCAACATTTTTTCAATATTTCACGGATTATGGATTGTGTTGGCTGTGACAAATGTCGTTTGTGGGGAAAGTTGCAAACACATGGGATGGGCACAGCACTGAAAATTTTATTTTCAGATTTACCAACTTCTCATTATAAAACTAAAGATGGCACCATTCATCCACCTTTCCAATTAACGCGGTACAGTTTATTTTAAGCCATTGATAAGGTTTTTATTTTATTTAAGCTTTATTTATCGTGCTCTTTTGTGATTTTATTTTTTTTTTTCAGTGTTCAGTTTAATCATGCGAAACTTTTTATGCACTACAGAAAGTCCTTTGATTCCTCAATACTAGTTTAACTCATTCTTATCTTTTTATTTGAAAACTTTATTTTCTTGGCAGTACTGAGTTTTTCAATTAGTTTGCTTTCATCATTATTGCTACCTTTCTTCTCCACCAGAACTTTTCATAAATCATTACCATTCGTTTTAAAAAAGTGGTTTTCCATAAAAATTTTAGAGACGAACTGCTGTGAACATTTTTCGACATTCCAACTTTTATTTCAGTTATTGATTATAAGGTGATGGAGGGATCACTAAGTTTAATTCTTTTCCAGCATCTCATTTATTTATTATTGTTTCAGGAATGAGGTCGTGTCGTTATTTCAAAGCTTCGGTAGATATGCATCAAGTATCAGGGAAGTTGATGAATTCCGTCGTGCAATGATTTAATTTTTTATTAACAAAATTTCTTTAGGAAAGGAACATGGAGAACGAGATAGTCTATGTTTTGTTCTTTAGGAATTGCTGAAATTCAGCCATTTCCAAATGATTTTTTGTGTTTCAAAACTTGTAGCATCATAGGTATCATATGATTTAAACCAATTTTCGTTTCTTTCCAGTCACAATATTGTTTCAAAACATAACTTTACAAATGTCACTCAGTTCAGTAACCTTATCCAATGTACTATTTATATTTAAAATACCTGAGCTTCGAAATATTGTACATGTTCGTCCTATATCCTTAATCAAAAGAAAGAATTAAAATTACCATCTTTTCCAAGAAAAATGTAAATTATTTTCGTTCCGCTGGGTCTCAATCTTTTGTATTCTCTTTGTTACTGGTATCTATTAAGTTATTGTTGACGCGTGACAGATCTAATCTTTTCCTGATTTCAAATCAATTTATTAATTTAATAATTGCCACGAATAATAATGATGTTACCTAATAGTTAATAAAACTAGCTGCTACCTTTCCTGTTAATGATATTGAGTAATATCTGATAGGAAAGGAATAAGGAATGAACTTCATGGAATCGATGAAAATAAGGTTTCGAGATTTTTTATTAGAAAAGTGCAAAAAAGATCGTTTTCAGATCTTTTTGTATCTGTTCATCGTTCGTTTTTTGGGAAAAAAGAAAAAAATTCATTTTTTTCTTACGGGTGCTACTTTTCAGATTTTTGGAAACTTTTGTTATTGTTTTCTTGGAAGCTTTAATTACATTATTTCCAATTAAATTTGTTCATTTCTAATATTTTTATGATGTAAATATAGTACGTCGTATCGAATCGCTGAATTGGTAAATTTTTTTTCATTTTTTTTTCTGTTCATATTGGTAATAAATTGGAATTTCTTCTCAAAATTTATTTTGTATTAATTTATCACTTCATTTGTTCTTAATGTTATATGTAATAAAAAGATTTTAATGCCGGGATTTCAAGCGGAATTTGCTGGAAAATTCGACGCATCTAAATTCAAGGGTCCGGATTTCATTATTTGAGAATGTATTTGATGACCCGAGTGAAACTTGACGACCGTGGTATCAAACGTCGGGTGTTAAACAAAGATTGGTTGGAGTCGCGCTTTTTTTGCTATTATTTTGTATTTAAGAAGATTGTTAATAGAAGAGATGGCATAATTTAGCATTATGACTCAGTATTGGAAATTTATGCAAAAGATTTGCAAAATTGAGAAGTTATAATAATATGTATGTGATTAGAGCTGTGGATCCTTTAGAATACTCACCTGATGCCGTATGTTCGGCTGTCAAGAGTTACATTTACAGTAACAGTGATAATGATCAAGCACGAATGTATCAACAAATTTCTTTTTAATTGCTTTCACTGAGAAGGATTCCGTAGAAAGAATATGTTTATTTATCAATTTATTTGGATAAATTATGACGAAAACTCATAAAAACAGACATGAATGAACACTGTCAGTGCATTTGGAAATTAAATCATGTCAACAAAATAGTGGCAGAAACATACAGTGAGCAAATGTCATGTATGAATGTTAAGTGACATAACTCAGTCGAAAAATCGACCATACCGGAACATCGAAACGGCGATGAAGATGGCCATAAATAATATGAATAACTAAATTGAACATTTTCATCAGAAATGAACAAGTAATTAAAGATTTGTTTACAGTGACCGCAAAAAATAATCCATGATATTGAGATTGTGTCTTCGTATTATTTACAAATTGTTATTTCTGGTAATGCAAATGTTTCTTAATGTTAATGGGCAATGATCAGCAGTGGTAGTAGAAAAACTGTTGTCCATAAATACGGTTTACTATATGATCAAGATCTACAAGAAATGTTAGATAATTTTGAAGATTCAAATATACTTTTCAAGAACTACAATCAATCTTGATTATTTCCAAGGTCATGTGATTAATTCTTAATTTTAAAAAGATATGAAAGAAATACTTCGAAAAAGATCCAAATAAATCTTCGGAAAAGTTCGACTAATAATATCACAATAATAAAAATCAAGAAGGAAGCATAGAAGACTAAGATTAATTTTGAAAAAAATAAAAGTACCATAAACAAGAGACTTCGTATTCTATGCATTAACATGATCTTGTTGAAGTTCCGCTATGATCAGTTGACAAAGTTTTTGCGGATCTCTTTCATCTGGAAATGCTTCTATTACAGTCAATACGATTTGTTTGGGAAACAACTGACACAGTACATTTTGTAATCGATGCCGTTCGTTTACCGTCTCCGGATAAATTGTTTTAGATGATCTGGAAATAGTAGATTTCTACTTCATTTATGTTACAAATTTAGAAATGATCGATTTCCAGATTTTAAGTTTTAGAAGTCTTTCAAAATTTGAAATTTTTTAAACACAGGTTAAAGCTACATGATCGTTCCGAGATTGTACAAAGATATTTGAAGTTCTGCAAAGAAGATGCATAACAACTTCGATTAGGACTGCCGATACGGAAGGAGAAAATTATTACCTTATTAAGCTTGGTTTCGGTTCATTTCTTTGAAGAGCTGAAGATGAAGCAAGCAAACGTGGAGATTTGATAGTTTGTACTTCACTCGAATCGCTTAAAATATCTGAATTTGGAATAAAACTTTGCGATGACGACAAATCACTGCATAAGTTGGAATATAATTCGTTGCCTGAAAGTATGCTATGCAACTGCTGCTGGCAGCATTTCAAATTAGTTGAAATTTCTAAATTTTAAAGAATCGAAAAGAACTTTATTGACAATAATCATCATGGATTATTTAATTTTTAAATTATTCGACTCATTTTGGATAGAGATGTGAAGTGTATGCGAACTTGGCAATGAAAATCTTCTAAAAAAGTTTTCAACTATATCATTTAATCTATTTCTCTTAATAGTACTAGCATATGTCTAGTTAATTAACAAGCAATGATTAAATAGAATTTTAACAAAGTACATCTTTAGAAAATGAATAATTATGAAAATAGTGGTGGATAGAAACTGACTCTGAAAAGAAACTTCTACGAATTTTTCGATCTTTACTGCTTTCCTTTTTTCAATTTCAAGAAAAATTAAAAAAATTTGAAAGAAACATACCATTAGGATAGGTTAAACCAATGTATGGATAGGGCGAATAAACGGCAGGTATTGTTGTACAATTATAACAGACTAAAGAATTACATCTGATTATAGGTGTTAAGGACAGGGAAGGCTTCGAATTTATCACTTTTGATAAGGACGAGCAGTGATGATTACGAATTTGATGAGTATAGTCTAGTGATAATGGTAGATTCTGAAGAAATGGAGTCTGCTGGACGACAGGAACAGAAAGTTGAGATGGCCGTGAAGGAAGTATGGGTTGTGTCGCTTCCTTCCGATGATAACTCAGTGGAGTCCACATCAGCTTCTAAAATTTAAACTTTGCTCCCACAATTGAAATATAAAAAATCAATATATTGGTTTCTTAATCTTGGAGAATTAAAATAACTTGCTTTGCCGTCATATACTATCACTTTCTCCAAAGTTGATTTATCCAAACTTTGTGTTCGAACGACTGCTGGATGATCTCGAGAAATTGCCGTTGGTTGAGATGTGTCTGCAAATAAGACCAGTTTTTTCATGTTTGATATTACTGATATAGTATCTTGGATTAGGTTCAAAATGGAAATTATCCATAGTTGCGAATAAATTAAAAATACAGCTCAGGCTTGAATATCGATTCACTTTTATCTGACTACAAATGCCAAGAACAGAAATTTCACTTCAAGCATTTTAAAATCTTTGTCAAATAAAGTAAGGTTAAAATATTTTTCTGGTCAAATTGTGATTTTTCCACTTTGGATAAATTAGAATTCTAATCCTAATAGAAAAATTTTCAAAAAGTTACCAGTTACTAAAGAAAAGAGTTCTTTTTTTCTTTTCTAGAAAACAATTTTAAACAAATAAAGCTTGTTACAAAAGAACAAACAGGTAGAAAGAAACTGTCTTTGTTGTTTTTCTTTCATCAATCGATCCGTAACACTGATATGAATACCGTTCGGTCTTTCCGGATGGTAATATCTAATAAAGATGAAAGTATCATTTAAATTTTATAACAGATAAGCAATAAAAATTCTTTTTTATATGAAGTATCTAAATTTTCTCGGTTTCTTTTTTCAACTTTCGAAATTATTTGAAATTGCTTACAAACTGATCTTCACTTTTTCGAATTCTCAAATTTGTTCAGATTTTTCGATAGTTCCATTCTTGCATCAAATCTTACTTGCATTTATTGCCATAAGTGCATCTCCGTGCATATGGGCAAACTTGGGACTGAGATTGTTGATTTCCCTTCATCAAGAATTGTGCCAACTTCGGTCCATGTCTTCCAAGTGGGTCATCGGGTGGCATAAATCTTGCAAAATAAGCCAAAAAATCTTTGGGAATTCAAGGAAGCATAAATATCATACATTGATCTATAGATATTAAGTAAATAGGAGTTTGAGATATTGCTTCCTACGGCAAATTTAGCTGGAATTCATAAGATTTGACATTCGAAAGAAGCAAGGTTGATCAAAAAAAAAAAAAAAAAAAAAAAAAAAAAAAAAAAAAAAAAAAAAAAAAAAAAAAAAAAAAAAAAAAAAAAAAAAGAAAAAAAAAACGAAATCAAAAAAAAGATTGATGAAAATAACACACGAATCAAATTTTTGAAACAACTGTAATAATAATAAAATGAACTGAAGCGAAATTCAGTCAGAAGGATTATAATACACTTTCAAGACTTCAATACTCGCTTCTGTAATGAGATCCTGAGAAAAATGTTATGGACACTGCCACAGAAATCTTCTTATTTTAGAGTTTTGTCCATTAAAGTTCCAAAATTATTGCTTATCAGAAAGAAACTATTATCAGGTTAGACATTAAAAAAAAAAAGAAATGAAGAAAATCCCTTGTAAAGCTTTAAAAGGAAACGAAATTTTAGAAAGATATGAAATAAAATCAAACCTTCCATCAACGAATGAATACATTAAAAGTCTTTGATCGACTAGCGTGCGATATTGTGGATTTTCTTTGATTAAATCTCGATATTCATCATTACTAACTATTACTGCATCCTTTTCTTCAGCTGTTTTCAGGATATATCGATCATCATGGCAAACAATTCGACGTCCATTAATGCGACGCGATGGCGTCCATACCTGAATACGTTCACTGAATCATGCAATTATCATCACTATCTTTTCTTGATCTTCATCAAAACTTTTTAAATTCAATCCTAAAATTTCAAAAATAATTGACGAAAAATAGAATGAAATTTTGATAAATTATAGATCAATGTGAGTAAATCCAAGTATTTTTTTTAAGATGATAAAAGAGCGATTTCATCTGGAACAAATTTCTTCCCTTATAGTTTACTTTTTTTTTTTTTTTTTTTCAATGAGAAAGAGTACCTTAACCGTCTTTGTTGCTTTTATTCAATCAAAGAAAAAAGGAAGTAGGGAAAGATAAACGATTAACCAGAATATTTTCTTTTTCTAATTCGAAAAGTATATGTTGATCCGTGATTGGGCAGTCCGAACGAGCTGTTTCACGTCGAAATTGCGGAACGAAAACAATTATGTCCGTATGACCACGATTACGGAAAAATTCTACACATTCACGTATACCACGACAAGAAAATATCTCTTTGCGGCCATGTCTAAAATTTTCTTAACTTTACTTGCATAATCTCTTTCTACTGCTTGATTGATAAATTGATTGCAATAAAAAAGATCAATTTTCTCAATACCACATACAACAACTACACCAAAACTTCGCAAATAAAAATCTGCAACAAATAAAAGGCTATGCTTTATGTAAGTCTATCGCAATCAAATATCCATATCGAATTTTATATAAACTCATCTCGAAAGGCTAATTTAAACAGACATTGAAATTCATGATATACTTGGAAGAATAAAAAATAATGAGTTAAAAGGAATTTGAAATGAATTCATTGATTTTATTCAACTAATAGACAAATATTTGATGATTGTTTTATTGTTTATGGTTCTGTGATACTTTCAAATTGCTTGAGAAAAATGATATTCAAAGTTTATTTTATCGAAAGAACAATGTAAGTGACAAAACTGTAAGGCATATTTTCTTTAAAAATATAAAACTCCGAAAATGTGAGCAAATTTTTTTGCTAAACTGTCAAAAATTATTGTTAATTTATATTTAATTCTAACTTCTTTCTTGCTGTTTTTTTTTTTTTTGTTATTGTTTGCAGAACTCAAATTTCCTATTTGTTATTTGCCAGTAGAAAATGCTCTTCGCATTAGGCAGATATGAAGAACGAACTTATCTAATGTTAATGCTCAAGTATGAAATGAATGGAGCAACTACTTTCGCTCCAAAAATATCATTCTAGAATTTCAATATGACATAATTAGAAAACTTAATTTTAAATCGAAAATGGATGTTAAATTTTTCAGTGAGGTGCATTAAGTGAACAAAACAAACGTCATAGCGATATTGGAACCATCGATAACGATACTACGAAGTTCTGCAGTGGGTTTGTTTGGCGATCTATTTTTTAACATTTTCGAACTTCGATCCATGAATCCAGGTCCAAGCTTGATCAGCTCATCAAGTATTTGATCCTGAAACTTGATCTGCACATGAATTAAAGCAGCATCAAATAATTTAACTTCATATCAAATTTTGTTATTTAAGAAAAATTTACGAAATTGATCCTTAGTATTAGCTCGAGAATTATCTTCTTAAAATTACCTCTAAGCCTAAGTCTAAGCCTAAGCTATCAAGTTTACTCAAAATGTCGATGTTTTAGATAATACCAGTAAAATGTCAATGTCTAATAGTCCCCGTAGTATTCATCTGTAATATTCAATTCCAACCGGAATTGCAGTTAGCAAAAATTTGTGCTTGTGCCATTAAATTAACCTTAACAAGCACCGGATTTTCACATTCCACAAAGGATTTGTTAAGGAAGATCAGCAGAAATGTACTGCAAACATAGAATAACTGCATTTAAGTTGCTGTTAATTCAGTAAAATGAAATTTAGTTGGAGAAGGAAACAGATTGTTTGGATAGAAAATATTGGAATGCAGAGAGAGCATCGAAAATATAATTGAATTAAGTATGAAGTTGTACTGAAGAAGTTGAATTAAACATGAAATTGAACCGAAGAAGCAGCACCATCGATGATTTCATAATGTCTCTTACTTCATCACGTTTTTTTTTTTTTCAGATATATGGGAAAAAAGTCATCATCTTGCTTTTTATTTCCAAAATTATATATAAAGTAATACAAAAAAAAAAAAAAAAAAAAAAAAAAAAAAAAAAAAAAAAAAAAAGAAAGGAGATAAATCAAAAATAGAAAAAAAATCTGTTTTTTTTAAAAACTTTCTTGTTTTAGTTTAATAAATCCGTCAAACCAAATTATTTTTATTTTTTCTTTATTTTCTGGAATGTTCAAATTATTTTTATTCCTTGCACAAACCCAAACAAATATTATTAAACGGGTATAACATTGTCGATTTGCAATGATTTTTGGAGATGTTAAAGCAAATCGATAACAACATAAATTTTTTTAAATTTGAAGCATGAATTTAAATTGCCATATGATTTGCCCAGCCTGATCTATTTCTAGTAGTGCATCTCTTTTACAGGATACTTTACCACTTTTATAAGAAAAAACTTCCAATATAGTGAAATATACATACTAAAATACCAGAAAAGGCTAACCGTTTCAATCAAAATGCTGATAGGAAAGTTGGAATGAAATTAAAAAAAGAATACGAATTGGAATTGAATTAAAAACCAATGAAATCAATCGAACTCGAATTTCCCTAGTTTTCCTACCTGTCTGGCACCAATTCCGAGCTTTCCGAGAACAATTTCTAACTGCTCCATAGAATATCCAAGTCTTGTTGCGAAATCTATATTCTGAAGAAATTGTTGTTGTTCATTTCTTCTATCTGTTATATTTGATTCTGTATCAGTCATGCTTATCTGTGCGATATCCTTCGTAATATTATCCGATAGTTCCCGCGACAACGGACTTTGCGATTCTTCCGAGCAACTCGAATAGCAGGAATCTTGTGATTCTAACATATTGCTAGATGTTGCCTTTTTGCTGCTGAAGTTTACTGTTTGTCGGAAAAGGCCGAAATAATTTTAGCATAAATATATCTAAATAATCAAAATTTTGTATTCTTCAAAAAAACAAGTGTGATATCTTTTTCTTTTTTTTCAGAAAGCATGTAAATAATGATAAGCGATTGTAAGTTAACAAACAAAGTAAAACTTGTGTTGTTTGTTGACTATAATTATTATTTTTACGTTTAAGTTGGTATTTATCAAATGATTCATCACTCAAGATGAATATAAATGAGTGTTACCATATCTAATGTAATTCTCATCTTTGTTTGCGATTACCAAGTTTTATCTATCGGGAACTAATTCACACGCAAATGCTTCCGGTCTTATGATCTACCTTACGCACAATAATAGGAATATGATAAAGGGACTGCTACCGGTTGGAGGAATTTTCAACTCAGAACTGATTTGAGTAATGCAGTGATCTATACTCCTTCATTCATCACCTAACATATGTCCATCATCAACCAATCTCCCAAATAATATCCCAGCTATCAGCAATCAAGAAGAAAATTCTATATTGCTACTGTCGAGCGATATTCTTACCAACTATCATTAATTCGACGATAAACTCTCCATCAACGATATTATTTGAATAATTATTATCTGTAATACCTAAGAAAAATAATTTTTCACGACACTTTTGAAAATTAAAGAAAAAAAAAACTATTTAGATTATTCTTCTACCTAGCATTCAAAAAGAGCACTTGAAAATTCCCCAACTCAGAAAATCGAACTAGATTGCGGAAAAACAAGGCAAAAAATTGAGGACAAAAATCTAATCTATAATGTTCAAGAATAATAAGATTAAGATCAGTAGAATCAAACAATAATGAATAATTTGGCCATGTTTCCAGTATTGTCCAGTGATTTTGAGACAGTTCTGGCAAAATACTGTATGTACATTTATATGCATAGTGGAGAGACATGATTTCATCCTATATTTTAATCTAATAGATGAATTACGAGCTATTTGGCTTCGAGCAAATTACCTGACTAGTTGCTGCTGTTCGTAAAAGTTGTGCTGTATAATTGGAATAGTTGTTCCATCAAAAAATCGTCGCAGATACGGATATTAGTCGTTATTTGCAGTTGATATACCTACTTGCATCTCAACTGGCACTGCATGTCAGATAGAAAGTTCTCGTGCTAAGGTTAGATATTACAATTTGGTGATTCTGGAATGAAATGAACAATTAATCGATCATTGAATTTATCAATTTATCGCTTGCAAATTTTATCACATATACCTGATCATTTAGCAGGTGGCTTATTAATTATCAATTTATGCAAACGCCTAATTGACAAGCAACCTATCAGTTATCAGTTTATACAAAAGTCTAATAACAATAGGGAAAAATCCACTGAAAGATATGAATATATGGTGGCAAAAGAAATGAAACACAGCACAACAAACATACACAGCGCTCCGATCAAAGCAAATTTATTTTATTACAGTGGCTTTTGCTTTTGTTGAATGAATATGTGCAGATAGATACATCAGCAGTAGAGCAAATGTACAGAATTTGAATAACGAAGGTCAATTTTATCAGTAGCAGATAAGGTGATTACGAATAATTTGCTTACTGCATGGATTGTAAGAATGATGGAATGAATCCTGAGAATTCCGTTTGATGTCGATGCTATTGTCGCATTAACTACCGAGAGACAGATTGCTCGAATGAATTTTTTGTTGATAGAAATGAATTAAAATCGACACTTTTCTGTAACTCTACTGTTTCTTCAGAAAAAAGGATTGAATCTATCTGAGGATTGGATAAGAACGATAATCATGTATGAAAGAATATTGTCTGTTTGTTCTCTCTGAGAAATGTTGTCGAGAAGTAGAGGAAAACAGTGACCTTCATGGCTATCTCTGGGAAAGATTCTAGTAATCATGCATTTCTTGCAAAAAGTAAATTGATTGGAATATTTGGAAGAAATCTGTGTTGACTGTCATAATTTTGTATTGTCGTCTTGAGGATTACTATTAGTGTTCGTCGGCATTAGATAAAATGACAGCGTCGGATGACAAATTTTACATTTCTCATAGCATGCTGTAAAAGATCATTTTTGTACCAACCGGAATAGTTTCGCTTCCTTTGATCTTGCAGTAGCTCTTCGCAATATACATATATATTGGGATAAGTTAGTATAAAACAAGAAATAATTATTAAAAAATGGAAATAATGATAACATTTCAAATTCAAAAGAAGTGAATGGAACACGAGGTATAATGAATCATACTCCAATTTTATCAAAATGTTAAATGACTTTTAGACGACGTGTAGAATTACACCAGAGTTAACTTTTAGTCATGACCTGGATTGATTGATTTCAGGATTTAGATAAAGCCTGTTGCTTATTTAAAGCGGATTTAACAACATCGATGTATACGTAATATATTTAAAGCGGGTTTAGGTATATGTAAGAGATATCTCTTATTTTATATCTCTTTATATCTCTTATAAACACTGCTCTCTGTTTTTTCTGAGATTAAATTCAAGCTGCTATCAAATACAGTAATTAAGGAGGAAAAAAAGGCAGATAGAAGGATAGACAAATTTAATCTATCATTGTTTACGTCAACAAAGTTCCGGTGTGAAGCACAAATGAAAACACCCAAAAGATATTCTTATTTGCTTAGCAACTAACGAAGAAAAAAATAAGCTGTTCAACAAATTTTCGGAGAAAATCTTGATAATAGTACCATTGTGTGATTATTGTGAAGCTTTTGTTGGGATGCAAGAAATGCATCGATTTTCGGTAATCGTTGAGAAAAACTGAACGTCCCGTCGGGACTGAAACAGGAGTTCACAGCATATGATTGCCTAAGACATCAGGTTTTTACAAGCATTGCTTCCGTTCCGCGTCGCATTGCAATCAACCGAGCAGGTTTATTTTGATGGAAGCGAGTATGGCAAAAGGGCAAATTCTGAGGGACAAAGCCTACGTACGCAACCTTGCAGAATTTCCTGCTTCATAGGACACTATTTCTTTTGCCTTCACGACTGTTTACTAATGCTTTTATTGTTTGAAATAATTAGCATTGTTAAATTTTCTGCGGAATGTAAGATATTGAGAGGAATTTTTTCAAGAACTTTTTCAAAAAATACTGGTTCGAATAAAAGATGAACGCATCTTATGTCCTTACAGCCTTTTATCTCAGTGACAAGCCCTCAGGGATAACATTGATGAAACAATGATAAAAACAAGCAAAGACAATCTTTCAAGACAAAATTCATTAATTAACTAATATTCTACCGATTACATAAGAGACCTAATTTCCAATAGTCTATGATCATTTAGTATTCAAAAGAAATAGAGAGTTTTAAATGGTTTAATTCATGAAAATAAGTCCACTTTCTCAAACAATCTGATTGCAAAAAGCAGAGCAGTTCTAAGTCTGGCAAAGTCAGCATGAAAAAAAAAAAAACAATTGAGAAATTTTCTTAAATAATGTCAAAAAAATTAATTGTCTGGAAGGCAAAGTATTTTTTTTTTTTGCCTTTCCTGAATATTTAATATAGCGAAAATAATTTCTTCACATCGCTGGCTGGTACTGAAATAGTCTGTGATATAGTATAGGAATAACACTGCCGGTAACATCACGCATGCATGCATTGCTCATGCAAATCAAGTAAATTATAGATTGGAATGTATATTATTATGTTCATGCACATACTCTTCAAAATTTTTGACCATCAAATGAGTTAATAAAAACAGAATGCTATCGTAATTCAGTGACAAATAAATTAAATAAATAAGCAAACAATCACTAATCTGTCTCCCCACTTTGATGAATTGAAATGCAGTTGCAAGTAAGCTCAATAAATTCAAATTCATATGTTCGACTTATTAGACCGCTATTAGTGGCTTATATCAGTAATCCAATAATATCTCGCAGTCATCGTTTGATTAACAGCAATTGTTCAACCAGATTTATTTATAGGCGTCTCAAGTTGAAACTTGAAAACATTTGTCTGAAGTTTCTGGAAAATACGAGATTCTCCATTTTGATAGTATCCAACTGTTGCCATACAAATACCAGTGAAGTATTTTTCGTCAGAATTTATCAGAAAGTTATTAGAATGATTTTATAGGATTCATAATGCATTGCATAAGACTTGCTAGTGCTTCTTTTCCTCAGTATAGCCTGATTGCGCAATGAAGCTGTTACATTCGGTAAAGTGAATGATTAGAGGAATTGTGGGACGAAACGTCTTCAATCTATTCTCAAACTTCCAATGAGTATGACGTCTTGCTTGAATGACACGTTGATATTGAATGTGTGCTTCACTTGGGTCATTTTTGGTAAGCAGACTGGCGCGCTGTTGGATGAATCAAACAATCAGTTAAAAGTATAAGTTTTCCATTCAAGCGTCATCCATTTTCAGGATTCCTTGAAAAATGGAACTGTATATATAGCAGAAATATTTGAAACAAGAGATGACTGTTCGCTCGATATGCTACTGCCGCTCCGTCTGGTATGAGAAAAGAATGATCAGTTTGACGATGGTGACATATTTCAGTTGGTCATTGTCACCGACATTCAAGGTAAAGAGGAGGGAAGATTGAAAGGAAGAGTCTGTGAAAAGCCCGTAAAAGTCATCAAACAGGAACTGAATGCTATGGAAGGAAGTTAAGACCTGTTCTTTCACAACTTCATTTTTATTTATATTCGTTCTTTTTTTTTTCAAGAGAACTCTTTAATTTAATACATTTACGCAACAGCATCACCAACAACAACAACAATCATTCACATAAATTGAACAATAGAAGAGTGAAAAACAAGAAAATCTGATGGGCGTTGTTTATTACGTTACAGAAACAAAGATATAGTTCGAAGCGAATTCTCATATTAGAAAGTTTATGTTTAGGGCTTATGATTCTAACACTTAATCACACATTATCTCTTGCTCGAGACTTCTCATTGATATGATCAGTGGCAGCAGTTTAATACTGTCAATACTCAAAATTTTCGAAATTTCTAATATGAATCAACCTTGATTTCATTTGATCTGAATATATCGCTGATACATAATTTTATCTTAGTAGATTGCTGATATCTCAAAGATTTCGCTAACTTCAATCAATGGATTCATTATTTAATTAAATCGATGAAAAATAAAAAAGAAATGAAAAGAGCTGCAAAAATTTAAAACAAAAAAAAAAAAATACAAAAAAAAAATAGAAATTCTCTTTGTGGTAGAACCTTGTTTCTGTTATTCAACAACATTCACAATTCTTCACTTCTCCTAATAATCACAGTAAGTCATAGAAATCACAAAATATTCTTTCTATATTAACTTAAAATATTAATTTATTTTCTATTGCGGATTGTAGAATTTAAATCGGATCACCAATTATAAGCAGTAATCAAATTAAATAAAATATTCCCATAAATCTAATAATGAAAGTAAATTAATATTTTTAAAAATGCACATCCAATGTAATGCTATCCATATCAAGACTAGAGATAAGTCTCAAATATTTCAATTTTGAACTGCTTGCTTCCTTTTCCGGTTCTTTACTTTCATCGCTTTCATGTATTATTCTGGAATCATTATTTTTGCGTTAGTGATAAAAAGATACGTCAAGGTCAATCTAAGTTATACTGTTTTTTATGAAAATGTTTTGCAGGAGACATTTCATTATAGTTTGAAAATGAATACATTCAAGCTATAATAAAATGTCAAGAGTGGATTTTTCAGATGAAGAACAAAAAGTGCTGATGATTAGAATAGAAACAAGCTGTGCCGTTGAACGAAACCTAATGTCTTATATATTAAAATTATGCTCTGCTTATATCTTCTTTTTCATAAAGTCATGTATCTTAGTCACAACGAAGGATTTAAAAATATAGATCGATATTCCAATTTTTGAATAATTTCGTTTTAAATTTTCTTAAAATTCAGAAAAAGAGCGTTCAGAATATGAAGAAGATTAAGTAAATAAAATGTTTGAGAAATTTCTCATAAATAATTTTTATCGCTGTGTAGCTGAAAATATAGTGTGAGTCAAAAATAGTGAAGTATCGTGAGTGGCAACTGTACAACAAAGAAGTTTGGATTGCATAACAAGTACAGCAATATCGAATCTCATGAAACTGGATTTTTTTTTTTTTTCTAAAAAATCGAAACCACTTCGTTATGTTCACAACTTCAATTAGATAAATAATTGATTGCTTGAATCACTGAAACCGATACGCAATTTCTAGTAAGCAAAAACAAATTCTATAGACTAGTTTTTTAAAGTCTAAGAAGATAATTTTGTTCTAAATTATTATTTTTCAATTTTTAAAAATATACCCAAAATTTTGGCTATGTGAATTCAATCAATCAATTTTTCTGCATATTTCTGCATAATATTTACATATTTATTCTTGAAATTAAGATATATTCATGCTAAAGTGAATTAATATTAAGTAACCTAAGTTCGAATATTATCTTTTTTTTTTCTAAAGCTTTTGCTTGACAAGTTTCAGCTATGCAATTTTATAATTTCATGTTTTTTGCACGAAATTTTAACAAATTATTGAATATTTCAAAATTAAATATATGATGGAGATGATTGTCAGAAATGAAAATGCTGCTCGTGCGAAGGAGGAGAGGAAGGAAGCTTAAGTTATACAGAGCTATGTGAAGGAATAAAATACTACTCTACCGTAGTCATTATCAGTAAGATTATCAGATCATTTAGTCCAATT
Organism: Onchocerca volvulus; assembly: GCA_000499405.2. Classification (NCBI taxonomy): domain Eukaryota; kingdom Metazoa; phylum Nematoda; class Chromadorea; order Rhabditida; family Onchocercidae; genus Onchocerca; species Onchocerca volvulus. The sequence goes on along the minus strand of HG738137.1, from coordinate 7,231,498 downwards.
TTTCTCAGTGTTGATACTTTTAACATATTATATGAGACATTTCACGACATATGATCAAAGCATCTGATCTCAGCCAGCTTATATAAAACATCTGATGCTTCCGAGAAAATTCTTTGAAATTTACTATGAAATATTTGAATTAAATAGCACTAAAGAATGTTGGTTCATGCGACGATACGTCGTTTTCGGTGCTTACTTATATTTCTTGATCTTTTCAGTCAAATTATTTGCAACATTTTCACTTTCAAATAACGTTTAAACATAACATTTTTTTTTTTTTTTTTAATTTGAAAGCAGTAAGATTGTCAGTATTGATATGTTGATGGTATTGTCTGCATGCATTTCTATCAGTTTCAAAGGCAGGCGGTTCATTTAAATGTAAGAATGTTTGTGAATGATGGCTGCATGCATATGGCATGCATCATTTCATTGATGAAACTTCTCTTTTTTAAAATAAACGTTTTCGCATTTCCAATTCTTTTTTCAATTCCTCTCACACCTTCGCAGATTTGGATCAGTATTCTCCTTCTCCAGTCGTTTCCTCCTAATGCATTGAAACACGTCCCAACGCGTTTTATTAAGTGATTTGCGTTTTAATCTGCGTATTTATGATTATCTACGCAGACATTTGCGAGTGCATGTGCACGTACGTATTAATACAACCGTGTATACGATGTAATGAGTTTGGTTGATGGAGGAAGTGAATAAAGGGAGCTAACGAAAAAAGTGAGAAAGGCAACCACTCATCTTCTCCGGTTTTTTGATCCAAATTTGAAATTTCTGATTCGGAATTCATTTTCTGCAGCCCATAAATTTCCAAAATACTTTGCTTATGCATTGGTGGTTGCGAAAACTATGGTTGAAAACTGGCTTAAAATTGTTGATTGTAATAAATTCTTTAAAGATAATAAATTATCAGGAAGTCGATCTGGACATCTTATCTCTTTGTTAGAGTTCAATGATCAGTCGTATGAAAAAGGCCACAAAATTATAATTGAGCGAGATGATCATATGGCCAGCAATGATTGGATTAAATTAAACAGTTTAGCGATGAGAAACCTTCTCCGAAGTTCTATCATGTGTCAAGTCAACAGTAGAGATCACCTGCACCAAACGGCTAAACAATCCTCGTTGTTGTCCTATTACAATGATAATTATGCATATTTGTTAATATAATAACGCTGATTAATTGGTGGGCAATTAGATCAAGATAAGTGTGATTAAATATTTATTAGGAGCAATTATATACATATAAATAACAATTTCATAATTATTAATAATTTAGATCATTGAATAATATCTGAGAATAACGAAACGTGTGATTACAAACATAAAATTGCACAAGGCTTTTAATTTCACCCTTCACAAAAAGACACGTTATGATAATTTATTGAAGCCATAAAACTTAACCACTAGACACTTAACAATGATTTATTCGCAAATCTTGCCACTAATTGTAGAAGCATAGGAGTAAAAGACATAATATATTTGCCCGTGGACGATTTATCAGTAGCCATTATCTATACTATTATATGTACTTCGACAGAGAAGAGTTATCAATTTCATTGCTGTTATCGCTCGATTGTCAACAAAGACCTCCGCATACCTTCCTTCCCTTCTTCATCTTTTATATATTATTGCTGCAATAAAAATCGAAATAAATCTTAATTTGTATCACATTTAAATATCATTAAGAGATAAAAAACGAATTTTGGCTTTCAAATAGCATCACCACTTTCTCTCGTAAAATTTAATTTGAATATGTTATCGTGATTGGAATTGGCTATGATTAAACAATATCAAGACATGATGAGACATATGGTCAACAGCTTCAAGCAGAACGAGGAATAATCACCATTCTTTGGATAGCGAAGATCATCCAGTTCGAATCACTAATGTTCCAAACAGCTGGGAGATTAAAAGGTATGGTTTGATGGTTGGCATTTTATTCATTTTTTGAAGCCAGACGAACGTTTCTTTATCTGATATTTAGTAATATCATCATCTAAAAGGATTGTTTACTGAATGGCCTAATAGATCTAATTACTCCATCAACAGCAATGTATTGAATGGCTTTTCAAGGAACCAGTAATGTTGATGCTTAAATCTTTAATTTACAAGTTTGCAAAAAGAATTCTGAATGATGAATGGCAACTTTCATATACATACATTATAGAAGATATAACCGAAAAAAACTGGGAGATTCCATTAAACATGATCATACAATGCATGGAATTATTGACAAAGAAATTGTCAGAAAAATCGAAAGATGTAATTATTGTAAATAAGGATTTAAAATTCAAGTACAGCGACGATAGTTTCAAAGGGACCAACAAGCAGATAAACATGTTTCCCGCCAAAACGCTTCGATTAACAGCTAAACAAGTGAAGTCGACCAATCATGAGACGACACAGATTGGAGATCAGGTAAGGGAGAGAAACCCAGAAAAGATTTAAAAGGTAGGATTTTGGACTGATGCTAGAATCAGGAATAATTAATTATTCCTATACAATTCGCGTCACTGTTTTGACTTAACGCATTTAGCGTGATAGCATGAATCGATCACGTAAATAATTGATGCCTAGTATTTGTATGAGAAATGAACCATTACTAATTCTGTTCATGTGTTTGAGAGAATTTCAACTATCTTATATATGTATTCCATAACTTCGAAAATGTTTTCCCTCTGATGTTTATATTTAAATTTTAATAAGAATTGAAAATCGCACGGCACCAGCAGACAAAATTCTTTTCATATGCAAATTCAATATTCCAGTAGGCACTAATATGCTATGCATATTATTTGGGCCAGCTGTCGATTTGTTGGGAGATAATTATTCGAATGTTCAAAGAGAAAGAAGCAATCTCCCCTGTTCGCGCTCACTATTCTGAACAAGTGAAAGGTTAAGATATTTATTAAACCAAGCTTTGGTTATTAATAGATAGAAGTCGTTTGTGGAATTGCGTCTGTTATTCATAATTTTTGATCTTTCAAAATTTTCCAACTAACAAGCAAATGTTGCCTTATTCGTTCAGCAATTTACTAGAAAAATGAGGTAGGATACGAATGCAGGAACTTGGAACATAAAGGAGACGAAACGGAGAAGAGATTTCAGAAGACAATCTTGATTGGCACTCATTTGATTAGTAATAGAGAAGATGCCAGCCAGGCTGATACAAGATTAATGCTGAATGATTGACCAGCAAGCTTTAGTTAGCTAAATGGACGAAATGGTTTGCTTGTTGGAGAGAGAGTCGGGAAAGGTAAACTTTGTGTGCGCCAAGGGGGCCATTCCGACTTCGGCGATCCATCATGATTGAGGATTGGATCGAACTTCCTTCCACCATCGAGGCATCATCCATCCATCCCATCCAGAAATTGTCTGCTTGTTATTCGGTCTGGGCCCTTCCTTGCAAGCATCCATCCATCCAGTAGTCAATCGTCTGAGCCATCCATCAAATGAAGGAAGGCGGGATAGGGTACGGGCATTTAATCATTCTTTCCCTCCCCGCCCCCGCTCATCAGCTTATATTTTCCATTTTTCCTCCCTTTTCCTTCCACGCAGTCCAAGTATTCATTCCTCTCCTTTCAATCAACTCTTTCTTTGTTTTGTAAGAGAAGAAAAAGAGAGAGAGAGAGGGAGAAAGAAAGGGTTAAAAAAGGGAAGGAGAATGTTATATGGAATCTATTTTGCAATCCTTTCTCTTACATTTCTCCAGTATCTCTCTCCAAATTTTAACCCAATCCATCGTTATTCGAAAAGACCGAAGGGTAAAGGTCATCTTCACTGTAAGACAGTATGTATGTGCATGTATATGTATCTGTGCATGGTATCACAGTGCTCGTTTCATTTTCAGCACTTTTCAATTAGCAAATGGATGAAGTACGGCGGGGAGAAGGCGATGTCGCCAGGAAAGGTCGATTCGCAAGTGGTCAAGAGGTGGGGTCATAGTAGTAGTGGTGCAGAGAGATGGAATAGAGGAGGGAAGGCTTAGTAACATTTAATTTATGTCTTCGTTGTCTCATTGTTGGCTCTTCCATCCCTTTAATGCTCATTGAACAAAATTTATGACCGAACCGATAAAATGTTGCTTATTTGTTTTCTTTAACGAGGTGTTATTTGTTACCTATTGAGTTTCAAACAAAACTTCAAAGGCCATCAGCGAAGTTATAATGTCATCTTTTAATCTTTATTATCATAATCATTACATCCAATTCTTTTATTCGTCTCTTTTGATAAATAATTTACATATCCAGTTATTTCCATGTCCAATACAACTTAGCAAGTTCTAAGCATGTAAGAGGTTGCATTCAGCAGTTTGTTATTTTAAGCTCTCAGCTAGAAGAAGTTCATTTGGGTTCTTTTTTTTTGAGTTAGATTTATAAGGAACAATTTAATGAATGTATAAAAACAATTTGGAATAGAATTTTTGTTGGCTTAATCAGTACTTCTCCTGTTTTATTTTTTGGTCATCAAAAAATTCATGTTCCCCTCTTGTTTTCTCGATAAACCATTGACATTTTTATCTAACGGTTTTCTACAGTAATATTTCTTGCAATATTACATTCCATTACCTTAGAATACTATTAACTGCTAAAAGAACGTGCTAGAATCATCAGGAGTGTTTTAAATTGCTTGATAGCCACTATAAGTAGATCTTTCAAAATAATCTCATGTAACTTCAATCCTTATTATGTTGCAATATCTTTTTTAATCCAATATATTTGGATGGATGGACTTCGTTGGTTCACAGGAATATTTTACAACTTCTGCATGAGAAATTAATACAAAAAATGAAAATTCTTGTAATCCAATGAAATTGAATAAATTGTGAAATGTTTCTTTTACTTACCTTGATGCCGCGTTCTATTCCGCTTAGTGATCCTGTATTATCTCACTGAATATTGTACTCATGTTATCAAACTAGGTACAGTTGTGAAATCGTATAATGTGTATGTGTATGAGTCTAACATTTTAGCTCGATGAAAAGTTATTTTCGAGTATTTACAGAACTCTGCTAATGTAGAATTTGTTTCTTAGATTCCATTTGCAGTGTGGTCTTTTATTTAAATTATTATGACTAATAAGACAGATTGATGCTATTAAATGGCTTAATTTGAACTAATTAATCTCTTTTTTTTTTTTGTTTTGCCACAAAATGTTCATTCCGTGATTTTTCACTTTCCAATTTTCAATGCAAAATTAACTATTTTAAGTTATCTCTTCAGGCGGTATCTTCAAATTGCCGCAAAGGATTTGTTTTCGTTGATTCATTGTAGTTATTACATCCATGACTTAGCAACTTCAGCCTTTAATTGAATTAAAGAAAATTTTGATATGTAAGATCTTAGAGTTCGAACGATTGCATATTGGAACAACAATGTACCTGATTTTTTTATCTATCATTAAGAACATCAGAAAGGATCTTTTAATGTTACAAGTAATTATTGGAGAATATTCAAGTAAATTGAAACTGCTAAGATTTGTGAAAAATTTCTCACATGAGTTCATGCTTTATCGATGTTACTGAATGAACTTTCTTTGCGGTTTTCATTAACATATCGGAAATATTATCAGAGATTTATGCTACTTTTCCTCTCTTTCCGTTATAGTAATATCTGTTATTTCTTTTTTTGCATTTTTTGCTGAGCAATAAGTGAAGATAAATGCTTCGGGATGGTAAAGCTTTTTGCACTTTTAAGTGACAAATTTCTCATGAAAGTTGACGGATCACCTCGGGATGGATGGATAGATAGATAGATAGATTGTATATTCTTCTCCATCTTGCAGTTCGTTCTCATTCTTCTTCATGTCATTTTGCTGTTGATACCATCTTGCTGGTTTTGTTACTTCCACTTCCAAGATGCCTTCCAATTTTTTAATCATTCTCCCAGTATTTTTTTCAAAAATTTCTCCAAAAAACGATAAAATTTGTTCAGATATTTAGTAACAAATTTAACTGCTGTTCTGTGATGTGGATGGCATAGTTTGGTTAAAAATGCTAAGATGGATTGTTCTTTGTGTTCTATACCATTGAAAGATTTTTTTTTATTTTTCTATACATAATGACTGTTAAAGATTTGAAAAAAATTGAGATTGAGTAGCAAAAATTTTGCAATTTTTTCTCTCAAAAATTGTTGACTAAACATTAATTTTTTATCTCGATATAAATAAAATTCAAAATTTGCGATCATTTTTATGATCAAAACATGCCATTTCAAGGAGATATGTTTTCGATTGATGTAGAAAATATGCAATTCAATTCAATCTTTTCAATTAAGAATTTTCACGGTTTATTAACTTCCATTGTGCAGCATGAAATAAGTTCTCTTTTTTTTTTTTTTTTTTAAATTTAAAATTAGCTGGGAAAACCAATTTGAGACATTAGTCCTCAAATCAACAATCTTCTTAGCATTTTCCTGCACTTCGACTAAAATAAATCTACTCGAAATTTCACAGTTTAAAATAACTTTAATATTTATCCATTTTTTTTCTTTTTTTTTTTTTGTACACTACCTGTGTATTGAGTAAATCAGTTGATGTACATAATGAGCTAGTTGTGTTGTTTTAGCTGCTACCTGATATTAATCCGCAGCCATTTGTTGATATCACCATGATTACTTCTGGAAATTGTCGCCTTTTATATGTCATTTTGATGAAAATCTGTCCAGTTCAGGCATCGGATTGCTCTATCCATCTTTACGATGATTGTACTTTAACGTTGTGATAAGAGTGATATGTTAAGCATGACAATAGTCATATTTATTTAATTTCAGGAATGCGATAAAAAAAAAAACAAGGCTCAAATGAATGATCGCAATCTCTAAACGACGACGATACGACAAAAATATTCTGTTGGCTCTGTATATGAAAAAAAAAAAGAAAAAGCAGTAATGTTTTTTGAACTGTAACAAGCGAGAATCATATCAATGATGCAACGAATCACGTTTATGCTAATTCCAGCTTACCTTTCATTTTATACTACCAACGCTAATGTGGCAATTGTAAGCGAAGGATATCAGGTTGTTCTTCCTTCTTGTTTACTTCTTTATTTATTCCATTTTCTCCATCTTACACTCATCTCTCATTTGTAATCCTTTTAAACATTTTGCATTTGCTTTAATTCATTGAAAGCATGATTTATTATAAAATACGATCATATAACTATGAATAGCTGTACCTAATTTTCGATCACACTTCGAAAATATCAAAATGTCACACCGCTGCGTTGTTTTTATTATAAGATTGACTCTTTTAGGAGTTAAATGTAGTTGAATATTCTGTTGTTCTGTATTTTAGCAAAAAGCACTCTTTCTCTTGTGACAATTTTTAGGATTTCGGCAAATCTATATTAATAGCATTTTGGTCAAAAAAAAAAAAAATTATACTGAAGTTAAAATTATTCAGAAATAAATTGCTCCAATAGTATTGCACGAAAAACTCTAAATTTGCACACTAATTTTGGTGTTGTTTATCAATGTTACATATCAGCTTGATGCTCTCAATTTTACTGAAATATATCCACATGCTGAGATAATGCCATTTGATAAATTCACTTTTTTTTGCATAGCAGTGTTGTTGAATTTTCTATTTCAACTAAATTTATTAAAAGAAAGAAAATTTTAAGTAAAATTTTTCATCATAATTCCCGTGTGACCGATTAATTTTGGTAAATGTGTAATCATTTAAAAAAAGGAAAGATGAGAGAGGTGGGACGGTTGCATTTAAATATTGCACTATTTCTTTAAAACGTTCATTGGTTCTTGAATAAAAATAATTCTTGCGGATGAAGAATTATAGCATACATACTTCTTGTTTTGTTTTTTTTTATAAAGTTTGAAATAGCTCGTTAAAATTAATGACTTTATTGCTTCTCAATCGACAACCACCCCATTTTGACAGTAATATATTCTGGAGAGCAAATTACGACGTGGAGAAATGAAACGATCGTTCATTATTTTTAATCCAATAAATTTCGTGACCAACTGCCAGTGCGAGAAAATTTATTGATATTGGCAACTTTCACGAGATAGGGGAATTTATTCGCAATTTTACACATTTATTAATTCATCGCTGATTATATTGATTTAATTACTTCCAACTTATGTAAGAATAGATTCCCCATTGCTCATCTGTCCAATAGCTATGTTCTGAAAAAGAGCAAATTCCTATTAGAGCAAATGCTAAAACTACTTTTTGATTGATTTCTCGGCATTTTAACTATATAAAGAATTATCTTATAAAACAGTATGATTAAGTAGATCACTAATAAGTCTTAACTTACATTTAATTGGACGAAATATTGAAACATAGAACTTTTTGTTCAAAATCTTAAATGTCCGGAAGTTCTTAAATATGCACTTTATCTTTGTAAAAACACGGGCCTATCCAAGTGCAGTGTTGTGTCAAAATTTCAAATTAACCAGTGAAGCATTTGAAAAGTTGTTTGGCAAGTTTAAGAACAACGAACATTTGCATTTTTATTTATATATAGATTCATTAATACATATTAGTTTACGTTAGTATTTTCTCTATTTTATCGTTGTACTTTTAGAAAAAAAAAAAAATGAGAGCTTGTAAAGTTTCCAAAATTTATAAACTTTTTCATTCAGTTTAAATATTTTCAGAATGCAGCTGCAAACGATAAATGCGTCCCGATTACGATGCAAATGTGTCGGGATATACCATATAATATGACATTATTCCCGAATATTTTGGGACATACCAAAGAAGAAGACGCCTCACTCGAGATTCATCAATTTTTGCCTTTGGTTAAGGTGAACTTTTTTTTCTTTTTTTTGAGGAAGCATTCAAAAATTGCATAAATTTATTATAAAAATTGGATCCATTCATTTACATTTGTAGCTCTGACTCATTTTTCCGCGTTAAATGAATTAATGTTTTAAAAAAATTTCTTTTCTTGATTTTTGCATCTAGTTTAACAAACATAGTTTTGATCCATTTTATCACAAAATTGAAATGTGCTAAAAATAGGAAGATTTATCAATTTTTCCAATACACTTTCTTATAATTCATGAAATTTCAAGTAAGGGACTTCTGTAAAAAAAAAAAATGGAAATTAACTAAAATAGAAACTTGCTGATAATGAAAAATGTTCGGATTTAGTTCACAGGACAGAAAGGTATAAGATTTAGCTGTGTGTTCAGTAAACCCATAGAAACATTAACAGAGATCGACATGATTTTCTTTTATTACTGCAGATTAAAGGAAGTTTTTTAAGTTAAACCTTAAAAGGTTTCCTGTTTCAGGTGAAATGCAGTGAAGATCTGAAGTTTTTCCTTTGTACCATATATGCACCTGTATGTACTGTACTTGAACGACCGATACCGCCATGTCGGCATCTTTGTTTATCTGCTAAAAATGGTTGTGAAAATTTAATGAACAAATTCGGCTTCAAATGGCCACCGTTGCTGGCATGTGAGCGTTTTCCTATAGATGGTATGTGCGTCGGAGAAAATAAGTCGGATACGAGCACCGAGGCACCGCATTCAGTATCGCGAAGTTTGGTTACACAAATTGAATGCCCACATACCATGCAGGTAACAATGATTTGTGCAGTGAAATGAATAAATTTGATTCATTTGTTTGATTTTTGCTACAAAGATAAAATAATGATTGTAACTGTAGTTCATTAAAGTAATAATAATACCATTCTATTGTATTGTCTCGGATTAATTTAATTCTTTAGTATAAAAATATTAATTTTTTTAAAGTCTTTTAGTCGTAAAAAGAATGAATTTGTATGAAAGAAGCGCTCATAAGAGTATTATGATGTCGTGTTGAATTTTTAAATGAAATTAATATTTTTGCAGGTGATTAGCAAATCAAGATATTCTTTAAGAATTTCGAACACTACATTAGAGCAATGCTCATTACCATGTTCTGCTGATAATCTAGTACCAATGTTTTTCGATACTCGAATAAGACGATATTTGCGATTTTGGACAGGTTGATCACTTTATATTATTCATTTTTAGTTGCATTTGTATCATGAATCTTCCGTGAAGAATAGGTTACTGATTAATTATGAAGCATTGTTTATTTATTACTTCAAGTTTGAAGTTCTGATTTTTGTTTTGAGAAACAAAAAGATATATGATGTAAATCTATCTTGGTTCTAGGAATTGATGAAAACTTTTTTTTCCAAAATCAGTGGATAGTATCCTACAGTTTTAAAAATTCCTGAAAATTATCTTTGCTTTCAGGTGCCTGGGCAGTGGCATGCTGTGCCAGCTCCTTGTTTACAGTATTGACGTTCTCTATTGATATGGCTCGTTTCCCATATCCAGTTAGACCCATTCATTATTTATCAGTATGCTATCTCTTTATATCACTCGTTTACATGGTTGGTTTGGTTGCTGAGGACAAAATATCCTGCTCGGCTATTTCAGCCAGTAACAGTCCACTTGTTTCGCAAGGCATCGACAATTTCTCATGTACTATTGTTGCAGTTACACATTATTATTTCAGGTCAGTTTCATTAATAATCTTAATTTCAGAACATTCAATTTCATTAGGAAATACAATGACTAATTCGTTATTAAAAACTGGAAACCGAATTTATATTTTTTTTTTCCAAAAATTCACATCCATAAGTCTTGTTAGTGAGTAGTAGTATGATATTTTAAAATTGTCATGTAACTGTACTGTTTATGACTTAAAGATTGTTTTGAATGAAACAATTTTGGCAATTTTCTCATGAATCATTTACACATAAACTCAAAAGATCTTACTTACGCCAATTAAAATTCAGAAAAATTCAAGTATTTTCAGCGTAGCAAGTGGTGTATGGTGGGTGATATTATGTTTAGCATGGTTTCTGGCAGCAAATTTGAAATGGGCTCAGGAATCAATCGAAAGCTTATCCTCATATTTCCATGTTTTTGCCTGGGGCATCCCGGCTTTTCTAGCAATTATCATTCTTGTTACAAATAACATCGATGGTGATCTATTCACAGGAATTTGTTCAGTAGGAAATTTGAAACCTTCTGCGCTTTTCAATTTTGTCTTTGTACCAATGTTTGTATGCATCGGTGAGTAATTTTCACTTTTTTTTTCTTACATTTTGAAAGATTTTGAAGCCAATCGCGGTTTTAGACTTTTGCTAATATTTATATTCATGATATTGACTGAATGTTGAAAAGTCAGCTTGACATCCCAAATTTTCTCCTATTGATTATTTTACAAAAAGGCGAGATTCAAAAACAGCCTCCAGTTCTCACGAATATAAACTAAAATTTTTTTAATCATTGAATGGTTTGGAATATGAAATGAGATTTAAGTTTTAAATCAAATTATTTCTCTTTGCAATTGGTTCATACTGCTGATGACTGTAAATGATGATTGATTTCGAAAATTAATTGATTTCTAATTATAGCACTTGGTTTATTGTTATTGGGATGCGGAATTATTTCAATGCTTCGAATACGCCGTTACATTAAATTCAAGCATAGCGATATCGATCAGAATATTCGGAAATTGGAGAAATTAATGCTTCGGATATCAGCATTTGCTTTCATGTATACTCTTCCAACAATGGTTAGTGCTGCATGCATCGTCTACGAAGCATTTATGATGGAAAGTTGGTTGACCAATTGGTTGGCTATTCGATGTACGCGTCCTGACCGCGCTGCTTTTGGTTTTGCGCAACCACGTCAAACGTGTGTGCCGCAAACGGACGTTAGACCACCGGATTTATTGATTTATTTTTTCAAATATTTAATGCAACTTATAGTCGGTATAACATGTGCTGTATGGGTATGTAGCAGTAAAACATTGAGTAGTTACTCACAAGCATATGCTAGGATTGTGCATGGCCGATCTCAAGTACCAACTATTATTCATTAGAAATTCGCTGTTCAGGTAGTTCTATTCTGATGCACTTACCTCCGTTTTCATCATACTAATCTCTCTAAGATATAGATGAAATTACTTCCATCCTGGAATTTGATAATAACCAATAATTTACTATTCCAGAAAAATCATTCAAAATGTAATTTGTACGAAAGAATTTTGTGTTTTGTTTTGATGCTTGTTTTTTCTGTATTTTTGCGTTATGTCTCTGAAATTTTTCCAAGTCAAAATTCAAAAAAATTTGGTTTAAATCTGAAATTTTATTCATAAGGATGAACAACGAAGAACAATACTTTGGTCTTGTTTAAGGTGTAGAGAAAGAAAAGGGAATCGAAGGGTAGAAGAATAATTATTCAATTGCAGGAAATCAGCTGCCTCCGAAATGTCAGTTCGCAGTTTTTCTCCATTTATTTTAAAATTGTTTCAAAAATATTGAAGAACGTTGAAAAAATAAGAGAAATAACAAAACTTGAAAAATTCTTGCCTAAAATTTCAAAAAAAAATTTTAATTTCTTTCACTAATCATCCATCATTTTTAAATAGCAATATTGCGTTTAATTGACAGGACCAAAAAAGAGTATAATAGATTTTGTGCTAATTTATTTCTCAAACAATAATCCATTTTCTAACCCATTTTTTAATGAAACTATAAATTCATTCTTACATAATTACAAGAGAAAAAGGTGAAAAAATTTGCTGAGTGAAATTGTACCACTTTTCATGCAAACAAACACTCATACCCCAAAGACATTCTGAGTTTTTCAAAACACTTTTTTAACGAAGATTCTGAATTTCATGACTTCTGCTATTTGTTGATGACAGTAATTGCTTGTGATGACATGCTTGAATCTGTTCTCATTTCTCAGATTAGACATGGCTTGTTTTAAATGTACATTCCATCATAATAAATGTCAAAGATATAATAAACAAATGTATTTTGGTAGTACAAGTCTGACTCTGCAAATGTGGCGGTTCATACTAAACTCTGATTTTAGAAAATTGGAAGTAGCAGATTTTTTATCAAAATTATCTGATTGTTCCGGTGACTGAGATTGACAACGATGATAACAATCTCAGGCATTCTTATTTCATTCTCTGATTGGAATTTTATATTATGATTAATGCTTATTTTTTGGATAGCGTTATCATCTTGCTTATTTGAAGTTTCTGACACAACTTGTGCTGCTAAATGAATATTTCTAGCAGGCCATGTTTAATTTCATCGATCGTGGTGTATTAAATTGTGTTTTGTTATACAAGTTTGTGTATATCAGCGAATTTGTTTTGTTTTTTTTTTTTTTTTGCTAGTTTAGTTTTCGGAAGACATGTAGTAACGCTTGTATTAATTTGGCAATCAGTTTGTTTTTCTTCAAGCAAAGTTATACTTTATAAATTGAAGTTCGGCTTTTTTTTTTTTCAAAATTTCAATTGCTGACTAATTTTAATTCAATAAGAATTGATTAAATAGCTAAAGCAACTCGAAACTGAACGAGATAAGGGAGTGAGAAGTAAAATGTTTTGCTTGATAGTAGTCAATAAATTTCAATTATTAATTTCTATCTGTCAATGTTGAATGCCAAAAAGATAAATTCCTGATGATTTCTGGCTTATTCATATTTTTTAAAATTTATTTCGTGATTTAGAATTCGAAAATTTAATCAAAAATGTTCATATATTTGCCTATTATAACTGTGGGTGCTAATTCGAATGTTTTTTGTGCTATGCTTTGTCATTTAATCGTTCGCTTTCTATGTAAAGGATGAGCCATCTAAAGTAATATAATTTTAACTCTAAAAATGATAGCCGTAACTATCGATCAAAACAAAAATGATCACAAAGAAAATAAATGCCAAAAATGGCTTATCCTAAATGTGAATTTATATGTCAAATGATTATTGATATGATAGCAGCTCTATACAAGGTATCTTCCTTTTATTTGCATTATCATTATTTTTACTACTGCAAAAGCCATACTTATTTTTCGTTTATCAAGCAGGGTGTTTCATTCCTTATTCATCTTTTCTTTCATCGGTACACATTTTCTAGCTTTTCCATTCTTTCCATCATTGTAGTTCTGTTTTGTACAGTAATTTTGATTGAATTTATTAAATATGCAAGAAAAAAAGATTTACTAGCGGACAAAAAAAAAAAAAATGAAATTATGTTTTTTTTTGCCATACACATTGCAACAGCTCATCTACTCATTAATTAGATCAACCGCTACCTCATTTCTTTTAATTATTCATTCGAAGAATGAGGAAGTGAATCTTATGAGAGTTTTTTGTGGTGCTAAATATTTTTTAGGATGGGATTTCCATAGCTTAATTTTTATATTTCATTTTTCCTTAATACTTTGTGAACGCTAACAAATCAGGATTTGAAATTCATTTAAACCAATTTAATTTTGTCTTCGGCTAGAAATGAGTATGATTAAATAGTCTGTCCGTTGCATGTGTGCTAGATTTTTTTATACGTCTACAAATTATTTTCATGTGACACCTGAATGACGTAAATGACGTTAAGTGACGTAAATTCTGCCGTATAAAGAAAAGCAGAACATTTGATAGGTATACGGAGTGGCGCAAAAACTTTTGATAATGCAATCATGAAAAGGAAAAAAAATTGGCCAAGGAGGGTATGTTACATCACTGACGTAAGTTAATAGTAGGAATCGTTAAAATCCTTGAGTATCGACTTGGACAAGCAGCAAGCAAAACAAATCCCGATTACCTGCAACGAGCCAATGATCGCACTGATCCCTCCAATCATTGTCGCATTTAGGATGAGCCAATGTTCCAAACGTTCCATACAACCTCAAATGACATTTGCAAGAATTCTTCACAATAAAATTATCCTTTTTTACGCTGAAAATAGCTTTCGAAGATTGAAATTTCGAAATTGATAGATTGGAATTATCAATTAAAATATCTAGTCATTCAGGGCGATATCCTGAAAGAGGCTCATGTCGGAAGATATCGGAATTCTCCAATTAACTGACCGATCAAAATAGTGATTTAAAACGATTAGTTTTATTTTATGTCTAATAAGTATTTTCGTTTTTTAGAATATTCCTGTTCTATCTCATTTTGATTATAATTACAATGTTTTGATAAAATTTTCAGATTAAGATTTATGGATTAATTGCAATGCAAGAATTTTTCCAGTAAAATCATCGTTTGGTTGATACTTCAGCTTCGGCTTCTAATTACTCTGGTTTAAAATTTTAACAATTTTCGGAAATTAAAGAAAAAATGGCCTGACGCAAAAGCAAAAACCTGGTCTTTAATAAAATTTAGATACCTGAAGACTGTAAATTTTGTTCAATTAATCGACATTGGGGTAGAATTTGAATACAACATGAATCTGGTGGAATATTCCAATCTGTATAATTGTGCACTCCACAGCATGCAAATTGTTTTTGAGTTTGATCCCATGCCATTCGAACACCTGCTGAATGATTGTACCTCTGTAGACCCAATGTTAGTTGTCGCGATAAGGTAGTCTGAAAGTTTCAAATTACGACAATACGTAAATATATTTACATTCAAAATGCTTTCCTTCCATTTCCGATATCGATCGGATCATTTGACAGATGATGCAGGAACTGGTGTTACTTTATGAATTTCGATTTAAAATACGAAAATTGATATTAAAAAGGACGATACCTGGAATAATTTTCTAGAATTTATGAAATTTCCGAAAGATGCTCACTTGAAGAGGTTCCTGTAATGCGTAAGCGGCAATGGCAATAGCTGTTTCAAGCGTCAGTACCAGAGTTAGTAGAACAGCGAAGCTTACTGTTAAGCAGTAATTCTCCCGGATTGCCCCGCAACATCCCAGAAAACCCAACAGGGAGCACAGTGCACCAGCAGCAATCAATAGTATTGGTGTTGCAAATTTCTCATCTCCCAATATATCCAATAAACCGGTATATTTCAATTCTACTACTGCACCAGCAATTATTAAATTGAGACCACCTACCTATAAATTACAGTATAGAAACTTTGAAATTGTAAAATTGATGATATAATTGCCTGCTAATAATTTATTCTTTCTTAATACTTACGAGAAAGTTCAGTACTTTACTCTTTTTTTAATTTTAATGCGCATTTTTTTTCAATTTCAATGCGTTTTTTTTTTTTTTTTTTTTTTTTTAAATCCATTTGCGACAGTTAATTTGTCATTTATGATAGATAATTTATTCTAGTTATTATTAAAAGCCTTCAATTGAACTTTTCATCTCCCAATGCATCCAATAAATTAAATGCAGTACCGCATTCATCAATAAGATCCAAGCCTCTAATGGAGCCTTCATAAAGAATTCAAATTATAAGAAAGGGCCAACAATTTAAAAGTTTCGTACACTAAGGAAAATTTCAAACAAAAAAAGAAACTTCAGAAAGATATAAAGATTTGATTTGAAACTATTGAATATATCGAATATGAATATTGAATATATATTCAATGAATAAGAAGTACGAACTATTCCCCACTCCAAATGCTTTATATTAAAAGAAAACATTCTTATTTTGAATAACGCTAATGCTTTAATTCATTTGAAAAATATCAAGTGGACTGCTAAAAAATTCTTGCAAATCCTTTCAAGTATAATACTGCGAATCAATTCTTGAGCATTTCTTTGATGTAAATCATCGAAGAACAATTTTTTTCTTTCTTTTTTTTTTTTTTTTTAAATCAAACATCTCGCTTTTTTATCGCTGTTGATTTGAAAATTTATTAGAAAGCATTTCGGAAAAGCGAACCCATCTTTCAAAGAAGTAACATAAATCTTTCAT
Organism: Onchocerca volvulus; assembly: GCA_000499405.2. NCBI lineage: Eukaryota > Metazoa > Nematoda > Chromadorea > Rhabditida > Onchocercidae > Onchocerca > Onchocerca volvulus. The sequence continues at coordinate 7,214,825 of HG738137.1, read as the reverse complement.
TTATCGTTGATTAACTGCTTACATGAATTTGTGTGTTTAATTTTGAATTTGAAATTCCATTTATTTTAATCATGCAATTGAATTTTCCAAATTCTAAGTTTTAATTAGTTTCTATTGCCACACAATTACTTGCACACATCTTCATTATTAGAGACTCATCCATGAATTGAATTATTCTCGAAAATGCATTCTTTTACAAGAAATTCCCGTTATTCTTCCCTAAGCAAAAAACATTCACAAATTAAATTTGATCTTAAAGAAGCTTTAAGAATATTGAACAGTCAGTAGCTTGATTGTTAGCAGAATTCTTTTTCAATTTTTAACAACTTCCACACATTTGAGCAACTGTTAACTAAGAAAAAAAAATAGAAACAGGCTAAAATTATAAAAAAATTAAGTGTTCATTTATTCAAATCTCAAGTCAGACTAATGTTCGTTTCATGATTTACCCTACAGAATAAGTTCAAGACATTCTGAACTTTTTATTATCTCATTTATTTGCTCACTACAGATATGAATAGTAGCTAAGCTTTAGATTCACCGCTGTATTAGCTCAATATTCAGTGAAACTTACTTGAAAGCATATGCAAATTAAGGTGAAATTTTGCAAAATAAAGAAATAGCCTGGTAAAATGGTGTGAAATAAACAAATAAAGTAAAAACTGCAATGTTTAATCATTAACTTACCCATAAAATAAAATTAGCAAGAAAAAGCAAATATTTGACAAGAATAATGCCTCCTTCCACCATCCTTGATGATTTTCAAATTTGAAAATTAGGATCGATTTTGTTTTCCTTCCAAACCCCGAAGCAGTATTAACTCGATAAGCTGCTTTATAGATAAAAGAACATTAATGGAAGCAGTTGGATCCAGCAGCATCAACATCAATAGGCCAGTTCATTTTATGGCTAGAAGCGGAAGGATTGAAGACAAAAAGACATTGAATTGTTGTTTGATTCAGTTTAGCTAAACTCACCAGGCTTGATGCTGAGCAAGGCCTGACTGACGAGGCTAAGCCATAACCGGGCCCTCTTCTATACAATTACTTATTCGGTTCAGCCATCTCTGCAGCATCTCTCACAATTCTTATTTTGCATCCATAGGGACTCCTTATCCTTCTTCTTCAACATGTTAAATCTTTATAAATTTCTGGAATTCTCTTCGGAGATTTGCTTCTTTGATTTGTCATGCCCGTTCTCCTCAGCCAGCATGTTGTCACGTACATAACTTTAGTGAAAGATTTAACAAAAAAGCAACAAACTTTAATAAAGCCAAATTTCATCAGAAAAGTCAAGAAACGAAAATGAGAGAGTAGTTTCATCGAATTACGGAGTGTCACAGTTATCTGCTAATAATTTTTCCAAAATTTCAATAGGCTTCATTAATACGAGCTCCACTTCAATATTCGCATTAAAAACCATGAGCTTCAAGAAGATTTAAAAGAAAAAAGTTAACGACTGATATAAGTAGTTCTGTAACACAATTCTTCAACTATTTATTTTCATTTAAGCATGTAGAGAACAAACACAAATATTTGTACATTAGTTCTTGATTAAAAGTCTTGAAAATATATAAGGACTGCTTTAAGAAACCTTTTCTTCAATGTTATCAAAACAGCTCTGATTTTAAGCTACAAATAATTCATCATAAAGAAATGACAATAAATCACAAAGAAGTGACAATAAACTTTTTACCAGTTGATTGATGTACTTGCTGAATTTCTTCCCGTAATCATATGGGAAATTATTTGAAAGCCCATTAACCATTATTACACAAAAATTCCAAAACACACAAACAATGCAGCATTCAAAATTGGGAACAATTTCAGAAGCAAGCACAAATCCTTCATCGCTTTGAACGAATATGCTTGTGACGATGGGACCTGAATATTTCGTTTCAAAAATACGATATTGAAAGAAAAAATCTAAGAAAGCAATCTAATTTATGTGTTTTTATGAGACAATGAATTCATGCTGTAGACATGAGAGATCTATTCACAATTCGAACACATCTATTTCTGATTTTATTACATTGCTTAATTCGGATCATTCTTTAATTTTAACATTTAACAATGCAGATCATTTTTCTCAAACTCACTGCATGTTAAAGATATCACTGAAAGTTTCATGCAAAACAAATAGAAGTAAATTTTTTTTTACATAAATGTTCAATTCTTACCGATTATGACTGCGATGGTGCTTTTGATGCGGTGAACGACTTCGGTGTTTTGTCTTCTTTATTCCGCTCACTGAGTCTAACGATGAAATTTCCGATCGTTTCATGCTTCCAAATTCTCTTCCGTCACAATAGCCTGTTCTTTCATCCATATTAATTTGAGATTTCTGTTTCCAGTCTTTTTTAGCTTTTTCCCGTTTTTCATCATGAACAGTTTTTGACACCGATGACTCACCAGAATCTTCAAAGATAAAAACATTTTTAAAAGACACATAATTTCAAACTTTTCAAAGGTCTGAAATTTGAATTAAAAAATTCTTGAACGTGCACAAGAAAAGTATTCAGTAACATCCCAAGTTGTATGAACGATACCTATAGAATAAAAATGCATTAAAAGCTAAGATTTTATTGAAACAAAAGGAACATATGAATGGTTTCAGTAAGCAAAGAAAAAAAAAAATGTCAAGAATTGGAACTCCCAAAGGAAAAAAGCAGAAGCATAGGATTTTTTAATGTTTCAGCATAAACATAACATGACAGCATAAATCATAGAGCGAATCCTAACAATGCAAAAACTAACCATTTTTTTGCTTCCGATGTTTCTTTTTCTCATTTTTCTCAAATTTTGACTTTTTTATCCGTTTCTCTTTTTTCTTTTTTCCATGCTTATCATTTGTTGCTGATAACAACTGCCTATAAAATCATTTCATAGAATAAACTTCTATACTTTTCTAGACAATGAATTCCCTCAATACATTTATTAATCGACAGATAAATTAAGAATCAACAACTTAAACTATAACATTCTTAATTCGATGGCAAAAAATAATGCTGGCAAAGAAACAGAATAAGAAATAATATAAACTTACTTTGTTAATTTACGTTTTTCTTTTTCACTGAGAGTGCTGAAAAATGCTGCCATTTTTCCCTGTTCCGAGCTGGAACCCATGTTCTGCAACATTTACTTTCTAAATGATACATATGCATCTACAAAACATTAAACAATAGAATTTTGCCGAAATAATTTACTGTAAGAACGTTTTTTGCCATTTATTATTTCATATAGATTGCTAGGAACTATTCAATCATTTAATAAAATGCTTCCATTTAATCCACTTCCCTATGAAATATTATTGATCAATTGTTATTTAAAAAAAAAAAAAAAGACAGATACAAGATTTCTTAATAAGACTATTTTAAAAATGTGTAACATACCATAATGCTTTCCTCAGCACGCATATTCTGGAATACATTGTTTTTTAGGGTTAACCCATGCTCTTCTTTCATATTCTCTGCTAGCTGGTCGTAAGTCAACTCTTCCCATTGTTCTTCCTCTTCATCATCTGCAGTAGTAACAACACGTTTCGATGGCCGAACTTTAAGTGCTTCGCTCGTTCTCGTTTTTTCGAGTACTTTCCCTTCTGTACGATCTTTCTGCAGCTGTTTGAACAAATCCGAAGGATTGTTTGCATCTAGAAAGTAAAACCATAGGAATTATCGAAATATGAGATCCTTCAGAAATAATATGATATCTATATCAAATAAATTCTGCTGAGCAATAGCTAGTTCTGTACAAAAAATTTCAAAACAATGAATACATTGGGACAGAGCAAACGTATTTTGTTTTAAGATATTTCAGATTATTAAAATGTAAACAAGACTCGACATCTCGAAACCATTTTTTTGTAGTCGAGCCGCTAATAGAGGAAAAGAAACAAAAGTTATTTTTATTCTTTGTGTAAAAATTCCAAACATAAATCAGAAAAAAAAGAAAAGAAAGGCTTACATCCAGGATCTTCAAAGTTTCCACTCATATTGTGCAGCGGACACTCACGATCTGTGTTCAAATGGCCCCACGTGTGACACTTCACGCATCGAACATTACGCACTTGTATGCCGAAAGGTTGATCAGTTATGGCATCATTGTTTTTGGCCCAACTAAACTGAATCACAATGAAAAATGATAAAATTATATATATTAACGCAGTTAAATACTATTAATATCTATAAGTGAAAAAAAAAATATCAAAAATACCGAGGAAAAATGTTTTATTAAAGAATAACGGGAAAGTCGTGGTTTCTGTTTCATTAACGGAAAATGACATCATGTAAAATCAGTGAGGTGTACGTTATGCCAGATTAATGTATCTGATGAATAAAGGATTTTTTCATTGTGAAATGTTTTAGGTATGGCAATAAAGCAAAAAAAAAAAAAATTTTTTTTTCATATAAAAATTGTTAAACTAGAGCAAAAATGAGAATGAGCCATAATCCCTTCATAGAATTTACATACTCGAATCATTTTCTTCTACTAATTTGTTAGACATAAGTAGAAAAAATTAAACAATCATGCACTTCAAAAAACATGAAAAACTTGCTCTTCTCTCGGTGCATTATATTTCCTCTGCCATTCAAATTTCGGTTCCGGTTTGTCCTCTTCTTTTTTGTTGATGCCAGGAGGTGCATCATACATGAATGAAAGGCCCATGCGTGCTTTTTCATCTCCTAGAAGAGCTCTGAAATAAATTCAGTGTTATTATCGAAAATATTATATTTAGCTTTCAGTGGTCATTACTTTTCAATTTCGGTTGTGAGTGAAAGAAAAAAACATACTTATTATTAAGTATATCTTGTTCGCGTTCATACGCAACGCGTAATTCCTCCTGATGTTTCTTCTCCATTTCATCTTTTTGGCGTGCTTCCCATACCTAAAAAATAATCCAGCAAATTTTCAAAAGAATATACGGAATGAGAACTATTCTTAAAAAACAAAATTAACAAGAAATATTACCTTCTTGATATTCCACCATGCGCTTGGATGGAAATCCTTCTTGCTCATAAAATTTTGGAACCCTTTACCCATGGCTTCTTGATTGCGTTATATGTCACTACCAAAAAATCTGAAATAATTTAATCAGACTTTGAAAATCCAACTTCCAAACAGCATTCATTCGATCAGAGAAAAAAGTTATCCGATCTCAGAAATATTTTGTACAAAAATTTTAGCAAAGCCTTTTCAACAAAAATACCAAAAGGATATGAAGACCTTTTTTATGATTGCTAAAATTTTTTTTTTATCATTACATATAACAAGATTCTAGGAACCACAAATATTTCATATTCTATCGATTCTTTATCCTATGTAATACTTTTTTGAATATCATTTGTAACTATCAACGACAATTTCTCCTATTCTAGACTTGCCAATTAAACATAATCTCAAAATTTCTAAGGTTGTCTAAAATTTCTGAGAAACCTCCGCTATATTTTGACAACACAGCTTGATCAATGCTATAGTCAAGATTAGAACATATAAACATAAGCCATTCGGCATTAAAAAATTCAACAAAAATGAACAGAAAATATGCTTTGGACAAAAAAGCCTTTAAAAAATTGAAAAAAATAATTGATTTAAAACATTTTATTTTTCACAAACTTAACAAAATATATATAAGCACTGAGAATGTGTAAATCCAAGCATACAACGATGTTATAAAAAGTTTGACGGAATGAAACTGTTCGATTTATGGAACAAAATCTCATAAACTTTTTCCATTATCGAGCATACCCAATCGCATGGAACTGAATTAATGATAGGAACAATCAGTCATTGTTTTATTGTCACTCAATAAATTTTTAAAATTATTTAGAAAGAATCATTCAAACAACTGCAATTCAAAATGATTTTTTTGGATACTGCTTACATTTTCTTTCAAGATTATTACCCGTTATATTTGATAAACATAAAGAATTAATCAGCTTTCATATCTTCCTTCGATATGTTTTGATTGTACAATCCACGCCACCACTCACAATCATTTCGTTCACTGACCAATCACAGCACAATATGCGATCGCTATGACCAACGAGATCATACAACGGAGTTTTGTTACTTCTGTAAATTTTCGGAACTACTTCCACTTGAGTAAATAACAAAGCTGACTAAATGACCTGTCTGGATCCCACTTATCTACCAATTGTTTATTTGCTTGAATATAAAAAAGAAGAAACTACTTAGTATTCTACGTAATATTACATGTATGCAAAAATGAAGTTTGCATCTCAAAATGCATTATTTATATAAGGAATAGTCGCTATTGCTGTTGTACAATGAAATTCATAACTATATATTCTTAAGAATGCATTAAAAAAAGATTACCTTATATCCCACATTTTTACTGTTTTATCAAAACTGGCGGAAATAAAGAGGTTTTCTCTCGTTTTGTTCCAAAAAACTGATGAAATCCAACCGCAGTGACCAATAAATGACTGTTTCACTAATGTTCCTTCTAAATTTATCAAAACATAATTTATCAAAAAATAGATAATTTCAAGAAAAATCCAAATATTAGATTCGAAATTTAAATTTCTTGCGCTAAAAATTAATTATTATAAGTACCATGACTTCGTGGATCCCATAACCTCACAATCGGATCTACTGAACCAGTTATAAGCATGCTATTTGAAGAGCACATAGCAATGCTTGTGAATGCTTTCTTTCCTGTTAAAGTATTTATCTGACCTGAAAATATAGAGTGATATTAAACGACTTGTAATAAATGAGCTTACGGAAATTAATTAACTGATTCTAAATTGACTAAAAACCGTAGTAACTGCATTTTTAGGAATCTATTCAATTATTCATTGTATTGAACAACATTCTAATAATAATACAACTGAAAAAAACTGATATCATGTGATACGATTCACAATTTACTTAATTACTGTCGGAAAAATTGAATTTAAATTGGTGTGACAGGAACGAATCTTCGCTGCTAGTAGAGAAGAGTATTGGGCCTTCGATTATTGATTTGTTGTCCTGGGTGGCTGTACAAATTGATGCAGAAGACTTTTTGAGAACTCGTAGCAAAGATCTTGTTGGACAACCGCTCTGCTCCGAAATCCGATCTTATATATCCTTTCGAGGCACCTCCTCCTTTTCTGATCTCCAATTTTTCGCCCTATGATCTTCGCTTTGTTTATCTTTTAATCGGAGTATTTTGGCGGTAAACATGTTCATAATTTCGGCGGAAAACATATTTGTCCTTTTGTTAATTGCTTTGGCGGCAAACAGATTTATGGGCTTGTTGGTCCATTTAAAACTACGCGTTCCTTGACTATATCATTCTTATTTTATATCAGTTATAATTTTCGGATTTTTCTGATATTCCCGATAGAAAAGAAATTGAGATCTAGAGAAGAAAGAATGTGAGAATTACAGCGAAAGGTATTCTGTTTCTGTTTGTATCCGTCTTTTGGCAGCACTTCAAGTTCGTAAAGCGATAAGTTCTTTTCGTTCTATCCTTTGCATTGGTTTCTAGACTTTGCTGACTGAATTTTTGAATACCAGCGGCCGTTAATTTCTAGAGGACCCATTTCCGGATAACTTTTTCAGTTAGTTTTGAATGTAATTGATCCCGGATTGTTTCACTGGCAATTTCTGAATTCATTTCATTTCATCTCTTCATATCGATTACTATAGCTTTTAATTGTCGAAGTGCTCTTTCGATTGCTTCGACGGGGTTACTGTCCATTCTCTATTATTTTTCTTGATGGAATGTAATTCGCTATACAGCGACTTCCTGATGGTGAATGATTTTCCATATTTGTTGATTAGGACTGGTCATACAACGTCATAATTCTTGGAGGCGATATCGTGGCCTCTAACGGCTTTTAATGCATTCTCTTTGAGACAGGAGATTAGATAAATCAGTTCCTGAATAGCTGGTATTTGTTAGAAATGTACTGAAGCATCGAAGCTACTCCAGAATTCTTCCATAGTTTTACCACTAAATTTCTGCAGTGGTAATTGAGGCAAATTTACTGTTGTCTGATGGGCTATTTTGAGTAACTCCTTGTTTCAGTTTACTTTTTCATATATTATCGCTGAAGAGCTAACTCGAAATCTTTTTTGTACATATTAAGAATTATAGTAGCTTTCTATTATCATTAAAAATTTTAGTAGCTTTCTATTATCATTTACTAGTTAAAGAATACCTGTCTCGTTTACGACTTTCGCATATTTCTCTTCTTTTTCTTTCTTCTTTTCTGGAAATATGATTCTCTGTATGAAATCTAACCAATTTCTGATGAGTGATTCGAGAATGCCAATATATAATTCGAGAAGATTTTTGGTTTTTTGTTTGACGATTCTTCTCTCATATTGTTGATGCGATTCTTCTAATAATTGATGATTTAGAGACATTTGATCCAGATCATTGACTTTCTCGATGAGTTATTTCATTGTTTTCTTTTCTATTGCGGGTTCAATGTTTATCATTAAGCTGTCAGACACTGTCCCGACTCACGGTACCAATTTGTCGGAAAAGTTGAATTTGAATTAGTGTGATAGAAACGAATCTTCGTTGCAAGTAGAGAAGAATTTCGCCTCGATTGTCGAACTGTTTTCCTGGATCGCTGTATAAACTAATGTAAAATAGTGTTCTGGAGAAATAGTAGCAAAGATTTTATTGGGAAAGCGCTCTACTTTGAAATCCGATCCTTATATATCCTTTTGAGGTTTCTCCTTCTTTCCTGATCTCCAATTTGTCATCTCATGAATGGTCGATCTCGCTTTGTTTACCTGTTAATCGACCATTATGGCGGTTTATCCTTTGTTATTAAACATGTTTATCATTTCGGTGGGAAACATATTTGCCCTTTTGTTTATTATTGTGGCGGGAAATATGTTTACTGGTCCATTTGAAACGACGCACTTTACCACTCTAATTGCAATTATAATTTTCGAATTTTTCCGATAATTACATGACGCGTGATAAAAAACCAATTCGATAATCTATATTGGAAAATGATACGACGAGATATTTCTTAAAAAAGCTAATTATTAGTAATGAATTTTATACCATTTATTATCTGAATAAAACATTGTACTGCGCCATACCTGCTAATTCCAAATCCCAGATGGATATTGTGTGATCCCATGAAGCTGTCAGCACTTCCTTTGTAGAATTAGGTGACCAGACTGCACCAACAACAGCGTCCTTGTGACCAGATAAAGTAACCATAGGAGTCTGAAATATAACAATTTTAATGAACTTAGATAAAACACAAAAAGAATCCTTTCGCTTTCCCAACAATCAATACTAAAAAATCTTGAAAAAATATTATAATTTTCTAGAGAATGATGTATACCTTAGTCATAATATCAGTTCTTTTCTTCTTGCTCGTTTTACCACTGCTTGCTTTTTCAAAAACAGTGGACGTATCATCTGCATAAAAATAATTTTTTAAAGTGAATATAATAAAATTACAATCCCAGTTTACTAAACTGAAATTTTGGCAAATTCGAAACAATAATTCTTTTATTAAATGGTCGAATTATTAACCTTTATCGGTATTCCATACTTTCAACATCTTATCGAAGCCACCTGAAACCATCCGGGTACCATCAGTATTCACGGCGATGGATTCTACACTCCTTTCGTGACCACGGAGGACGCATGCTGGCTTTATAAAACACTCTGATCCATCCATTTCTACATCACTTACCATCAGAACCTGATCATGTCCACCGGTGACAATTCGATTTCCTGAAAAGTTCGACACTTTTAAAAACTAAGTTTGCACAACTCATCGGAGAAACTAAATGAGTGAATAAATTCTAGTACCATTTCGCAACTGCAGTTGCCAGTAAACGACCGAAAATCAAATCAACGGTTAGGCTAAAAAAAAGAATTTAATAACCAGTATCGTACATTTCTGTAGAAAACACGATAATTCCCGATAGCAGTCACCCAATTTTGATGTATTAAATGAACGATTAATCAGCAACTGAAAATCCCAAATTCAATAACCTTTTCGATCGGATAAAAATGCGACACATTTTATAGCTTCTTCATGCAAAACTGATGATATTAATTTCTTCCCACAGTGATTCCACAATACAAGTTCACCACCATATGTAGCAGATGCAATGCTAAAACGGATTAACGGATATAAAGATGTCTCTTTAAAACAATAATTAAGTACCTTCCATCAAGCTTAATTGTAATACTAACTTAAATCACTGTAAGAGAATTATATAAATGAGTTTTTAAAACTGGAAATTAACTCATGATTTATAACACACAATTAATATAATGGCATGGAAAGCTTACAACTTATCGTTGCATCTAATCGCCCCAATCCAGTCAGGTAAAGTAACATCAAAACCAGGTTCTGGTGCCGGTTCCTGCACAATACATTCAATATTGATAACTGATTCCTAAAAAGCAATTCACATTATAATTTCGGAAAATATAAGAACCCAAATTAATCGATTGGACAGTTTCATAAGTAGTTGCTACTAGTTGTTCAGTGAATGAAATGAATATGAACTTTTTAAAATGTGCATTCTGAATTTTCATTTATTAATATAATAAATCAAAATTCAGGAACTCACAACTGGGACATGATTTTCTTGGACGAATTCTTCCAAGGTCGTCCGCAAAATAGTAGATGAGATTAGAAAATCGAAAACAACTAGTTCATCTTCTTTATCTGTAAAAACATATATGGATTACTGAACAGCGTAATAAAGTGGAAAAAGTATAAAAATATTCTGCAAATTCTCATTGACTATTTGCATGACCAAAGTCTGCTTCATTTTTCATAGAAGTTCATACATCGACTCCGTACCTGCATTGTGGTATAAAAGTTCTTCCAGTGCTCCGGACTGCATATTACAGCTTAGTGAGATGTGGTATAAGAATCATATATATATATATATATACTATTATCGAATGTTAATCGACACTTTCATGAATTTTAATAATAAATTCTAACATTATTCGATAGAATTTTTAAGCTTAGTATGCGAACAGCAAAATATGCAAAGAAGTCATCAATTAAAAGTCTAGTTTCGGCATAAATGGTCAAATACTAACCGGATATGCTGTTCAAAGTCTTATTTGCAAGCATATTTAACTTATCCACTGTAATATCAATTGGTACAGATAAAGTATGGCTTGGAATGTGACGATAACTGCAAAAAGTACATTGGGTAAAAAAAAGGAAAATTTGAAAAGCATATAAGATAAAAAGAGATTTCGCACTCTTTGGTTGTCAAACATGCGATGTAATATACTAACAACAGATGTAAGCAGGATACAAACGGAATTCTGATGAAAAGATAAAAAATATCATAAATGAATTACGACTTACTTTTCATTATTGGAATAGAATGAAATTTGATAATGAGGCTTATTCTCTATTGATATATTCTCCATAAGTAAAATCTGAAACATTAAAAATTAAAAGTTATCACAAAATCACAACTTCTTGAGGAACACGTAACTCATTCTAGCCTCATCTATATAACTTATTGCTGAAGCTTTCATTACGCATTCAATAGCTCTTCTACAATTTTTTTAAATTCCTATTATATTAGTCGTATCTACCGTCTCTCAATAACTTCCTGTAATGAGATAAAATTGTCCCGTAACCTGACGTGACACCCCACCAGTCCACTTCCCGACCTCACCCCTCCATCGCTAACCAACTTCTGATCACATGAAAATTCGCGTCTCACGTAGATATGTGCAATGCAAATAATTGTCTCATGATTGATTCTATCAATTATTAGAGAGGGATATTATCGTGTCACGTCATCAAAGTGAATTACGTGATTGATGTGAGGATGTTGCAACTTCATATCACGTCATAAAAATGAATTACGTGATTGGCGTTAAAATGTTAAAACTGTACGTCATGTCATCAGAATGAATTACGCGATCGGCGTGTGCAGTATATAAGATTTTACTTTCTTATACGCTAATTATTTCCGCTCTGCTGATTATTCTTTCTCCTCTCTCGCAAATGGTTAAGAAGGGAAATTCCCATTACACTCCTGTCAAATGAGATCAGTGACAATTGTCACCAGCAAAACATATCAAAGTCTTTATCAGATAGTTATTGACAACTTTGATGATAGATGATGCACAACTTCGTTTCAAATTCTCGATAAACTAAAACATATCAGTTATTCGCGCATCTGAAAGCATGTTGACAAAGTCCAACCTTTATTTAGAAAGGTTTCAATTGAAGCCTGGGATAGGTTGGACATCCAGGCCAAGAAAAGATGCGCACTTCCAAATTTTTTTTTTTTTAAACTGAACAGGTTTTCTCACGCTCTAACGTTTATTTTTGATTTTTGTTACTTGGAAGACAGTCAAATGTCTCTCAGAGAAAATCAATGGTTAATAGTTTCATAAAGACATTTGACAACTGTAAGATCAACAAAACTATTTTATCATTAATGCGAGTGATGGATAACTTTACTGTTGTTGTTACCTATGTTCTTATCAGCCATAAACTCTCATAAGCTTGTTAGTTATTTCTACGAGATTTTTCTTCCCAATAGTCTGATAATCCTATCACTAGGAAATTCGTTACTCAACTGCCTACTTATCACTAACTGTTTATTTTGTTAGGACTTTATCATTTTATTAGACATTTATCTGAATACATGAAAAAATGAAATAATTTCTAATTTTTGATTATCTTCTTTATTCATTTTATTACTTATTTCTCACCCCTTGAGGATTTCTTCAATTATTTTCATTGATTGAAACTCCGAAAACATCATGCTTTTTCATTTTGCTTCTTTAAACAATTCAAATTTAAAAGCATAACCGAATAACAGATCCCTTTTTAAAATGCAGTTTCGAAGACTATCTTATTCATCTTTGGTCTAATTTACTCGAAAACTATTAAATTTCCTTCGAATTAAATTTGAAAATAGAAAAGATTTTCTATTTGATGAGGAACCACATGGGGAAAATATTAAATGTGTCTTTAAAGGCTCAGACTATAACATTCATTTCTTGTCCAAATTAAAACTTTTTCTGCAGTTTCCAATTACTTTTACTCAAGTATTTCGCTATACCAAAGCTAATAAGTGCGTCATTTTGATGTTTTTCTTAATTTTCCCAGATTTACGACCTGAAGGAATTTCTTGGAATAGGCCAAGCTTCCCATGATATACTATTTTGGCTTATCGATAATCGAAAAAAAGAAGATATGCAATTTTTTGATCGCAAATTGAAATAGTCTTCACAGCTATGTTGAAATTGTCATCAGTCATTGCAGCAGTAGTAATTGATTCATTGCATAACAACGATGGACGGCAGGTTGTGGTTAACTATGATTACTTAATATGATCGACAAATTAATTGTGTCGGGCAACATTCGGCGATGCTCCTCTATCTTCCATTCGATTAAATTTAAATTAAAGTATGGATTGAGTGTTTTTCTCGAAGAACTCTTTCTATCGGGCTTTGTTTTCAGTTGGGATGATATTTTTCCGAGCATTGAATGGTATAAAAAGACAAAATGAGTGAGCTTTGAAAAAGAGTCATTCATTTCCTAGCTATGTGTTTGTGAAATGTTCCACGCAGAAAAGTTTGGTTTACCCATGGGAAGAAGCAAACTGCTAAATCCAATCTATGCATCCGTTATTTTTCATTGAGGCAATTTTAAGAATCATATATACTTTCCTTTTCTGACACTTATCTGTCAGACCTAAGTAAACATGATATCAATTTTCATCAATATATCATTTATCAATCTCGTAACCGATTTTGTCCTGTGATTTCAGATTTTCTGATTAATTTGATATATTTTTCATAAATATAAAATTCAAATATTATCTTCTATATATACTCTCATCATCCATCTACTTGTAACCATTCTTTCTAATTATTGTGCATATTTCGGGAAATGGAGAATGATTCTGATCAACTAAAAATTATCAGATTGTTAAGATAATTCATGAAGTTTCAGGAAGCTTCAGGAGACTATGTTGTATTATGACATGTCGCGCTAAATCTTGGAATTTTTTGACTGAATGGTGCACTCTCTATGACAATGATCAAAAACCATAAGATATCACTGATATTTTGGTGGTACTTACTGGTGCAACATGTTACAGCATTTTACCAAATATCTCCGGAGAAGCTTATCAGCTTATCAATGGAAGCTTGTTCATATGAGAGACAATCACTCGATGATAACATTATGATTGTATGTCCACTTTTTAATATACTCATATCTTCTGTTTCCTAAATAGATGAAAGTTTCAGCGCTTTTGTCGCACTTTTTCCCTGCGTGGAATCAGTTTCTGCAATGAATTTGTGCAGATATCAGGGATAGATGAGTCTGAAAAGTTCGATCAAAGATGTCAAACTAATTAAAAATCTCTAAAGCCAATTCTAATTAATTCTAGTAATTAGAATGAATGCCATTAAAGTGACTGAATCTTTTTTTAGTTATTCCCAGAAACAATACGATCTTGTGGATCAATTTATACCAATAAAATGCAAAACGATTATGACAATGATTTGAAGCATGTAACTAGTCTAAATCCTACTGTACAAATTATTTGGCATGAAATGGGTAGTACAAATACTTGTGAACTGGAATATAAGGTTCATTTTCAATGATGAAATTTTACATTGGGATAATTTAATTTATAAAAAGTAAGATTGGTTTTTATTGACTTTGAAATGTTGTAAATTTTTGACAAATTTTAATGAATATATTTGCTTATTCAGATGTTAGTATAATTTGTCTGTATTAGAATGATAATAATTTTTTAAAGGGTTATCAAAAAAACTACCGTATATCACCTGATCTGGGATATTACATCGGATGCCAAAAAGCTCTTTCACAATACATATCACAGTTAGCTATTCGAAAGACACCAATTTGGAATAACAGTAATCCAAACTGCCCACTGAAGAGTTTACCGAAAAATTATGAGGTACGATTATTTATTGGAATTACAGGACTACTCTGAAATGGAAAGATATTGTCTCGCGTCTAAAAGCCAAGACAAGACCAGATACTCTTCTCGAGAAGTTTCTGGATTTATTCTCCCAATTTGAACTTGAATTCTGAATTGCCAATATTTTGAATTAAAATCACACCATAAGTAGATTTTCACATCATGTTGATCATGCTTTCAGGGTTACTTAGCGTGTGATTTTATACACGGCAAATGGTACGAAGTATTTTTCAAGAGTATGATACGTTATGAAGTTTACCATAAGAAAGTTTACAGAACTTTCTGGTCCAATTATTCCAGCATTTTTTTGATCAGGCCCAGTTTTCTGATCAAAACTAATTACACAGAAATGGACTGGCTTCCAAAACTTATTTCACTAAAAGTCAGGTAAGCGTATACTTTCGAAAATTTCCACCTATTTCCCAAATAATTTTTTTTTCTCAATAACTTCCTCTTACTAAAGAAATTAAAAAGCAAGAAATAATACTTAATTATGCTTAATATGCATCGTTATCACTAGAAGCTACAGTTTGATAATCTTAATATCTTTTTGATAAAACAATGTCCCGAATATTCTTTCAAATAATCATTGACTTTTAAGAATAAAAATGTGATTCAGAAACTGCAAGATGACTATAAGATTTACAAATACTGCCCAAATCGAAAGATGAAAGAAATTAAAAACAAAATGAATCATTTCATGTTTCATTCAGGCCACTGAGTTGCGACGATGCGGAATTTTCATTAAATATAAATTCAAATTGGTCGCAACCGATTTCACTTATCATTCATTATCGCATTCGTCTCAATAGGCACGTACATTATGTAAGTTTGATAGCCAACCGTACAGTGGAAGACTGGATGAGTGATACATTTATTTTGATTCCATCGCTTGCAACTCATGAAGTTTGCTACCAGGTTTGAATTAAGTTATTAATTAATTAGATATTTATGTACACGATGAAATGATGAACTGAATGTTTACTGTATTGATGAATTACATAATTATTCAGCTTCTCTTTCTCATTATGACTTCTGTTATTATTCATCGTTCACAACGTTTCAATTAATAGTTACAACATTTAAGATTGAGAGATTTTTTCTTTTTAGAATTTCAAAAATTTGATAATCTTTATGCTTCATATGTAACTCAAATTAATTCTCAGCAATATGTTTGAAAATCAGAGAAAGATCGTTGCCGATATCTGAATTGACTTTATACAGTGCTGATTATGATATCAATAAAAAATGACGGGATGATTCGAGTGAATGAAGTTTAGATTTTGGAATTCTTGAGATTGAAATTAATAATTTAAAATATTTAAGTCTTTCTTATTGACGAAAAAGACTGTATACATTCTTTGCTTCTTCAGATGAGTTGGAAATCGTATGAGCATCATTTTGAGAATTGTGTTCCATTTCAAATCGACGACAAATGTTTCGAAAGCAATGATGCACACTTGTCCGTGAATAGGAATATCTTTATGATATTAATGATGATTGTTGTGAACTTTACTGTAACATCATTTATTATGAAATGAAGAAATTTTTTTTTGTTCACTCAGCACATAGATCGAGTATCCAATCATTTTTAATCTGAATTTTTTACTAAATCAAGTTCCATTCTTTCAGCAAGAAGAAAAGATTCTTTTCGATCACCATCGTATTTAAAATATTTTTAGATGAATACTTGCTTATCATCAAATTCACGATTTGAAGTATTCTTTTTCATCAGATTGCTGTAAATTCTCGGCAAACTTATCAATGATATCAGTAAGATGCAAAATCTTCTTGTCAAAGAAGAATATGACAGAAAACAACAAATCGCTTCCTTCTGGCTGAAATTGCTTAAGGTAGATGAGAAAAAGATTCTGTGATGTTATTGTTCAAAGCATCCGGAAAATTCTGGCTTCGTAATTATTCCGGGAATTTTCCATAAAATCCTTTTCTTCTTGCAGATGATTCATGCTACTGCACTGTGTATAATCCACAATTCACAAACACATCAAAGAAGCGTTGATTTCCGCTTACAAAACCAGTAATCGGCTCCTTTTGATGTTTTATGCATAAAATGTTGAATGTAAACCTCGCTTGTGGCATTACTGCTTATAGAAAGGCTTTGTTGAATGAATTTTTTTAGTATTGTATATATAATAGATACAGTAAACAACGCTTATCTGTCACTTTAACATATTCTATTTTGCACAAAAAAAAGTGTAATTTTAAACAAAATATGTTGGCTTAAAGCAGTATGTGAAAAAAAAGAAAACATTTGAGAGCAAACAGATGGGAAACAAATAAATCGAACGAAGTACGATAAGACGTGGAAAAACTTTGCAATAAGAGACAACGATGATGGACCGAGATTACAATGGTCCATCATTATCTTTTCCTTCGGAATTGCATTTTTCATTTCATTCAAGTTCAAACCTTTCCTTGAATATTTTCTAAAATTCAACTTTTTATCGAAATTGAAATTTCAAAATACCCTCTAAGCTTGAAACTCAGATGCCGAAATTCATATGATCATAAAAAAAGAAAATAATTTGTATCTAACTTAACTACTAATGCAATAAATTTCATCAGTTGAACACAATAAGTAAAATAAAAGCATGCTGGCAGTTAAAAAACTAAATAACATGCAAACAACATGAAGCATCGCATTTTATACACTTCAGGTGGAATAAGAGTTTCGTAGATGTAAACTTTCGAAATTCTTTACTTCCCAGAAAATTTCTCGCCAACTTCTAGAGTTCAAAAACATGAAATTTCTCTAACATCTACAAAACCATTCATGTAAAATATTTTCAAACTTATTAAACCCGTTAAGCTGTGTTTTGATCTTGTGACTTTTAGAACTTTTCAAATTTGCTAAAATTACTTCAGTCATTTCTTCATTTCTAAAATAAATGACAACCTGCAAGTGATGCCATTTTAATAAAATTAAATAAAGTATGCATCAACAAAATTTCAACATTTTCTGATTTCTTTTTTTTTTTTAAACCATTTTCCTAAATTAAACGGATCGATAATCGTCACTTCACGAGCATCCATAACATCTGAAGAGTTCTAAATGCCATCTTACAATTTAATACATTTTAGTATACAATTTATGATATCGGAAAATTTCCTCATGCATTTACATTTACAGACAGGATGACCACAGAAAAAAAAGAAAAAAAAAAGAAACTTGCAATAATTTACTTGAGTAATTCAATTTTCCGTTTGCAAGCAGTGATCAATTAGCAGATGATTATCAAAAACAACCACCTGTTCTGGTAATTTATGAAAAGAAAAACCCAGATGGACAGATGAACACGCTAAAGTAACTTAAAATGAAGTAACATACCACTCCGTAACAAAAAAATAACAAAGATGAAAAAGAAGATTAAACAATATATTGTCATGGGTTGTCACATTGCAATGGCACTTAAAATAATGAAAAAAAAAAAAAAAAAAGATTATTTTTATAAATAAGCATATGTTCTTGAAAATAATAACTCATACAATAGAAAGAAGGAAGGATGAATAAAGAGAAAAATTAAGATATTATACGCTTGTAAGCAAATCGAGGTAGAACAGCGTATTTGTTTTAATAATTCGATTAAATCTTTTTTTTTTTTCTTAAATCTCAGATAAGAAATACAAACTTTTTGTATTTGATATTACTTTTCAGCTGAGAATAACTAACAAAATAACCTCTAGGATCTAACTAATGCTAACCAAGTATAATTAATTTCTGATTTGACTAATTAATATACAACAAGAAATTTCATAAATACATACCAGCTAATTAATTTGCTCAACTTTGGTTAAATTAACTTTTAACATTTTGTATGATTGAAGAGCTATATAATGATCTAGCTCTTTCAAATGTCCAGAGTTTGACATTTTAAATCTATCCGATAACTTCAGGAACAGAAGAGAATCACAAAATGGATTCAGAAGTATGAAACATTTGGATTTCATTTTAAGTTTTTAAAATTTTGACAATTCAAAATTCCCGCAACATTACATAATTTTCGACTGCTTCCAAGTAGCGGCAGAAAGAGCATTTTGCGTAATATGACTTGGTGGTAAGGAGGATACGGTCATCGGCATGTAATGGTGATGCGGTGGTGGAACAGGTGGTGGATTTGCGGATGGAATAAGCGGACGATTAGCCGCTCCAACAGCGGCAAGGGTCGCAGAATTGGTCAACGAATTGGCCACTCCGACACCGGAACCATATTTGGCGGGTGCGGTGGAGCACAGACCGCAACAGATAGCTCGTTGCCAGGAATGAAATGTTTTCGACGAAATAGTCCACATTCCTGTCGAAATGCCAATTACCAGCGACATGAATATATTTAAAAAATATAATTCAACCTGAAAAAAATCATTTAACTATGAATCTTTAGCTACAAAATTTAAAAAAAAAGGACTAAATATTTTATAATTTTTTTGCAACATTAAGTTTCTGCAAAAAGTAAATTTCCTCTAAGATGTCCCTTTGCACGAAAAAATTTCCAATCTTAGATGTTTATTATTAGTCAAATGTTTTTTAATTGAAAAATACCATCTATTTTTAATTCATGAGTTTAAAAAAGCAAAAAACATCTAAGATATCGAGCTATAAGAGAGAATAAATCAGAATACGACGAAAGCTCCAGGTAGGAAATTTCGTACCTATATTCAAAGATCCAAAAAATTCATATTCCAAAAATGTAAACTATATCGAATTTTTTATGTAAAAAGTGCTTCTCCTTAATTATCATTCTTGAAGAAACTCAAATTGTAAGTAATACAAAAACCACATCAAAAGATCAAGAAAAAAAGCCGGCATATATAATTTGCTTGAAAAGTTTCTGAATGGAATCAGTATTCAATAATATTTCGAAGAATTTAATTTTGATAAATTTTGCACACCTGTGGTGACGGAGGCCTTTTACAATGGCCTTTTTCGATTCCGCCATGAAGTTTGCAAGAAATAGTTGCTGGATGCCATTGCATTAGAATAAACATATGATAAGTGTCGCAAATAATTACTGTTATTGCTGGAATAATATAAAGCGCACTGAAGAGACCCATTTTCACCATTAACTTTTCCAGTTTTGATGTGTCCGTTCCCTGTTCAAATTGTATTTGATTAGAAATTTAAAATATAAAATATGTAGCACATTTATTCAAAACAAAACAGCTCATCTATGAGAAAAACAGAAAATGCTTATTTTTATATCCAATTTAATAGCTATTACAAAGCATAGGCACCGATTTTATGACTTCAACAAATCCAAACTAGACAAATACTTTTTGAATGACATCAATCAAAATGGTATAAAAAAATTTCGTATTTTCAGACGGCATTGAAGTAAATCATCAAAATTTCACTAATTTTTAATTATATTGAAATTTGAAAAGAAAAAAATATGACAATGCAATTTCGATAAATTGAAAAGCGCAAAAATTTATGATGAAGAAGAATAAATTCGTAAAAGTTGTAGTAAGATAATGAGTTAATTTAATAAAACATAAACTTACTCGTCTCCTAAAGGAATCACGTTCTCGGCACATACTTGAGAAACCAGCTAGGATCAAACAACTACCAACGACAACAAAAATCAACTTTGGTACAATGATGAAGCCAAATAAAGCCCACGGATCAGCATTACCCACAGAACATAAACCAGTTAATTCGTTTGCATCCACCTATAAAAAGATTTCAAATTTTGTTATGAAACTAATGCATCGATATGGTATGAGCTAATCCTTGTTCCCAAACCTGAGTTAATGAAATCTCTATAAATAAAAATGTAAATGTTCGTTGTTCACCTCCACGCAACATTTCAAGTTCTTTATCGATTGATTTGAAATACACCGTTGCATTCGAAT
This sequence comes from Onchocerca volvulus, assembly GCA_000499405.2. Taxonomy (NCBI): domain Eukaryota; kingdom Metazoa; phylum Nematoda; class Chromadorea; order Rhabditida; family Onchocercidae; genus Onchocerca; species Onchocerca volvulus. The sequence goes on along the minus strand of HG738137.1, from coordinate 7,193,994 downwards.
AGGCGCGCGTTTTTGTATGGATAAAGGGCGTGTTTGAGCATTTTCGGAGATTTAAGATTTTGAACAAACGAACATTTACATTTTTTTTCGTAAAATATAGCTAAATCAGTTTATTCATAACTAGCTGGACTAGGTCATACGAAGTGTAGCTTGGTCCAGCTAGTTATAAATAAATTGATTAGTTTAATGAAAATTTTAATGAATGAACCTAAAATTTGATTAGAATCAAAATTTATGGCAGCGTGTTATAGGTGAATATTGTTAGCTCAAAATGAGTTTTATATATAGATTAAATAATGATTAATGTCCACAATTTTCAAATGCATCATGTAATTTATTGTTTTGAAAGAATTCCAGACAGTATCATTCGTCTTTTCTCCAACATTACTTCTGATGGAAACTTGATGACATTAATAGTTCATCGCTTAAGTTTCTTAACTAATTGTTTCGTGATAGATTCGTGATAGATGAGATGGCAGACTATTCTGATGCAAAATTCATCATAGAATTAGAATGACATGCATCTAAAATAATGAAGACTTCTTTTAGAAAAAAAAAAAAAAAACTATTTTTTGAAAAATTCGACGAATTTGAAGGACACAACCTTATGAGTAGTGAGTACTGCAATAGTTAGAATTGCTGGAAGTGCCCAAGCAACTAAATGTAAATAACTACTCCATGCATCGATACCTTCTGGAACCCATTTACGAGCAGCTGAGAGATACCTGAAATTAAAATAGTGATAATAACAATAATAATAATAGTGATAATAATAATAATAATAATAATAGTAGTAATAATTTTTTCCATCAACTTGTTTATAGGATTATTTCCGTTTTGTCATGAACGATTATGTCTACTTTAATATTTAATCACTTAATTCGAATTGCTGTTCGATTCCTGTCTCTACAAATGCTCATAATCTATACTTTAATTATTTCAACAACAAAATTAAATTGCCCGAGAATAATCTTCTGGTTGCTTAGTATCATCGCGTAGCAACATTTTTCCATCTTCCACAATTAACTTTTTCTATCATACAAGGTAAATGTTGTTCAGTTTTTTGAATTGCATAGACTATTTTTATAATGGCTTTTCACGATTTTTCCATTATTTTTAATAAATATTTTAGAAAAATTGAAGAAAAACTGTCGTTCTGATAGAAAACAGAGATAAGATTATTTTATTTTTTCATATTTTTACCGTAGCTATTCTCTTCTATTATCTTTTTTTTTTCATTCAAAATTAGGAAGATTGCAAGACCAATAAATAATAGGCAAAGTGTTTTTTAAAAAAGTCTTTTTCCAAGGCGGTTGTTTGAATAAGTTAATTTCATGTAATTTCAAATGTGAATTCAGATAAAAATTTTTTCGATTCCATTTCCTAAGAACAGATGAGACCTTCTTAGACAGTCTTTTTCTTAGTCTTGACTAAGAATTAAGATACGGAATTTCCATTAAAAGAAAATAGACTGCTTTCAGACCTGATGGTTTGGTCTAAGGAAAGGAATACATTTTAATTAAATTTTAGAATGATTCAATTACTGCGTAAAAAGAATGATTTCTAATCTAGACCTCGATTTTGGCTGCATCTTGATTACATTTTTTACATACAGATATTTTTTTTACACATGTAAAAAGAGAAAATCAGTGAGTTTCGAATTTTTTAAAACTTTCAATCTTTGAATTGTAATATTTTATATTAAATATTTTTATTCCAATGAGCTAGCAAATTAGCAAATGCTATGTTCAAAGTTATCGAAAATAGTTTAGCATTTCAAGAATTTTAGAAATTCTGTTATCTTGTAATGTAAGTGAGAATAACAAAAAGAAGGAAGCATCCAATCATTTTCTTTTAAGTATTTCAATAGCGGCAATTTTAACTGGTGTCATTTTCTTTTGAAATTTCTCTCGATTTTTTTCTATTTTGTAAACAACTCGAAATATCATCATCGTTATATATCACTGCATTGCTGTCTGCAAAGTAATGCAACCTGAATCAAAAGTAAATTTTGAGGAAGAAGTACCAACCAGGTAAAAGTAAGCATAAGCCACCATAAATTGCTAGCAACGGAGAAATAATAGTTAAGCATGAATGATATGACACATGAAGTATTGTCCAATGTTCCAACAATCAGGAAGGTTTGTCCGGTTGGTAACTTGTCGCAAGCAATTCGTTCATAAGAAAAAACTGCTCGACTTAACGGAGACAATGAAAAAAGCATATAACAAGCTGACAGATAGAATATTGATCTGAAATTCAAAACATTCACTTGAAGTTGCAAGAAAACGATTCTAAAGTCTAAACATTGCGGTAATTAATTATTTAGTAACGAATGAATGTTGCAGTGTGTTGAATTTATCAAACTAAAATTCGTTACTTGACAATTCCTCTGTTTAAAAATTTAATAAATTCCTTAAAACTGATATAATATGTAAGTTACATAATTTTGACTATCTTTGTTAAGAGTATATTAGCATATTATTAGGTAATCATTTAAAAATAAAAAGATAATATAATGTAGCGTTAACTTGTTAGTGTTATATTTTGATAACTTGTTTTGAATTTTGAAACAGTTATCATTATCAAATAAATGAGATGCGCTTGCATCAAAATAAAATTTCGTAGATTAATTTTTCACATTAAAAGAGATAAATTTGAGAAAAGTAGAAGGAATGCTCTATCTTTCTCTCTTTACATAGATTTCTTCACTGATAACAACTTCTGATAAGCATTTCTCGAGATGTGACATGTAGTTACATTCTAACTTAGCATAACTTTTTTTGTTTATAGCATTTGTTTGGTATTATTCGACTACTGCCAGGGGAAACTTTGTAGTATAAATCACTGATAGAAAAGAGCAATAATCATAATTTTTCTGGGCCTTAAAGCCCTCATTTGTCATTTTGCTTGAAAGGCCTTTGTCTCTCTCTCTCTCTCTCTCTCTCTCTCTCTCTCTCTCCCTTTCTCTTTGTTTAGATGCATTGGCCGCTCGGGAGAATGCGGCACTTCAAAAGTAATGCTCATAGTTCACTTCTAAACCTTAGCAATTCCTTTCTTCTTGCCGCCACTTCATAGCAACACACCGAACATTCTGAGACCAGTATGTTACAGCACAGAACTTCCAGGTTTTATAATATTTTTAACTCCTTTTTGCATAATAACTCGCAATCATGCTTCACGATTCGGTGCTAAGAATATGGCCAAGAAATTTCTAGTCCAAATTTCATCTGACTCAATAAATCAGTAGATTAGGTTTTTTCATATCTAAGCTCTTGTTATGCTAGAAAAAATAGCTGGGCCTAAATATAAAATTAAAATTTTGATGCTACAGGCCTTATTTTGTATTCTGTTGAGCTGTTTAAGAACATAATCATGACTAAGAAGCATATCCGAAAGGAATTCTCATAAATCATGAAGCCTTATCGAGACTGACTGTTTATTAAAATACGTTAAAAAAAAAATATTACATTGAAAAAAATATTACGAAGCTTATCAAGAAAAAAAAATTTATTGTTTATTTAAAAAAAAATTTTACTGTTTATTAAAAAAAATGTTACGAAGCTTTATCGCGACTGATTGTTTATTAAAAAATACAGAACTCAATGGAATTCATTAAGTAAAAATTTCGTACTCTCAAAATTTGACTAATCAATACTTATCGAAATTAAAAATTCGCTTGCAGGTTATGACTTTAAAGCATATACTTTTGCAATTCTTCGAAACAAGCAGCACCTATGCAAAGCTCAAAAAATATTCACTATTTACAAATTTTTAGAAGTCCTAGCTCCGATACTGCATTAAAATTGTGAAAATTATTCACCAGATCTTTGTTAGTCCCGTAAATACAATCAAAACTCTTAAAACTTCAGACATTAGTTTTAAAAAAAAAGGATTTTTATAAAATACCTAAATTCTTCTGCATTTTCACAAGAAAAAAAATCCTTAAGCAAATCGTTAATTTTTTTAAAGCAATTTTAAAAAATCTTCCTTTTTGGTCCCTACCACAAAACTAATATGGATGACTCACAAGCATATTATTTATCTTCGTTCATAGCATATGAGAATTTTCAAAAAAAAAGAGAAAAATTAATGAAACATTGCTTTTTTCTGTTTTATTTGTTTGGCGAAGCTGGTACAACCATACTACAAGGATAATGGACAGATGAATATTTTTGCCTCAAATAACAATAATTCATGCAATGCCTGGCACAAATTCAAACAGTGTTTAAAAGATGAAACTCATGAAAGAAGGAAAATGATAATAATAAAAATGCTTCATAATGCATTAGTCAAACGGTCGGGAAATATCAAATTCAACATCTTAAAACTAAAGACATTCGAAAGTATGCAATGAAAAAATTTCAATAGCGCATCGATTTCAAAAATAAATTCTGAAAAAAAGACAACAATAACGAACCTTTCAGGAAAACGAAAACGTTGTCGATCAATGATAAATGTAAAAACAGTAAAAGCGGTAACACCAAGATTGATGGAAGCCCATAAAAGCATCCAAAATCGTGCGAATTCCTTCTTGGAAACATCGAACATGCCATCACGATTACATTGAAAAACACATAAACCATGACGATCAGTAGGATCCAGGTTGACCAGATCATGTGGACAGGATGTCATCGTTTTAGAAAATAACCGCCCTTCCAAACTTGCTACTGGCTCTCGATGATTCGTATCAAACTGTCTAAAAATAAGTTTGTTTTCTGTTTTGTCTTTTTTTTCTTTTTGTTTATATGATCTTTTTTTAGACATCAAGAAATCTATTGTAACAATAACATGATTTTTTTCCAGATCAAAAAAAAAAAAAAAAAACAAATTGTTCAAATGTGCTGGTGGATAGTATCAAATCTGGAGTAGACATCCAAGTCTAATTGGATTAAAAATAAAAATGCATGTAGTTTTCAGTCGATTACAAAGTTCATTGGAAAATGGCATGATAATCGCCTTGAAGGCGCATTATTTGATATGATAAGCGGCTGATAAAGGAAAGACATCAATCGAAACCAGCCCAAGCAATATATAAAAAACACAACAAATCAATAAACATTTGAAATTTTCGATTGACAGAAATTTTTTAGCTTCAAAAAAGACAATTATTAAATTATGTAGATTATATAATTATAAAGTTGAAAGATAAAGGATCGGAAATTAGAAATCAAGGGATCAATAGTTGGAGAAAATGGTAATGATAAAAACTTTACTGATCCTTATTTTTCTGGTTAGAACGAAAAAAAATTCAGTCGAAATTTCTAAAAGAAATTCTGATGCTAGTTTTTATGATATTCTAACGATAGTACCCGAAAAGGATTTTCCTTCCCAAATCTGAACTAAAATGATTAACATTGTTAATTGATGGTCAAAATATTTGATAATATTAAAAAGCAACGAGAAAAAGACAAAATAATTTTGTTATAATAAGTATTAAGTAGAATAATTGTGAAAAAAGTTTCATGGATATTATGAAAGTTATTTAAAAAAGCAAGAAGAAAATTTTATAACATAGACATTGAATACTCAACCGATGAAAATCTGATGTTTAGAGATTAAATAATTTCTTCTAAACAAAATCAAGGTATAAATATCAAAATACTTCAAATCGAACTGAACTTACTCCGCTCCTAGATAGCTATTCTGGTCGTTGGTTGGTTTCATACAAAGATTTGGGGCTTCCGGAAACCGACTACAATTCAGTGGTTCTGGCCAATCGATTCCGAATTCTTGTAAAATTGAGACGCAATCTCGCTTAACCTACAAAAAAAAAAAAAAAAAAAGAAAGAAAAAAAGAAAAAAGAAAAAAAAAAAGATAATAAATAAAAAAGAGATGATCAATAAAATTTGGAAATTGAAAAGAAATTTAAAGAAAACTTAAAAATAATAGTGAATAGAGGGTACAGCTGTTTCCAAGAATGCTAATGTCTTTTGTATTGAATTCTTAAATGTCACTAGAATCAAGGAAATGGCTGATTTATTTCATGAAATGTAGCCTTTAATGGTAGCGGAATAAGAAAGTAGGTCAATCCATTCTCTCATCACACTTAAATTAATTTAATAACAAAATTTAGTCGAAATTATAAGGAATTTTCGCTTTTCCTTCTTCTCCTCTCTTCAGTCTTCTTGTTAAACCACACTTTGCATGGATAATACAGTAACATGAAAATGATTAAATTCGAATTTGAAAGAGGTGAGAAATGAGAGAGATCTTCGAAACGATTTCAAATATTTATTAAATCACAAAACGGAGAGAATAACAGTCGTGGATTGGAATACACAATAGGCCAAAATAGTGAGTGACCTTTGCAAGATAAAAAGCATCAGCCCGAATTCTCCTCCCTTGCACTCAACCACCTGTTTTGTTATCCTCTCTTACCTATTTCTGATTACTATCTGCTTAGATGCATCAATTTCCGGACGAATCAAAACCATTCGAGTAAAAAATGGTTTGAAATAATAAAATTGTGCGGAAAACAATGACTTGATCAGATGAATTATTGAAAAATTCAATTAAAGAATTTAATTAAAAAATATAAGAAGAATTTCAGGATGGACTTTCAGGATGAATGATAAATGTAATTAATAATGAAACGAAACGAGTCAAAGTATTGCGGACTACAAATTATAGTGAAAATTTTCAAATTCTAATGCTGAAAAAATCTTGAAAATTTGACTACAATCATTAAATTCTTTAATTACCATAGAATTTGGACTTTCTTCCACCATAAAAAATTTAATAGTGAAAAGTGTGAGTTGATTGAATCATGAAGATAGTTCTACTTTCTATGCCCCTCTTTTGCCATCATATTTCGGTTTTTTACTGAAAAAGATAAGATCGATGACTGTATCAAACATGATATCCGATTATCCGGTTATCCGGTTATCCAGTTCATTCATTTCTGGACATTATAGATATCGATCTATGGGATGGATAACAATTGAAAAGTTAAAAAGGCGATGATAGATTTCATTTCATCGCCCTGGTAATATTTTATGGATAGAAAAGGCTGTAAAATGGGCAATAAGATTGTCCCTATTGATTCTGGCGCGATGATATTGTCGCCCTTCGTCCTATATATTACTACTATTCGTATTTAAATTCAAAATGACAATCGATATGCCAATAATTTTCTGCTAATATCTTAAATTGCAATCTCTGGTTTTACCTATAAATTTTATTTTATTTTTTGAAATTATTCATTTTATTTTATTCATTGAAAAAAAGTTGGATTTTATTCAGAATTTCTCAGTGATTTTCTGGATTATCTGTGTTAAGAACACGTGAATCACTATATGCGTAATATGATCAGATCTATTATATTAAAATGATAATTTAACAAAACTTTAACTCAAATTAATTTTCACTTTCAAATTTTAAAATAAATCAGAATTGATAGCAGAGCGAATATATTTTAATGGAATCGTTCTTTTTTCTAAGCTTTCAATTTTCCCAAGTTGAAAGTGTAATTTATCGAAAGTTCGGCAAAAAGAATTGATTCCTATAATGGTTCAGATGAATTAATAGTTAAATTAAGGCCAATGCATCTCTTGATCATAAAAAGGTCTTGGTCATAAATACTGGGAATTTATTCCATTAAGTTATGAGAAATAATTAATTAGGACAACAAGTTAGTTCTATTCAAATACTTGAGTAAGAATTTACTGTATTAATTTTGTTACTTTTGAACAATATATTTTATTTTTACTGCATTAATTTTTTGTTACTTTTGAGCAATATATTTTATTCTTATTGATATATATATCTTATTTTTGATATATTAAAAAATTATCAACTCAAACTTTTCATAAATAATTGAAAATCTTTAATTGTTCACTAATCTCTTCCTCTATCTTCGACAGATTGAACAATGATTTATTTTTCTGGGATTGAAAAAAAAAGTAGAGAAAACAAAACATGACCATAAGAAAGGAAATGAAGACCGAAGGGGAGAAGTTGGGTGAAATAAATAAAATTGTTTGAGGCATTTTGATGTGATCCGATGAAAAGGGAAGAAAAAAGAGCTACACTTGGACCGATGGTGGTGCTTCCTTCCAATGCCATTAACTCAGAATTTATTAGAAAAGAAGAAGGCTGTGTTTCTTCTTCTTCTTCTTCAAAGTGCAATTTGAAACGAAACTTAACTTAAAATGACAAAAAGTGGGACAAGGAGTAAAGCTGGCTGATCGCATTCACAGATTTTTCTTCTAATTTTTGAGGATTTATTTCAAATATCTTTTACAAATGATCTGAGCAGAAAGCCAAAAGTGTCTTCTTCCATCTAATAATCAATTGATGATTGACAAGAAATTCAATCCTTCATCACGCAGACATAAACAAAAACAGATGTTATATTTTAGCCATTTTTAGCAAACGCACATAATTTGCTACAAATGGCAGTTAAGAATCTCAATACTTCCTGTTAGGATGATACTTATGCCACATTATGAGAAGGAGGGAATAGAAGAAGCAAATTTCTTGCACAAATAGGTCATAGGTCATATCGAAAATTTTCAAATCGAAAAATTTGCCTTTTGTTAATTTCATATTCAACAAAGAAAATATATTAATATTTAATGCTATAGTGACAAATGGTACGAATCATTACTATTAATGGGACACATTTACTAAACACTTAGAAAAACGTTTCCCTAGACAGAATAGTTTTTACGACTTCAACAAATTTAGTAAAAACAAAGAAAGAAGAGAAAAAGGAGAGAAAGAAAGGAAAAAATTAAAAAATTGTTCGAAATATCACAAAAATTCTTGGGAATGATGATTCTTTTGGAAAATGATGAAAATTTGAAAACCTTTTATGAAAGATATTTGATTCGACATTGTTCTTTATGAAAGACAATGGTTTTTTTTTTTGGTTTGTTATCAGTTAAAACAATATTTCAATTTTTTCATTACAGTTTATGATAATATGATAGTAAATCATTTAATGCAGCAACAAGCAAACAGAATTTTGCAGAAATTAGCCGTAATGATAAAATTACGCAGATTAGACCGTTTCGTATTAACTTGAATTTGATTTTTAAAAATGTAATTAAAATGAAGAAATTTAAAATTACGAAGTATTGATGTGGCTATAAATGATTAATCACCAAATTTAAATTATTAGTTATTTTATTTATGAGAAGTGATTAATTAGTACCTCTTCACATACGGACCGGCAGCTGGTTACCGCTTGCGGCATATGTTCCGGACACATAGGTGCAAATACGCTGCATATAAAAAATTTGATGTGTGGATTACAATTCGTTTTAATCAACGGTTTAAAGTGCTCCGTTTGGGTTTGTAACTGAAATGCCGAGAAGTGAATATTTTGAATAATTACATTACCGAAAAACTTTTTTTTCTTCGAAGCGTGAGAAATTGATGTTTTAGTGCGATTTATTTTGTCGGTATTTAGAAGTAAAACACGATTATCTGGGGAACTTCAATATTTGCAAAAGTAAACTTAAGAAGTATTAATTTTCTGATAATTTATGGTGAGAATTGAGTTTTCAAAAATTATGAAGTTTTTCATAGTGTTTTTTGAGAATTATCTTGGCAGTTAAGAAAAACTAACACTTTGTTGATCAGGCTGCAACAATGAATTCGGGAAATAAGTATATTTGTATGGGATGTCTTTACATAATGGAATTTCGATAGGCTCACAACGACTTCGACTAGCCTAAAATTTCAAATTAATTGAAATCTAACAGCAATCGCAAAGCTAATAATTAATTAAATGCTCTTTTAACAAATGGTACTTGAATTTCGATCAAATTCTGTAATTCTTTCTTGAAATTAGAAGAAATTTCGAATGAGAGTTAACTTTTCTATTTTTTCTTTTGCAAGATTTGTCATAAATGTTGAAACCTGTTCAAAAATCGATGCTGTAGATTGTTTAGTGCATAGCGAAAGTAATAATAATAATGAGGTAAGTAAGAAGTAATAGTGGTAACAGGTTAATTGATTTGTTGTGCTTCGTAGTAACATCGACTGTCGTCACCGGATAATGTTGAAATTACCCGCCAAACTTGGAATCTGAAATCTAGAAAGATTGCTTAAAATATGCAAATCATTTCGAATAGATTCCACATGAATGAATGATGAACTAACACAGATAATCAATGATGTGTGAGGAAATCTTCTTTCCGGAGTGGAAAATTCCGGATAGAATAATCAATTAAATATGTATACTGAAACTAATTAACTACCTGAATGATCAGTTTAACAATGCTTCATTTATGATAAGCAAAACATTCCTTGTCCCAACTTTCTGCAATCTATTTTGTTGAGTGAACTGATCAAGTACCGATCATTTCAATTTACGGGTAATTAATTATGAATTTAAAATGTAAAGACACAAAGAGAAGAGGGGGAAAGAGAGAGAAATAGAGAAAGAGAGAGAGAGAGAGAGAGAGCAGTTAAAATTCTTAAAGTTTTCTCACAAAAATAATTGAAGAATTGGAATAATTTAGAAGAAAGAATGCGGGAAGAAGAGAATGAAAGAGATGAAAAATGAAAGATAATGTTTGGTAAAATGTGTGAAAGTGAAGGAATGAACGGGAAGAGAGAAACGAACGAATGAATTATCCTTTTATTCTATGCAAGGGAAAACAGTTCTGAAGAATCAAATCCTTCGATAGGGAATCTCAAAATCTCCAAAGTGCCTATCTTAACTAGGCCAGATAGGTCAAGTAAACATCCGAATTACTCACAAATTTCATGGCCAAGCCTAGTCAGGAGAGAGTGGAATGAATGTACATGACAATATAAAACAATATATTACTCCACATTTCCCATATCATTTCAGTCAAAATTGTCAAAATGAATGACTAGGTCCATTATTGCTATTATTTGAAATATCAAATACTAACTATATTTCATCGGGATTGGCACCAATTCAAGCTAACTCGCAGGTAACTAAGTAATTAAAATAATAGATGGCCAGATGTGTTGACAGGTAAGCCAGCAGGTAGACAGGCACGAAGGCCAGGTAAATGTGCAGTTAGAATCGGCAATATACCGTATCTATCATCCCAGGAACTGAGCCAAAGTACTATAAAATGAAGCGAGCGAGTACGACGACGAGCTCTGAAACTCGCAGAGAGTTGCGACACTGCCCAACGCTTCGGTTCCCAACCATCGCCGTCATCACACCATCAACCGCCCGTAAGCAACTCCACCACCACTCCGCCTCCCGCTTCTATGCGTATCTGTCTGTGAGTGTATGTGTGTGTATGCGTGTGTGTGTGTGTGTATGTGTGTATGTGTGTGTGTGTTTACTCTTGCAGTATTCATTCCACATATATGGCCAATATTTTGTATCCGAAGGGAAATTTTTTATCAAGACTGAGTAGTGCACAGACAGTATGCACGGCTTGTTGTCAATTTAACCTTCCGGTCAATCTCTGTTCTCTCTCTCTCTCTCGTAACCTAGTGATATGTTATCAGTAGCAATTATCACCAAGTTGATTCGATTAAGCAGTTAAGAATATCACCTTGATAAGAATTAATTCATAGCATTAACTGGAAGTAAACTAATCATACTGTTCAGAACCAACAGTTGATAACTAATCACTTATACTGTTCAGAAATAGCAATTGAAGAAGCAATAACTCTCTGTACTATCTAGAATTCCACGGACAATCGTTTTAGGATGATTTTTTGAATTTACGATTCTTAGAGAATGCTTGTTTGATCTTAAGGAACTTGATTATCACGGGTTTGCACTTGACGACAATTAATTACAATTCTGGTAGAGAAATACAAATTCATCGTCTATACTTCTCAATAATTACAGTTTGCAGTTCGTTGAAGAAGCCAAAATATGATAATGCAACTTATCAGAGGCCGTAAAGAGCAGTACAACTGTTAAGATTGCGAAAATTTTCTGAGAAAAAATCCTGATTTCTTCCTGATTGTGAGATACAGACATGGCCCAAGTACCATATATCGAACTTCAAACAATTGGAACAACTTCAAAAAGTGGGTGGTTGCGGGATTAAAAGATGCAACAAACTCCAAAAGATGTAAAGCTAAAGTTTTATTAAAATATCAAAGAATTAGAAGATTGTTATCAGTCTCAGTGATAAGAAATAGTTAAAGTATTGAAATTATGACACGTAGAAAGGCTTCGCTGAAATTAGTCAAATTATACGCAATTGAAATGAAGTGATAAGATGTAAAATTAACATGATAATTGTCAGAATTTTGTCGCAAACTTAGTCTAAAATTATTCGCAATTTGCATTTTAACAAGAAAGGTGTCGTCGTAATTCCATCCGTCGTCCTCTTCATTCGCCGTTTTTCTTTCCCCCTGATAATGATGCTTTGTTGCTGTATAAAATTATCAGTCAAAAAAAGGATGGCGGCATCTTTTTCATTAACAGTTTTATCGCACTCTTTTTTGTAATCTTTCTTTTTCCTTATCCATTTTGATCGATGCTATAAGAATTTCTTGCTATGAACACTTGATAAGACATATAAGTTGTACAATTTGTCAGTTTGACCTTTTCTTGAAATGCCCAGAAAGGAATAGTTTGACCTTTTTTTGAGATGTACCAGAAAAGAATAGTTTGACCTTTTCTTAGATTTTCTTTTTTGGAATTATTATCAATTTTTGTAAAATTGTGAAGTACTAGAAAAGAATAGGTATTGCTAGCTTATCACGAGAAGAAGAAATGGCGATAATATTTTGCTCCATCATGTTTCTATAAGTTATTTCACAAAAAAACATTCATACTAAATAACAAAAATAAATCAAAAATATATATAACTAATTTTATTATCAATCAAAAATAAATTAAAACACAAACAGAATAATAAAAAGAAATTAAATAATGAAAAAACAAAAACAAAAATGATTATTTCCTAAATTGTAGTAAGCTATAGAAGCATTTAACTAGAACTGAACTAAACTTTTAGCTATTTTAACTAGAAGCTGGCATGAAAATTAAGTTTGAGAAAGCTTGAAATTTATTATGAATGAATTCATTTCATCTGTTTCTAAAGATCGAAAGAGAAGATTTAATTGCAAGAAATAAATCAATACAATCTAATTGGTCTAGTTAATCAGTAAGGTTGAATGTTATGACATTTATCACTTTGTTCCGAAATCATTTCTCCGATAAGTGTCATCGTAGCTTTCTTCAATCACTAATTGCATTCTTCAACAACTTTTTTGTAGGAAAGACTTCAGGGATAGAAGAATGGAATCGATTTAATCAAAAGGTGAACAAAAGATTGATTCCATCGTTCTCACCAACTCTTAAAAGCACCAGTTTTTAGAGATGAGATGAAATTTGATGCTCATAATTCATCCTTCCAAAAAGCTTTCCTTAAAAAATTTTCTCTTTCCCTCTCCAACATTGTCATTTTCAATTTTAACAAATTTCTCAGTAATTTAAATGGAATTTTTGTGATTGAAATATAAAAAAACTTCTGATCTTCTCTACAATCAACCTATCTCATTAAAAGTGTGGAATTTTACTTAAGCAGAAAATGATAGGCCGGTAACGTTGCATTGCTTATCTTATCATCTAATCAATACATTTAAAATGTATAATAGCTGACTGATTTAAACGCATTAAATATGTAAAAGAAAGTGGTAAACATTTTTTGAAAATGCAAAAAAAATGAGGGAAAAGATTTTTTTTCGGATTTAATAAAAGGAAGAAAGAGGAATTATTGATGACACTGCTCGATTCAATCAATTGATGCTATTAATTATTCGGCTTCTTGAAACGAAAATCGTTATTTTCGACATTCTACTATACTTCAACTTCCCACCTTCTTAAGAAAAAGAAAGAATACTTTCCAAGTTACGGTAAACAGATGAAATAATATAATTTTTCGACTTTTAGCGATATTTTGCTTGAATATATTGTCATTATTGTAAATTAAATAGTTCTCAGTCTGTAATTGATCGTAAGAAAATTGTAATAAAACCTGGAAAGGATTTAAAATGATGTCCGAAATGCGTGAAATAATTTGTATCCAGTATTTCAAAATATGTCATTTTTTAGTAGATCATGCAGGTAATGCTATAATAACGGTCAGAAATTAAAACAATCACAGATTTTTTCCAAACTATGAGTATTATCAACTAATGAAATCATAATTTCGATTCCGTGAGTGTTAACATGAATATTATCAATTAATAAGCAAAGAAAATTAATTATCAACTAAAAAATAATGATAATTAAATTGCATATTTTTACAAATTTTAGTCGATGAAGTATAAAGGACTATTTGCAACTTCAAAATTCAAACATAATTTTAAAAGACACTTATATTCATTCTAGAAATCGTCAGAAAAACGCGAAGCCTTTTATAATTTATATTTGTGCAATTTAGAAAGAAAAAATAGATATTTTTGATCAATTTCCTTTTCCAATATTTTCTTCTGTTTCCCTTAAAAATTTTTAATAAATTCAATTTTATAGTCTATTTGTTTGGTCTCTTCAAAAAAAAAAAAAAATGATAAACTATCTTATTTTATAGAGTGTTTTTCATTCTTTATTTAATTGATTTGCAATGAAAACTCTTGAATTTAAGAATTCATTAAATTTTCCGTTCTATTCGAAAATTTGAATTTCCGCAAGAATAGTTTTGGCATTATTTTGTTGAATCTATGATCTCGGAGTAAATGTGATGTCGGATAAGATCAGCCAGAAAGATGAAATGAAATATGCGACCATTTCAAAGAATGATCCAAAAATGCTGAAGAAAATTGCTGGTGACATTGAGAGGAACGAAGAATGATATTATATGCTTCGTTCCATTCCCAACAATTCTTCATTCTTAGCCAAGGAACACTAGGCCATAAATGACATTAATCTTCTTCGATACCGCGATCCTCAATTCCCATAAATTATAATTTCCAAGCGGGATCTACCAATTCTTATCTCACTACCCAGTCACCATAATATCATTTAACGCCTGAATCGAACCTAAATCTTCCAGTTCATTACAAGATCTTTCGAAATGACATTCATAGCAAAAAAAAGAAATTTAACAAATGAAGCAAAAGGAGATTATCGTTCCTCACCTTTTAATCACTTATAAGATTTACAAATATTTTCGACTACCAGGATTCATTCTTAATTCCTCGATAGATATGTGATAAAGTTTTGAATTTCTAAGAAGGTCATTAAACATCTTTAAGTCTTCTTAAAAATGACAAAAATATAGAGACATGAAGAAAAAAATTAAAAACTTTTCTTAGACGATTCGTAATTGCGATATTTTGTTACATTTCGAATTTCAATAAAAATATATTGAAAAAAAGAAAAAAAAAAGAGTAGTATTTAGATTATGGCCAAATATTTAGTTACCATAAAATGTTGCATAAAAATGAAGGAAGCGAAAAAATTGGAAAAACGAGCAAAGTTTTTCTAAAAAAGCTGTAGATTAGAATATTTCTGGTTATCTTTGATAATCAGAAATATTTTTTTCAGTGTATTTTATTGCTTTGAACATCTTCATATTTCACTTTTTTTTTGGATAAAACTAAAAATCATCGTTATCTACATAAATGATAGCTATAATCATTAACCAAATAACTGCAAATAAGATGACATGACATATGTCTAGAAACAATTAAATCGGAGGATTCTTTTTTTTTGGGAAGTTTGGAATTATGAGTGAATTTTGAATGTTGAAATGCAAATGGCATTAATTATGGAAGCACTAATTAAATAGTCCTAATTAAATAAGAAACATATATATATATAATGTGACAATCAACAAATGTTCATCAAATTGAACTCAAAATGTAGATCAAATCATATCATATGGAAACCCGAAATGCTTTTTTCTAAGAAATTCATTTCATTAAGGATGAGATTTGTTTTGCTTCAAAATATGTATTTGTGAAAATTGATTTATTTAAATCAATCTTCACAAATAAAACATTTCACATCTTCTGATTTACTCAAATCTTCCCCGAAATTATTATGAATTAAATTATTCCCAATAAGTATCATTCAAGAGCGAGCGATATGTGAATAATATGTTTTAAGAAATTAGAAAGATTAGGGGTTAGGAAGTAAAACTTCAACTATACGCAAAATTTTTTATAATATGCAAATTAAATTAAGACATTTATTTTAATTCTTTTTTTTTTTTTTGAATTTCGTCAAAAATCAATTTCCACGGTAATGTAAATTGACATTTCTTGAACTGTGGCCACATCGCCATATAGGAGAGCCTCATTTGACATGAGTTAATTGAACTTGGCGAGCTTTTTTAAAGGATTTGTTGGGTTAAGGAGGTCAAAGAGCAGGGTCAATTACCCATCCTAATGATTAATTAGCCTCTTGCTTTGTCTACTCTTCGGGTCAAATACATCAAGCAGGTGCCAGTTCAAAACTCAAATACTTGCTTGCCATTTGGAGAATTTTTGCGATTACAATCTCACACAAGAAATTCAGCAATTTCCTATCATTTCTTTCTCGAATTTCTCCAAAAATCATACTATTTTCCTAGGTTTTTTTGCCCTTCAATTCCGATAATGTCAGTGAAAGATTTATTCAATCCTCTTTTCATTTCTTCTTCAATAATTCTTCCCTTTGATCTTGCCGTCCAAGTCAACGATATTTAAATAAATATTAATTGAAAAATGCCCGCAAAACAAAGAGTAGTTTGTTTGAATAATTTAATGCAAGAATAATATTCATTCATTTACTTCATTTTATTATCCTGGATTATTATCACTGAAATATAAGAATAAAAGATTTGTCAGTCACAAAATTTTGTTGAAAATTGAACCCTGAATTCTGGAATTTTGAAAAATTGAGTACTGAAATTTAGAATTTTGGAAAATTGAATGCTGAAATTTGCAATTTTGAAAAAGTGAATGCCAAAATCTGGAATTTTTAAAAAATTGAATACTTAAATCACAGGACTCAATTACTGCGCCGATTCCATATAATCGCAATAGGACATTGTACGAGAGAGGTGGAAATGATTACAAATACTATTATCATTACAGTATAGTTAATATCATATAAACAAACGGTAAATATTACAGGAAATCTAAGCAAATCAATGAGGTACCATAAAGAGATAAATTTGAAAGAAAAGATATTGTTTTAACGGATAGATAGATA
The DNA here is from genome assembly GCA_000499405.2 of Onchocerca volvulus. Classification (NCBI taxonomy): domain Eukaryota; kingdom Metazoa; phylum Nematoda; class Chromadorea; order Rhabditida; family Onchocercidae; genus Onchocerca; species Onchocerca volvulus. Next base: position 7,176,883 of record HG738137.1, on the reverse strand, counting down.
GTACAGATGATTGGTTAAATGAAATGAAATAATTAAGAGAAAGTACGATAATGTCACATTCATTTCATCTAGCCCTATAATTAAAAAGAAAGGCGTATTATTCATGGAAGAAAAGGAAATGTCTTTCTTCAATCAAAGAAATGCATTTTCATTATTTTTTTCTTTTTCTTTTTTTTTTTAAATAAATTCTACAATTTCTGAATTAGAACACCCAAAAGCAGCAAATCAATGATTCAAAAATTATCATCATTTCTGATGAAAGCAATCTCTGAAGGATCTCAGGTCACTGCTCAATTACGCACTGTTTCTACCAAAAGAGAACTTTAAAAAACGAAATAATCATGAAGGGATCAAGTGATATGATCATACGCTTCAATTTTTCAGCAAAACAATTCAGTAAATTTCGAATATTTCCCTAAAAATGTACGGGAAAGGTGAGAATTAAAATAAACTTTCTTCTCGATAAATCGATTCAGATCAATGATTCACTAACATGTAAGTGATTCGAGAAAAAAGGGTAACTTTGCATCTGCGATAAATTACAGGAAACAGCTGCTCTACCTTATGTCTCCTCTTTCGGTAATTAATGTTATGGTCTGCTTTGCTATAAAACATCTGCAATCTGAAGCACTGAAGCTTAAAAGATTGGATTTCAAATGAAATCTATCCATTAATGCTGATTTATCGTACAAAACTTTCCTGTTAGCTACTAAATGGTAATCTCAATTTGAATAATATCGTCGAAAATGACTCAAAATTCGATACCATTCTACTGAATTTTTAAAAAATTTAAACTCATTCAAGCTGAATTTACTCAAACTGTGAAAAATTCATTTTTCTACAAAAAATATTATTTGTTGAAGATGAAAGAGAAGAAAAATCTTTTACTGCTTCTTCGAAGCATATGGAGCTCGAGAACAAACTGCTCATTAAGACGTTCGAGATCGTTAATGACACTCGTCAAGTATGTCGAAACATTCGATATATTTAATGATATTCAAAAGATCAATCACTATTTATGGCCAATTCTTGCACGCTGAACTTTTCCAGAAAATAATATGTATGAAATGAATATATTTTCTAATTTTCCAAAACTGAACAGAATTAATTGATACACAACAATTTACAGTCCGAAACAGATGTTAAGCTAATTAGAATTTAATGGCATTAATTAATGAATTAGACGCTCGTAATTTTGCAGAAAATACTATGAATTGATGGTGGGTTTGCATAGACTGCCCAAAGAAATTATCAAATTTTTATAAAATTATTCAATTGTGAAAACAAATACTTTTATTAAGCAAATTCATTATGTAACATAGTCCAATCTGATATCGTTCTCGTGCTCCACAAGCTTAACTCTCCAATAAAATTGAGATGAAATTTGGAATTTCAATTAATCAACAAATCTCATTTAAATCGTTACTATTTCGGTCCTTTTCCAGCATATCCATTTTCTCTCTATCGATTTCTTACTTTCAATTTAATTATACCACACAAATGCTTCCAATGGAATTCTCTTAAGCCATGCATTATTTATTTCTCAGTATATAGTGAAACAAGCTGGAATAGATCAAATCATTCCAGCTTCAAGGAGGGATGAATTTAAAGTATTTCTTGGTCAAAAAATAAAAAATAAAAAACTGCAAGAGAAGTTGAAGAAGTAATGGATCGTTGAACAACGGTCTTGTTTTCTTCCTTCACATTATATCATCTCTTGTCATCCTCTTTTGCCATTTCCTCCACTGAATTGTGTATTTTAATCGTCGATGTGTCAACAATGTTTACTTATCCCATAAAAAAATGATTATTAAAAAAAAAGAATCGCTTTTCTTCAACAATTTGTTTGACGAATTCACAATGGATCAACAATGCTAATTCTATTTTTGGTGCCATTTAAATCAAAATATTTTGAATCAACGCTTGCAATAAACCCGAAATAAAAAAAAAAAATAAAAAAAAAAACTAAACATTTAATGAGATTTTGTAAAACAGGAATCTCAAAGTGAATGCATGGTAATCAATCTCGTCAATAATCAGTATTTTATTACAAATTCTTTTTACAAAGCATTACGTGCATTGTACTGTTTATAAGATATATTTCTGTTCAGGCATTGCTGATAAGCAACGAAAAATTCCGACCAAAGTGCTAATTTCAAGTGAACATCACAGAATGATGAAATGATTTCAGATATTTTGCTTTTTAAATCCGAACATATACAAACAAACATGTTATAAAATAATTAACAATTAACACAAATTTAATCCAAATAACTGATCTGCTTAAATTTAATAAAAATTGACGGAACTGTTTTTTTTTTTTTGCTGCGTTAGAATAAGATTACTTGACATGAGACACTGTCAATCCGGACAAAAGTTATCCACTTCAGAGAAATCTAGGAGGCTATAACAATATCAAAATATAAATAAATTATAAATAATGGTGAAGATTTTCGCACAAAATGCTCGTTAGCATGCTACCAATCGGAACTGTAATAAAAAAGAGTAATCAATCATCAAACTGATCACTATAGAATTTTGCTCAGAAGCAGATCAGCATATTTGCAAAATGAACTTTCAAAACAAAGAAAACCGGGATGTCTAATGAAATTGTTAAAAATTTTCTGAGAACTTGCTGAATACTACTTTCATAACATGATACATTAGATAATGAAACAAGTGCCAAAGTTTGAATCCTATCAGTCTTCGATAATGCAGCAATCATCATCATCATTCACTACTTTTCCATTCAATTCCGTATTCTTCTCCATATTTTTCGAGAGGTTTTTTTCATCAGTCATAGGATGTCCTTCTATATTTTCCATATCTTCGCTAATACTTTCTTCTTCTGAGGTTTCGTCTTCTTCGATTATGCAACAATCGCTATCATCGCTTTCCTGGCACCATTCATGTATCCGTTCCTCGACAATACAACAACTGTCATCAGACTCGATATTTTTATTTTCTCTCTCTCCATTAGCCTATAAAATAACGAATATTTGAAAGTAAAATTAAAAAAATATTAAATATTAGGAATATTTGGAGACAAAATTAAAAAAAATGTTTGGAGATAAAATTAAAAAATAAAAAAAAAATTTCTGAAGGCTATAAGTTGAACTAAGTTACAAAGAATGATGAATCCTTATCGTTGCTGCGATTAAAGCAATGATTTTATTTACGGTTTCATCAAATTCATCGCCCGTTTTTTTCCACTACAGTAATAAAAAAGACTTTAAAACTGCAAAATCTTGTCTCAAGTAACAAATCGCTTGAATCACTCCACACAATACAAAGCCTCAAAAACCAGCAGTCCTGCCAAATGCAATAAACAATCTATACAAATATGAAAACAAAATTGGGAATAAATGGATTTAGATTATGCACAAACACTAATATTTCCTGGGTTTAATGCATTAATTAAATAGAATGTAAACAAAAACATTCATACTTCAGTGCCTATACTGCACTGAGTATCACTCTCGCCTTCCTCTCCATCTTCTTCCTCTTCACCAGCAGTGGGTGGCATTTCGGTATCATCGATATCACCATTGTTTTCTGGTTCCAGACAGTCCAATTCACCTCGACCACATGCCTCATGCAATTCCTGCAAAACATCAATTTTATTTCGATTACTGAAATCATGTGCATAATAATCTTTACAAATTACTGGTTAATATTTGAATTATAGCTGTTTCATTTTCAAATTACGACTTCTTTGCAGAACATCCATCAAAAAAAAATTTTTTTAGTGGAAAATAATAATTAAAACATAATAAAACATAACAGGAAGACTAGTGTTTTAAGTTCAAATAATGCCGAAAAGGTAGATTCAATTATTTAATTAGAAATATTTTCTACATCATATACATAACACAACACTGACCACCAACTTTTCAATGTATTTATTAACTTCTGAAAAAATTACCATATTAGCAATATCCCACGTTGGAACACTCAACAACTGTTCTTCTTTGCCTTCCACAGGACCTATATAAGCTGACGTAGATGGGAAATTTACGCTTTCATTATTTGCTTGATCTAAAAAAGACAGCAACAGTAAAATCTAACAAAGAGTAAATTCAAATGTTATCTTAATTTTGCAGGCTATACAATATAGATGGGCTTGTGAAAAAGTACTGGAGCGAGTGTGAAGCTAAATTAAACTTTTATTTATACCTGAAATCGCCCAATCAGCGAGACCCATTCTGTGGTTATCTTCGATGAATCGCTTCACCAATTTATTTACCTCGCATGCAATATTCTGTACCAACTGATCTAGAAATGAGTGGCTGCAAAACAACAAAATCATGATTTCAAATTTACAATAAATCAACAAATCCCTTATTGTTTTTGATTGTGATAATTCCGAATACTTACCGAATTCCAAAGGATCATCTCCAAAAAGCTGCGTATTATTCGTTTCTTTTAATTTGTCTATCATCATCTTCACGTCGTTTACAGTAACATGCCTTAGAATTTGAAATGAATTAAAATAGAACAAATTACATATATATGTTCTCCAAAAAATAACTGCTTCAGAAACAAAGATTTCATATTAACTTACTTGTAAGGCATTCGTATTTTACATCCCAAAACATCAGAGTCAGTTTCTTGATTGACATATTCAGTTAAAAGCATGTTCAAGTCTTCAACACCCGTCGAAGTTATTATCAGCTTAGGTTTTGTATCAGGAAGACTACAAAAGAATTTTTTTCAAAACGACATAAATATTATACTGCACAAACAGAAATTCATGGAGTTTTTTAAATTTAAGAAATTAGAAATTAACAACTACTTCACAACATACAATATAAAAAATTGTCAGAAATGGTTTTCGTAGATATAAATGAAATATTTTATCTAGTAAATAATTGTCAAATTTCATTATTTGCATTTAATCGTTCGGAAATGGTTTCAGTAAGACTCAAGTCAATTTTAATAAAAATATAAAGATAAGCAAAGGAAGACTCACATGGTTTCGCCTGTGTCGCTAACAAAAACCTGTTTCCGAACTAAATAATTGTGAATTTGTAAACGCCTTTGCATAAGTTTCAGTAGACGTCTGTTACAAGCTTCTTCAAATTCTTCATTATAATCTTCACCAAATGAAACTTCTCGATTCTCCAGTTTCGTTATTGCCTCCCTCAATTGCTACAAGATCATTATCAAATCTCAAGTATAACATATCAGATATAAGAGGAAATAATTACTATTATAGGTGAAAAGTTAAGAAATAAATTTCTATTTTTAGACATAAACAAAAAAGCACACAGCGCATTTTTTGAAGAAAAAATACATTGCTAGTCAATAAGTCATTTCATTAACCCATATGTTAATTAAACTATTTACATCTCATTTCGCCTAGAAAATGAATGCTATCTTCTTAGTCCTTTAAAAGTTTCAGAAATTTGATCTTCTTAGACTTCAACTGCTCGCTATCAGAGAACAAATACATTTTAAAATAATCGAATAGGACAGACAAAAGCAGTGTTCGTAGTTTCCTGAGAAATGATCAAAGAAGAAATAAAAAGTCTGATAATAATCATAATCACAAGCTTGATGTTATCATAATCTTATAGTAACATACCTTGTACAGCTTAACCAGTTTATCAATTTTGGAAATTTTCTTTTTAAGCGCTTTTTTATTTATCTTCCTGATAGATGGCTCGTTAGGTCCGACCGGATCGATCGCTTTTTCCATATTCTCTTTCAAAATCTACAATATTCGAATAGACAACAAAAATGACAGTAAATATCATGCGAATTAATCAAAAATTCACGATGATATGCCGCTTCAAAAAAGATTCCATATAGATTAATGATAACTTACTATTCTTCTCTTATCAAACTTCCACCGGATTATATTTAAAAAAAGGAAAGAATATCATGAAGACAAGCTGTAAATATCGAAAGAGAGTAACTATAAACTGGAGAATAAGCAAAGATTCTAAGAAAGGCTTAATCCACCAAAAGTTTGTGAAGATTCGAGACATATTTTGAAGAATCCGTTGTCTGTCTAAAAGCAATTAGTAAATTAATCTTTAAAGACAAATATTCTTTCTCCACAAGTCATAGCGACATGATCTTATAAAAGAAGAGAATAAATAGTTTCATACCTATCATACAAAGTACAATTATAACACATATAATCCACATTGAACGTTGAATTAAAGTATAAGTCATCCCAACGCAGAACTTTGTCCTGACCACTTTCACCAATACAACCCACCCCGTACCTGCACTCCGATCATCAGTATTTCTCAAACTATCCACCAGTATTTACCTCACCCGCTCACCGGTATATCTCAAACCTTTCACCAGTATTATCCAACTCGATGTCCCAACCATCAATTACTTAGCAGCCCACTACATTTTCGTTGCATGCAAAAAATAATGAAATAGTATTGGCACGATATTAATGAGGCGGAACAAGGCGTTATCGAAATGCGTGCAAACGTGAAAGAATCGTGAAAGAAGTGAAGAAAAACGTAGAATTCAACAAGAAAGTACAGCGTGACGTGATCCGCATAGATTTCCAGTACTTTTAATTAATAATATAAACTTCACGGTATTACACATCAACAAGACGCATGCATTCTACCAAGATCATCTATTTACGTATAAACGATTTCCACGTGAACATTATACGTCAATACTTGACACGTATCTCGATACATCATCAATCTATCTTCGTAATCAACTATTTTAATTGATTTCCTTTTTTTGAGTTTAATCGCTTGAATTCGTTTAATCTTCTTTTTTTTTCCATTTCCATCAATATCTCACAACCATTGCTGCGGAATATTCGGTCACAAAAATTATTTCCTAATTACTATCGTTATTAATTTTCGGGGAAGTATTTTTATATATTTCTTTACGATTTAATAATTTATTCGAATTTTATTTGCTTTCAAATTTTCTTATTCATTATGGATAATAGATTTTGTGATCGTTCAGATATTAAAAGATTTATTCTTATGTCAATCTCTTTAAAAGAGTAAATCCTAAATTTGAGAATTTATTCACTAATTCTAAAAACTTTGAAGATAAAGCATTTAACGAACCTTTTTGTGTGGAATGGACGAATAGGTTTGAGTGACGAATGTCTCGGTTTAAATTTCAATTATTGATGATAAAAGCCTTGAATTTCTTTAGAAATTTGAACTACTTCATATGGATTAATCATATAGAAATGTCATTTCGATGTGTAAAAAAAAGTTGAAAGATAATTTCGTTGATAATCACATATTCATATTTCATTGTATTTCATTTCAAGTTGGAAATTTATATTTTGTAATTTATAATTCCAGTATTTCTACTTCGTTTAAAGCAGGAATTTTTAAAATCATAATTTAAAATTGCTCAGAGGCATTTTATCTGCTCTCGATGATTTTTGATCTTAATTGAATACGGGCTTGCAATTATTCTTTGAGGTTTGGAAAAAGCTTACATTTTTAAAAGATTATTGATAGACAAAGTTCTCGATTTTACTTTTCTTCAATCATTTCTTTCCGATGATAAATGGAAATTTGGTATATTTCTTCAAGACAGCAACAAACATTTTACTGCAAAATGTTTTCAAATTCATTTAGAAAGTCTTATTTTAAATGTTTCGAAAAGAGAGAATTAATGAGGCAGAAAACGAGAGAATTGCAGAAAATCTTTTTCTCGTTGATTTAATCGATGGTTGATTTAACAATAGAGTTTCTATCGAATTGTATGTACAATTTTCAAATAACGTATTTTTGCAAATTTTAATGTATTCTGGAGTATTTTGTTTATTCTCCGAAATTCCGAAATTCATTTGGAAGTTTTTTTTTTCTTTTTTTTTTTTAAATTATGATGGACATCGACAGTTTGATGATTGCCATCGTAAATTTCTTTTGATGGTGCTCAAACACACATTTCTGAAGATGTAATATAAATATTTTTATATAGTTATTCTATGCTTAGGTTCTATTCTTCCATAGATTGTTTACCTGACAAAATATTAACTCTCCTATTACTCAGGTATCGGAATAGACAACGAGTAATCGATAGGAATCATAATCTGTTGATAGGAATTTTTAATCTGATTCAATTGACAGTCTCTTTCTGAAATGAATAATTCACTTGAACTAAAATGCAAAAGGAATTAGATTGAATACCGTAGTCCATTTGCACTGAATTTAAATTATATAAAATAAGGTCAAGTTCTGCTTATGTTAATTTTAATCTCTTTCAAATTTATGGTACTCTGTTGGCTTCCATTTCTCCATTACAGAATTGCTCGAAATTCAATTTTTTAAAATGTAGCAATGTTTAAATATGAAATTCGAAATTTCATCCAGATTAGCGATTCATTTTCAATAGAAATTTAATTTTAAATCCATTCTTTAGTGTCTTTAAATCCATCGGAGTCATGCTGTTATCAATTAATTTATTTCTACAATTTTCGATATTTATTACTCTTCCAAATTAACGCCATTTTTTTGATGATTTTCTATATCAGTCGTTTGTCTAATCACATTGGTCCATAGACTTGCAACATTTTGGCATTTTGAGAAAGAATAAAAACTAAAAATGAAGTTATTATTTACGAATAAAAAAGAGACATTAATTTTTATCACAGTGGTTACTGCTGATATCATAGTGATTACTGATGATTTGAATATTTCTGTTTTGAATCTTCACCTTTTTCAAAGCTTCTGAGAAGTTTACAATCAAAATTTAAGTTGAAAATGCGAAGCTATGAATTTCAAGCATTTAAATTGAAGAAATAATTTGTTTGTCATCAAATCTGCCAAACATATTGTTAAAATTCTGGTGACTATTACTTTTCCCTGGTTTCTCACAACTATTTATCGTCTTCAATTACCCTTGACTTCAGTAAACTTGACAATTAATCTTTTCAAACTGCCAAATTAGGCAATTTTTTCAACATAATTTATGGGATAAAATCATTTTGAAAGAATTACAAAAATTTTCTCTGATATATTAATGCAGTAAATTGATTGACTTTCCATTCACCCTTCATCAAATATAATGGAAATGCAAACTTCCGGTCTTTCATGAAAAGATCGAATTCTGATGATAATTTCCTTATCATTTATTGAAAAGAAATTCTTTTTTCTAACCGCTGAATTCATCTCGTTCCATTTGCCCTCATTATTCATATGGTTTCTACGATTATTCTATCATCTGTTGATTTCCGAATTCACCATAATAAAGAAAAAAATTCTTGGCCAGATAAGCAAATCATTGGCAATCATAAATCTACTTTTTCATTAAGAAAGCATTTTTCAGTCGGAAAATTTAAGAATTAAACTGATCAAATTTACGATCTATTAGACAAACATTAAGTGGAATGACAAAATCTGTCGTAAACAAATGAAAACAAACACATCACCTCGCTTTAAGCAAATATTCACAGAAGAGTAGCTAGTGAGAGTTAGTTAATCCGAAAATTCTGTTCGGTGTTCGAAATTCTTGCTATACAAATCGATCGATGTACATCCATCCATCCTCATGTAATGATGCTAAAACACTTCTCAATTATCACAAATGGATCAGGCCTGTACGACATATTCTGTCCTGTCCCAGCCTATCATCAACTATTTGGCTCGATTATCACAGATAGATCAGGCCTGTACGATATATTCTGCCCTATCTCAGCCTATCATCAACTGTTTGGCATTTCTTCTAATTATTCATTCCGCTTTCATATTCTTTTAATCAGTCATTTTTATTTTTTTTATTTCTTATGTTCTATTTCAAGAATTTGCACAATATGTTTATTTCTATGTTTTCAGTTCCTTTTTTTTCTTTTTTAATTTTTAAAGATGTAATTTTTAAATACATTCATCCATCCAACTCATTCATTTCATTTTCAATTCTTTCATATTCTTCCGAAATGTTTGATTTAAATCATTCTTCTGACGAATTTCATGCTTAATCATACTTTTGGAAATATTTTTGTGCTATGCAAAACTATGATGAGTAATGAATACAGTAGTTCCAGAAGTATGAATGGAATTTTTAAAGGAAGTTTAGTGCTATTTTGATAATTCGCAATTCGGTAATCTTTGATTAGTACTGCGATCTGTTTGCCATTTTCAACTACTGTAAGCAAGATGCAAACATTACTATTGTAATCCTTGTGCAATTGATTTCTGCCAATTTTTCATACGCCATATGGTGTTATCCTTTTTTTATTTCATATATTTTTCATTGAGAAATCTTTCCAGAATGAATTTTCGTTACAAACAAGTTTTTTTAACAAAAAAAAAAAAGAAAAAGAAAAAGCTCTCCATAAATGCACAATCTTTCTACAACAGATGTTGGCATTACAGTCTCCTTCATCAATGATTATGTTGGCTATTATTCAAACTAAAAAAAACTTCATTTCAATCATATATGTATATTCTTAAATGCTATTATCATATTATTGCTATTTCTTAGAAGATTTGATTCTTGACATATGACCTTTTCTTTCCCGCCTCAAAATTTGACTTCTTTTGTATCATTGAATACTTTTGTATTTGTCAAATAATCTCTATAATGCATTATGATTGCTAAATATTGAGAGATTTTTCGTAGTACTTTAATATTTTAACTGATAATAGAAATACTACAAGTGATACTGTGCTATGATAATGTGAGGAATACTGTAGATACTGCGCTATGATAATGTGAGAAATACTGTAGATATTGTAATATGAAATCTTGTAGAGAGAAGGGAAGCAGTAGAAGATTGGTAGTATTTGAAAAAGCAATGACATTACTCTTCATTCTTCCAACAATGGACAATTTCCCATTTAAACGATTATTTGAATACTTTTTTCTCACAATACTTTCAATTTTCAACCATTTATGTGTTCTTTTCATTGTAATCATTCAGAATATATCACTGAAGTTAAGTTTAAAATTTAAATTTCATTTGGCGACATCACATGTTAGCTGTGAAAATTAATGTAATTAATTATTATTGCTAAAGTATATCTATTAAGCACTCGTTTATGTTATAAGCAATTATTAGAGAATATTCAAGTAAACCTAATATGATAGATAGTGGATTAATAGTGGTCTACTCAGATCAAATTTACTTGCACCATAAATTCCTTAAAGATTTGAATCTTGACCTTTTCGACTCTTGACCTATGACCTTTTCGTTCATTTCCGGCTTGCTTGAAACTTGCAAGAAGAATCTCAGTAATGTCCATAGTGTACGTGTACTTCCACGAAATTAGAGACACTGTGATGAAATGAGCCGCAACAAGAAATATCCCTGTAATGAATTTGCACCGAAACAGTCACTTTGTAAATGCTAAAATCCATCAAAATTAGCATTTCTAAAATGCAATCACTGCATGCATCTTTCTCTTTTGCACGCATCCTTTTCTTCTACACGTATCCTCTTTTCCTCCTCTCCACGTCTTCCGAACTCTTTCCTTTCTGTCACAATCCACTTATCGTCCCTTCCTGACTACATTTGTTGTATGACAAATTTATTGTGAATCATCGCGAAAAATGAATCTATAATTAGTGTGGGACAGCGGCAGTAGCACACCAGATGCCATCATCACAAAATCTCTAAAATTCGAAAAAGATTATTTTGTCTGATCGATTTTTCTCTATTTTGATCGAATCTTTCTCTCTATTTCAACTAAAATATATTTGATGTCAATTACAGGTATATTGATTTAGTTTTATATGAGGATTATTTAGGTAAATGTTTGCTTCCTCTCGCTACTTACCTTACAAATGATCGAAAGTTGATTGTTACGAATATTATTCATCTCTCTAAAACTTTGCTAATAACCATACGTCTTCGATATTACTAATTATCCGGAAATGTCACTTTTTCTTGTTTATGAAACAATCTTTTTAGATAATCATAAAATCGATAAATCAATTAAATTGTATCAAAAGTTCAACGAAATTCGTCATTTTTCAAAAATTTTCATGAAAAATTAAGCAAATAAAATAGTGAGACTTTCGAAAATCCCAAAAAACTTTGGGATCATAGATGATCGACCAATCAATCATTCAGAACATTCACTGTTGTAAAACAAAGAATGTCAGATTTGATACGTTTTCGCAGTTTTAATTTTGACCGATGCTGCTGCACAGCAGTTCGCAAATAATTAACATGATTATTCAGCACATTTCTAAAAGCTTTTAACTCTTCAAATTATTTGATTTTTGTTCTTCAAACTTTTTTTTCTAAAAGTAATTGTCTTCATGGAAATCTTTTTTAATTACGTTCCAAACATAATTCTGAAGGAGGAAGTAATAATCATGACCCATTAAAAAGATAACTCTCAAAAAGGTCACCTCTTAAAAAAAAAATTCTAAATAGCAATTATGATAATTACATCGTCATTTATTGAACTCTTCATCTTTTTATGATTTCAATTGTAGATGTACTCATTTAATCTGATCGTTTTTCTTTTTTCCCCTGATCAATAAGAAGGACTTTGTAGGCAGTTTAAACAAGTCTTTTCGGAATTTATACCCGTTGTTCTTGAAGTTACTATAAATTCCATTTCATCACAGTAATACTAAATTGCTTTTCTATTTTACTGTAAATTATTTGTGTATTTACATATGTCTATTCACAGTCCCTCTATTAGTGTATCTTATATGAGTATATTCTAAGTTTAAATTCACTTTCAATTTGATAGACCAAAAATTTTTTTTGACATTGAAATCTCTTAAAAAAAATATTTTAACAGATTTCATCAATAAAACTTGAAAAGATATTTGAAGATATTAAGGTGCTTAAAAAGACATATAGAAGATATGAAGATTTTTAACGACTACCATTAGTTATACATAATGACTTTTCTTGGCCTTCTATTTTTAACCTTCTTATTCCACTAATTAGATCTTTCTATAAGAATTTCACTAATTAGATCTTTTTTTTTTCCCTTTTGTTTAAACTACAACAAATTACAACCTAAGCTCTTTGTCTTTTATTCTAGAAGTGCAACAGTCGAGATTTGATAAAACAGGGTAGGTCAGGTCATATTCCCGAAGCTTTCAGCAAACTTAGAAAGTTGGATGAATAGAATGGACAGACAAAATAATCGACAACTTAGCCAACTGACGCATTAAGCTTAACGATCTTCGTTCAAAAAGATACATCAATGTCATATTATATCTATATATTTGTGACCAAAGGACACGGCAGATTATCAATGGTCATGCTGCTTCTGTCTATTCAGAACTTCTTTCTTTTTTGCCCTCTCTTTAACAATTATCATAATTAATTAATTAATTAATTTGATGCTATGACTCATCAATCAATTATTATCCATAACTTTTTAGAGATATTACTACAAAAAATACCAATCAGTATCATTCGTTTGATTAAATTTGATAATTATCAAGTTCATTTGTAACTTTTTTACAGAACTTTTATTGGGAATTATACCGCAAAGAACATCTGGAAGTGAAACTGCTGCATTCATAATTGGCTTGAAAGTAACAACCGTACAGGAATTGCAATCGATAGCACGAAAGAAATTCAGAATTCTTCAAACTTCGTAGAATCTACGCTCTAGATGGCTAGTCACCGATGTTCAATGATCCAATATAATGCTATCACACCACAATCTGAAAAGGTACCTTCGGTACCAACATCGTCTACCGCTGAAGTCCTCGTTTCTAGTTGTGGTTCACCACAACAACCACGACCACGTGCTACCGTCAAAAAGCGTTTCTTCTTCTCCACTAGTAATATTCGTTTCTGGACTACTGGATTATCCGAAAAGAAGACATCTCGACAGAAATTATCGAATTCAGCTGCTGATATCGTAAATCATGGTGATCAACTGCGTTATATTAAAGAAGAACGGAATACGATGCGTAGGTTAGCGGATTCATTCTTCTTTTTTTTTTTTCGAAATTTAAATTTTTGAAATTTTGTGATTTATAAAGGAATTGATGGAAAACAATATCCTAAAAAATATTTATTTATTTAATTTAGACTATTTTTTAGTCATCAATGCAACTTATGCCTTTTCTCATCACAACTGTATTTAGCAATTCTAAAATTTTTGCAATAAATTAAACTTTCTTGGCTTAGCACTGTTGTTTGTAAAAACCGAAGCGAAAAATAGGAAAAAAGAAATGTAGCGAATTCGGCAAATCCAAAAATTGTAAAACTGCTGTATAATTTGATAAATAGAAAAATGATTTGTTCGTTTCAATTTTACCTTTACAAATGCTTCCATTAAAAATAAAATTTGGAAACACATAACATTTCTTCGACATCTTTTATTCAAACATGAGATATCAACGCCTAAACTTCTATTTGCCATCATTTTATGACGGTAATTATTCGAATTTAAATTAGAAATTTAATGACAAAGAGATGGATGCAAATAAACACCATTCTGCTTAAATGACCCATAAATAATCAATCATTTTGTTTTTCATCATTTCATTTGCATATTGATAAGTACCACTGATTAGCAGAAATTGAGAGGTAATGAAATTTCGAAAAAAGCGATAGTTTGAAATCAAAACTGAGAAAATTTCACGTTTGACAAGAGAAAATTTGATTTACCGGAGATTAAGAAACTGGTTTTTTTTGCAAAAGTGACATTATTTTCGTAGAATGTGAACCAGTTTCAATTACTTTAACTCATTTATACAAATAATAACAGTAGTAAATGTTGATGTGTTTCCGATTTCATCAGCTGGTTTTTTCATCTTGTGCTGATAAACTTTCTTTTACGTAATTTAATAATTATCATTTTACCTATCATCTTGTTTTGAAAAAGAGCACTGTTATGAAATTCTCGACTTTTTCTAAAACTGGTTCATAAAATTGGGGTTTTAAATAATCATCTATCAATCAAGATAGGGAGAAGTAAGCTCAGTTTCTGGATTTATTTATTTCATAATTCATCTTGGTCATAGTCTTGCGATATATCTTGCAGTTATTAAACTTTGGAGGATTTCAATTCATGTTTTTGACAATTTCAGAAAAATACAAACATCTTTTTTTTTTATTATGAATGGAACAAAGAGATTAACTGATTTCGTAGCCTTCATGCAACAAATCATTTGAAATTTAGACTATTGAGAAAAGTGGTGTTATATTCTTAATAATATTATTTTTTACGAAACTGGATTTGGCCTTTCAAAAAATTCTTTTTTGATATTGTTGAAGTACTTAATTCTAATGTTAATCGTTGTCTTTCATTAACATACGATTTCAGGTGATATGAAATTATTATCATTTTAGTTTCTTTCAACCCATTTGACTTCAGTCTTAGTCTAAACTGAAGTTAACTTAACATTGTTTTTTCCATTTCTTTTTTAGCACGATCTTAATAAAAATTATTAGTTGAGTATTAACTGTGGCCTAATAATAAGACTATATATTTTATTCTTACTTTTGCTCGATTAAACGCAAAGAAATGAAAGAAACTTCAAAATTTGCATATTGCTGACATTTGCTCTGGTTTTTTCTGCTACGCGATATATCTTCTTCACAGAAATTTTAGTAGATTTAAAAAATTTGTATATCTGCTTGGAAATAGCCTGTAATTCTAATTTGAAACAATAAAATTACTCATATTGTTATAATAGCTCTTGTAAGTAAATATTCAAATTTTTTCGAATTTATTTTCACATTTCTCTTCAAGCTTTTTTTTTTTTCAGATATTTTTTTCCACATAAATTTAAGTTCATCTGCTTTCTTTAGCAAATAGATCCTTTCGTTTGACAACAAATTAATTTATCTTAACAGACACTTATTTGAATATTGTTTTGAAGTAATTGGCGTTTGGTCTTAGAAATAAAATGATTGTGAAAGTTATCTGAAACTCTTTGATAAGTTGCTAGCACATGCGAAAATATGTGAGGTTTGAATAACTGTTCATTCATTTCTTGAAACTAAACCTTTTTTATGTTTAAAGCAAAGTAGTGGAAGAAACAACTAATACAAATTAAAATATCATAGGAATCCCGAAGAAAACTTAATT
Source organism: Onchocerca volvulus (assembly GCA_000499405.2). Classification (NCBI taxonomy): domain Eukaryota; kingdom Metazoa; phylum Nematoda; class Chromadorea; order Rhabditida; family Onchocercidae; genus Onchocerca; species Onchocerca volvulus. Next base: position 7,160,903 of record HG738137.1, on the reverse strand, counting down.
AATTTGAAAACTTATTGGTATAGGTAAGATCTCTACAATTGAAATCTTAATGTTTCTCCTCCAGGAAAATCGATTTATTATAAACAAAATTTACATAAGATTTCGCATTTTTTATATTAAAAAATAGTTGAGAAAAATAAGAAAACAATCATTGAAACCGAAGATCTTTATCGATTTATCACTAACAGTGATACCATTACGGTAGGTTTATCACTAACAATGATACCATTGTGATAATTATGGTCCTGAAGGCCTTTGTATGATGCCATGCGATGTAACAATATTTGCAAATTGCCGACCACACTGCCTCTTCTTCTGACCTATCCTCTCTGTTATATCCTTTACAGATATGGATTATAATAATTTAATTCATTGGAATTAGTTTAATTTCATTAGAATTATCTTAATTTCAAACTGAAGATAATTCGGGTTCAATCAGTTTGGATGATTTAAATTTCAAATTCAAATCTTTAAAGGTTTATGAAACGGTTTAAATTATTTGCCAATGATAATGTGATGAGTTTGTTGTCGTCAAATTACTTTCAAAATTGTTTTTTAAAATTTGTTATCTCTTCGTCAGGGCGGGAATTACTGAAGTCTTCTAGAAATGTGTATATAATCGATCTAATATTAATACAGAAATGTCTATCCTAGGCTGAAAAGCACTTAGTCCCTAAGAGGAAGTATTGTGAAATATCTAGCAGTTTGTTCGATGAGTCATTCATCCATTTGGTTCTTGCACTAAAGGACAATAAGTTTTGAAAGTTGAAAGTTTTTTTACTAAATTTTATAAGGAAAGTTGTTGGAGCTTGTTGTATAAGTAAGAGGAACAGGAAAATAGTAGGAAAGAGAGAGAGACGAAGATTCAGAAGGGTTCCATCATTCTAATTGGATCAAGAAGTTGTGCTTTTAAATTCGTTAAAAATTAATGCAATAAATAAGGAATAAGTTGTGCTAAAGCTTGTGATAGGAAAAATGCGTCATTGATAATCATACAAAATTTTCATTAAATTTGTGGCCATTGCTATCAGTTATCTAATTCGGAAATCTGTTACTGATAAGTTGATAACGTTGATAAGTAAAAACATATAATTGCTTCCAGGCGTCTGTACGAGTGCTCGTTACGCAACAGCGAGCACAATTTGCAATTGATGCAAACAAGCTGTACAAATGAACAACAACAGCGACAACGACAACAAGGTACGCGAGGTGACACTATCCAACTGCGACAGATGTCGGAACCTAAGTATGTTTTGACCCTTTCTGCAGTCATTTTGTCCTCGATGACCTCAATCGAGATTTATCATAGAAAATTCAGGAATCTCTGTCATGGCTAAATTAATTGCATGACATTTTTACAATTACCATTTTGATCTACTTAAAGCAACTAACCAGCAAATATGACAGTGTCTTTGATATTTCTTAATATCTGCTAATATTTGATCTCATTGATCAGAGGATGACAGTGCTTTTGATATCTATTTTTTTCTGATAATTAAGATCAAATTTTCGATGAAAATGCATTTTTTTCATCTTTTTTGTCAGTCATTTAAAAAGGTCTCATTGTCATCTATAGTACTTTTCCTGCGTATTAAATCATAAATTTCTTGAAGCAACCTTTTTCATGAAGTTTTAAGAAGCGAACAACCATTTGTTTATTGTATCTTAATAGTTTTATCTTTTCGTATCAAATTTATATGTAACATATGTAATTAATCGTCATCTCAGCTTCTTGTTCTCATGTTCCGACATTCAAAATAAAACAAACAAGGAATTAGATTGAATAAATAAGACATTTATTCGACAAATAAATACATCTTTGTATAGCTTGTTGCATAATCTATTTGAATTGTTGAAATTTCTTAGCCAATAATTGGAATTAAGTTATCGGTTTTCATGTTTATAATTTGTTGGAGAAGAATAGCAGAAAGACTGAACGCTAATTTTTTTTAAAACTTATGATTTTTTTACAATTTCTCATCAGAAAAAGCGGCTTATCAGATGAAAAAGCAACGGTATTAGAAAGTCTTAAAAGCTGAAAACCAAACTTCCAACTTCTCTTCAAACTACTTGCAAAATACAAATAGTTTAAGTTGGAAAATTAAGATTTTTCCTTCAAAATGTGCAGAAATTCCATTTTCGCTTGTCCTGTTATCAATTTCTTTAGCATATCATACATTTTTTAAAATTGAATATTTTCCCTTTCTGCATGGTTCGAATTTAATTAAATGTGATTTAAACGCGAAATTAGCGCAATTAAACGCGAATTTAGTGTGATTAAATAAAAATATGATTTGGATATTAAATCCATCAAATATTTTATGTTCGGTTCCTTTCTCTCAATTTTTCTCTAATTTTCTGCTTCATTTTATCGTTGTTTTGCACATTCCCAAGCGATATTCAGATTTCTTCACTATTGAAAAAAAAATCGAAACAAGCAGATTTTCAAATTTTTTAAAAAAATATGAATTTTTAGAGTTACCTCATTCTTCTACTTGAAATGAATAAAAATTTAATTTTCCTTTTTAGAATGTTTTCCATTTTTGCTTCGATAGAGTTCTCATTTTGTTCAAAAATTATTCTGAGATAAAAAGTGCATAATTTTTAAATACAATCCGCAAGTGTCTGTTATTTTCCGAACAAATTTTTTCATTTTATAATCTTCTGTATTAAATGCAAGCCCAATTTCTTCTGATTTATTTTGTATTTTCGCTCTTTCCATTATATTTTTGATTCAATCTGACCTACTCTTATTCAAATTATTCTTAGAACTCCGGAAAAAATTCAAGTAATCATTTGCCTCAGAAATTGATATTTTCAAGACGGTCAAATCTGTTAAACATATTTATTTAGATCAAACTGAACCACAATGAAGAGATTGATAAAATAATATAATATTTACAAACTTTATGAACAAATTTTTGTTCATTCAGATATGATTAAAATGAGTTTATTATTCATTTCGAAATAAGTGATAATTTGCATGTGAAATGCATAAAGGAATAAGAGATCAACTGATCTTTAAAAATAAATATTCTACCGTATTCCAGTGTAAATATCGTAAACGATCGCAATGCGCAAGAACGGTACTTACAATTTCTATCGAGAACGAATGATCGTTCTGTACATCAATTCAATGATTATACCGATCAGAGTGATAAAATAGAGCAGGACAATAGTTGTAGTAGTGAATGGGAGGAATGGATGAAAAATCAACCGATCAGCGTTCTTCGATTGGATCGAACGGAACGACTAGTCTTGAAAATTGGAGGTTGGACTATATTTCCAAAAGCTTTTCAAATTTTCAGAAATAAAATCCTATCCAGAATTTTTTATTTGATTTCACTTTGCCGAGTTGTGCAGTGTATAATACTTTCTACACAGAAAGTCCATCGAGTATTTTTAATTTTTTGATCCATTCATGAAATTAATGTAAAATGTAGTTTGATCAATAATTCCTCAATTACTTGAAGTTTATCAATCGGGAAATAAAAATTATATCATAATGAAGTAGCACTATATTATCCAATATTCTATTCAGCAAAAATCATATAATCATTGTTACTTCTAAGATGTCCTACTTCGTTATGATATAATTTTTATCCTTAGTCTCCTAGGAAATCTTTTCAGACTTTCAAATTTCTTCAGAAGTATGAGATTTTCATAAAATTTTTGAGATACAGAAGAAAATGCAAAAAATGACTATTACGTGAATTGATAAATAAGTTTTTTTTTTTTTTTTTTTTTTATTTAAATCTGTATCTAGTTCTACGCCATTTATTAGCTAAAATGATTAATGTACCATATGTGGTACTAATACAGTGATATTTTTTATAATAAAACAAATGCTGCATTGTAGAGCGTTCGAATATCCCATAAGATTCGCAATTTTTGAAATTTCTTCCAAAAAATCACAAAAAATCATAATTTTTGAACAGAAAAAAATTTCTTTTTTCTACAATATATTTCATCTGTCTTAACAAATACATTTGTATAATAATATCAGAGTTTTGAAATTAATGTTGTACATTGTCCTTCTGACCAAATCGGTGGAAGCTCCTGTAAAATAGATTGAGATTTTCTATTTCTGTCATTTTTTATTCCTTAAATGACACATAGGAAACCTTTTTATAGACAAATGTAATTAATAATGTAATAAAAACATTTAATAAAATTGTGTATGAAATAAAAAAATAATTGATATTCATAATTCGATTTAGTGATCTTATTCTAGAAGCAGCCATAAATTTTTTCATATTTCAATGTCTCAATGATTTCCATGAGTGATTAACTGCTGTCCTCCAAATAATTCGACATTCCAAGTTCTTTTTCAAATGTTCACAACTTCATTCATACTTATTTGCTAAACTAGCAAAATTATATTTTACTTAAATTTAATGAAATACATTTTCAATCGACAAGAAAACTATGATTGATGTAATTCTTTGAACTTTGAAATCTCTCGAACTTTCAGTTATCTTTCGTTTTCTTTTCTTTTGTATTGTTTTAATAAAGAATATCGAATTTAAAATTGTCATTTATACTTTCATCATATCGGAAGATATATTTTCCATAACTTTCTTTGTGGGTATCTTCGAAAAGTATTCTCTTTCGCTGCTCTTTTTTGAATGAAATTTCAATTCCAATTTCAGTGAAATCATCTCTCTCGTTTTCCCAGTACCGTAAAAAAATAATCGCAAAACAAAAAAAAGGATCATAAAAATTTGACAATTTCTAGCAGAACAATAATGGCATATGTTTTTCGCAATCATAATAATTTAGCACATATTTTGCACATTCAAAAAATCTTTTTTTTTTTCGCAAGTTTACTACGAAATTTTAGAAATTTTATGAGAAGTGTTAATAAATGATCAGATAAGTTATATTATTTATCTTTACCATTATTGTTATTATCAGTAGAATTAAAGTATAAATGTAGAAAAAACTAAATTACAATACTTTCAATTATTCTTTGGTCTTTGATTACTTGTCAGCAAAGGAAAGATACATAAGATGGTATGAAAAAGGAAGTGATACACCAAAATACTTTCGTTTTCAGTAGCATAATTTGAATAATCCGACCTTGACAGCAGTGATGCGATCATTATCTATCAGATCTCGAAGATAGTAGCAGAAAATTGTTTTACTACTCATTTCACAGCATTCATTCGTACAATTTTTCCCTAATATTCCATTTTATTTTTCTCATTTTCTTGTCTGAAACAATTATTTTTTATAAAATTTTTAATCGTTACCAATTTTTGATCGTTAATGATAGATGAAATTTATAATCTTTTGATCACAAAAATTTTGTTTGCTCAGAAAATTTAAATTAAAAGTAAATGTTTTCTCATGAAATCATATCGATTGAAATGAGGAAAAAATTGAGGACAATTTCTTATATAGTTGAGTCGAGAATAGAAGTGGAATGATACGACTGCATTTCACATGTGATACTGAATATTTGAGATTTTTTAATCGGAAATTTAAATTTGACATCCTTCCAATTTCCAATTTATTTCTTCCCTAATAGGAAAATATCTTTGGTTTCTTTTAATAAGATCGAGATTTCAATGAATTTTCATGTGAATAGTTCTCTTCGTCACTATTATTTTAATTTTTGAATTTTGGAGTTGAAATTTAAGTTGAAACTTGATTAAAGTCTTTCGATTATGCAAGTACTATGTGTATTTGTGCATTTTTATTATCTTTATGAGAAATTCTATCAGTGATTTGAATATGGGAAAATCTGATTGAAAATTCATTTTGGAGTCTATCAGGAATACTTCTGAAATGAAGAAACAGAAGGATGACTAATTTGTAAAGTTAATATCCTTAATAACTTCTGATCAAAAAAATTTGTCCATATTTTATTGTCCAATAAGGTCTAACCATCATCGAGATGGAAAGATAAATAGATAAGATAAATCGAGATGGATAAGATAAACGAAGCAGAATCTGAAATACACTTCTGTTAAAATAGCGGTACTGCTCCATAAAAACCGAAGCCGAATAAAAAATAAAATTAAACGATCTGAGAATAGAGAATACAAAAATAAGAATTACAAGAAATGCTCAACTTTTGGTCAATTTCCTGATCTAATAAAGACTGTTTCTCTTTATACATCCATAAAGATGGGTAAAGCAAAAACTTCGTAACTAAGTTTTTCCAAAAACGGAATTTTTAAAACTTTGCAGTTCTATCATCCATGAGTCTGCGAAGTATCTACAAAAAGAAAAAAAAGTTTCTGCTTACGTCATTGTCTACGAATTAGTTAATCTAATGTTGAATTTATTTCAGTCTTTAGCTTGCATCTATATAAATCCACAGGGACACATAAGTACATTCTATCAAACTAATCTAATGGCAAAGTAAAAGACTTCGAAATACAAATGCTTAATTACTCATTTTTTTTAATTGTTAATAAATTATCGATGAAATTTTATGTACAGTGAGAAATTAAATGAATGATTGAAAAAAAAGAGAAACTGTGAACTGAGAATGTCTTTGATGACTGTTGACTGAAAATCAATTAGTTAAACAATTTTAGCAATTTTACAATTGCGAAGATCGAAATGACCTCAATTAATCAAAGAAATATGTCTAAACATTAGTCACAAAAGTACTATTATTGTCTTATATATTGATCCAGAAATTGTTTGAATAGTTTATCAGTAATTATATTTCTTCGGAAATTCCCGACCAAAATAAATCCATGAAAATATTCTACATCCTCGAGATATTTCATATCCGCCTGTTTCAAGATTCTTTCTTTTAGTTTGTTCAGAATCTAATCAGTTTTTGATTTTAACTGATTTATGTGTTAATAGCCTTGTCTTCACATCAAATAGCATTTCTCATTTTGAAGTAATAAGTAAAAGGATAAAAAAATGACAGAAAGACATGAAGAAAAGTGTTGAAGATAATATCAGCTTTGAAGGAGAGAGGTTATCAGTGATACAAAGGAAGCAATCAGTAAGCATATAATTGTTCGATAGCAAACTGATTAGAATTTATCAGCGCTATATGCTTCCTTCTAATCACCGATCTTCATCCTCTCTCCTTCCTTTTAACATCTATTATTGTAAACGTTTCTATCCAATTATTGTAAACTGATTCCTCTTGTTGAACTAATCTACATTATCGATAAAATTTTTCAAATTGACCTTCATTTAAATTTCCTTTTTTAAAAATTTCAGTCAAGTTCTTCGCATTCTTTTCTCAAAAGTTATAAACGAAAAAAGGAATGAAACACAAATGTTGAAGTACTTAACTTTTAAAAAGAGAAATTCTCAAAAACCAGTAAAAATTCAAATCCCATGAATCGATTTTGAAGTGAAGCAGGATTCGAAAATATTTCTCTTCCACTAAATTCCTATTTAATTACACGATTTTCACCATCAAACCAAATATTGATATCAATCTCACCATTGTTAGCGTTATCATCGTTGCACGTGCCAGATGCACTTAGTTACTATCGTCCCATCAGCCATCAATTGTACTGTTCTTTTTTTTTTTTTTTTTTGCTTTATTTAATTTAATACTAAATTTATTCTAATTTATATTCACTATATAAAGCATAATCTTTCTCACTTTATTTATTTATTTCTTTCATTTTTAGAATAAACAAATAAACAACAACAACAAATAAACAAACAAATATTTTATTTCAGTCCGAACCAATTTAGATTAGAATATTTTTTGCATTTAATCTGTTCGGATGCAAATTTCTGTTGAATAACTCTTTTTTTCCAGATTGCATAGAATATTTATTACTCCCCAAATATAGTCTTCAATAAATGATGCAAGCAGTGCGGTGTGTCATGATAATCAATTTTTTGTAAATTTTGTATTGTGCCATTGATGTTAACATAGTGCAAGTGATTCACGCAAGTGACTCACGCTATGACTCACGTAATCACTCACGCTTATACGTTTTGGTGCTTAGAAATGACGTAATTTAACAAAATATGGTCAAATAATGTGGAAAATTATGGTTTTTCTCACACTCTACCTTGTTTACTTGATATTATCTTTTTGTCCTCTTCTTGGACTATTACAGTTAAAAATTAAAATCTTTTTTTTTTAAATTAATGTCGTTGATCAGTTAGATCAGTCAGTTCAGCAAATCTAAAAAGAGTAAGAGCGCTTTGATATCCAAAATAAAGTTCACTATACGAAACGCCAAGCTATTGATTTAGGTCACTTTAATCTAATCCGACCAATTTACGATATCATTTTTCGAACTTTTACTAAACTCTAGAATGAAATATCAGCATTGTGTGTGAGCTGATTAAAATATCAGTACCAGGAATTTATTCTTTTCGGATTTTAATTATCCATTCTGTTAATTACTAATTTCAGCACAGTTCAATTGTTATTATCTGTGTCTATTCTAAAATCCGTCTACAAAAAATGATTTCTCGGCAATTTTTCTACAATAGAAATATCCATTCTTTTTCAGAAACGATCAAATTAGCATTATCATTTTATTATCAGTAATCTTCATCTTCTCAAGCTAAATCAATCAGAGAATTTTTTCCGTGGAAAAAGAGTTGAAAATGAGATATTCATCTATCCTGTCAGCAGCTGTAGCCAAGGACTTTATTATTGATTCTTTGATGCATTATTGCCAAGCATTTCATATTTTATTAAATAACTAAAAACTATTGCATTTATTTGCTTCATTTCTTCATTATTATCCGATGAATTTTAATTTTTTTCAAATTGTAATCGATCTATTTTAAGTTTATTCGTCACGCATCTAATTTACAGATTTATTTATGTCGTACGGCAACAACTTCATGTAATTTTTAAATAAGTTGTAGAACTTGATGTGACATTACATACTGACGTTATTATATAAGAGATAGGAATTGGAATTAAGTATGAACTAATCTGATGCGCATAATTGAAAACATATCTTATTTTTACTTATTTCAAAACGAATCTCGAGATTCTTGACGGTCTAAATTGCTTCAAATAATCACATCTTAACATCATCCGCAGCTTTTCATCTTTCTTCTTATTAAGTGGCACTAAATTGTTCGAGAAATTTCATCTCCATTATTTACTCATGTTTTAGTTATAAAATGAAAGTGCACTAAGTAATTATTTTAATTTGCCATCTGTGAATCATTAAATGACATTTCATATTATTTTTGCCAATGAATTATTGATGATTTCCATCTATTATTCATAAGTTTTTTATTTGGAAAAGTTGATATCTTTTGGTAAACTGTCTCTTTTTGCTAAACCATTTCAGTTTATTTTCAAAAGATCCAAAGTTCGATTTTGTCAGGTGAAAGTTCATCCCATCATAATCTGCACACTATTTTCTTTATTAACAAGCATCAAAACAAGGATTTTTAGGCATTCTACCGTATCTTGCACGCTATATGTAGCCTAGGAAGAGAATTTGCTGAACGTGGCGGTATCTCATAAAATTGTGATCGTCAGATTCAGTTCTTTATTGTTTACAATCCCTGAAATGTTTGGAAGTTTCGCGGAATTTTATGATGACACTGCTGTGACACCGTAGGGGTAGAACGATATAAAAGTTTATCAAGTTTTGTTTAGACTGCAGAAAGTTTAAAAAACAGCTGTGTCTGTCTGCTAATAGTACACAAATATATATAAATGCCTGTATATGGTCTGTGTGTGTGTGTTTATGAGATGACGTATGGACGCAGGATGCAAGGCTGATGATCACAAGTTTGCAAACAATCGATAGGCGTTTGCATTTCACTTATCACTTTACAACTTTTTCAACGTAACCAGCGTTTAAGCGCTACTGATAATAATTCCATTGAACAAGGAAGTAATTGCATCCTTTTTTAATACAATCATCAACTATTTCTTGCTGTAATGATGAAGTATTCTGTATGGATGGATTCAGATGCAATCATGATAATGCACGTATAATCGATGATTCTCTCGACCGATATCGATGACATCTGCTACTTTAGAATTTTAAGCGAGAACATGTTTATGGACATGTTATTACTATGCAAACTTTGAGAAATTTGATACGATAGTATCGGAGAAGGAATATTATAAAATTTCTATTGCGTTTAGCTGAATTGCATTATGCATGCTAGCATGCTGCAGTCGAAAGTGTTATGAGCCAAAAGTGATCATGTTAGATGGCAGTAGATGTATCATATATTGTAGGTAGAACCTGTTCTTTTGATGATCATAATTAAGCGTTAATGAGAAAAGGTTAAATTCATGGAATATCTTAGCTTGCTGGCTCGAACTTATCATCCAAAGAGAGAGAAGGAAGCGGTGTTAACAATTAGTGATAAGATATCAGCCAGACAGGAGGAAGTATGTTATCATGTCGTCGACTGGAATGATTCAGCAGTATATCATGCTGTCCTCTTCCAAGTTCTTTTTTCTTCTCACATCGATTAGATGGTAATGTCCCATCGACGACGAGTGCAAATGAGCCAAATGGTTTTTATCAATGGAATTGAACCATTTCACCTGGCAGTTTTTTTGACCCTTAGTCTCCTTCTCAGTCATTTCTGCACTCTTTGACCTTTCGACCCTTCGATTTCACTCCTCTCAGATATGCAAATGCCTTCGCTGCTTCTGTGTCTCTAGCTAGGGATAAGCCGACCTCTCTCTCTCCCTCCGTCTCACTCTCTTTTCCTCAGTCTTTGCTCCTTTAGCTCGACCTCTAGTAGCCGGAAGATCAGTCTGTATCGATGATTCAAAAAGATTTTCTTATCACTCTGCTGCACTCCCTCTCTTCTCCAAGGGGTTCGGGACATCCTGCGATGATGTATTTTCATCAGTTGTCGTCGCAGTGTTAGACAAAAGTTTGATAATCGATGATGCGCTAACAGAAAACTACTCATCGAGTCCATAGGAATTAATTGCAGGACCTTTTGACGACCACTCCTATGAGGCAGGCCATCTTTTCTCCTCCGCTAATTGACCAGCATTTTCATTTCAATTTTAATTTATCTTATTTAAATTTACTTATCTCAACTTCATCCTTGCTAATAAACTTCATTTTGTGAGCAGTAAGAGAGATCATTATTAATATTATCAACTGTCGACAAATTTCCACTACTTACCCTATTTCTACTGCTGACAGATGACAATAAATTTGATTCCAACCTAATATTCCCCAATTAATCGTTTAATTATTTATTTAAGCAATAAAGCAATTAAATGATGCAATAATATTTCATCATTTTACTGCGTCCTTTGTAGTTTTAACATCATTCGATATGAAAGCATCCATCATTTATTTGTTCGATCAAAAAACAAATGTCATTTTTATGAAATATTCAATTAATGAATTGTTATTCAAGGAAAAGACTGTTGTCCCACAATATTTCATTTATGACTTTTTCTCTTTGATCATTTATATTTATGATATTGTTGAATGAGTATTCTATTCATTTACCTGTTTGTTGACACCTGATGGTCTTCAGAGCACCATCGTTAAGTGTCTTTTCATCAATTCCACATTTTGCTTTCGCATCTTTAACGATTATTTGTTCGCAGTATGTTTTTGTCAATATCCTTTAGGTTTTACAGATTGAACTTAGATTATTTTATTTCAATGATAAGGCCTTTTGCTGCGAAAAATTTTCGATGGATGCCTTAATGAGCATATTGATAATGATGTCCTGAATTACTATTTCTGATATCAATTATCGAGAATGTCACTCTCGTCAACCCCATTTTCACATCAGGGCTATTCATCGGATGTTTCATCACCTGAGCATTACTGTTTTGATTCCAACGAAACTGAATGTTTGGAGCATTATGAAAATAATTTGGAAAAATACAAAGGTAAGTTTATTCTTTTTTCTTAATTAATTACCACATTTATTCCGATAATTTGTGCAAAAATGATCATTTTCTTCATTCGTCTTCATAATCTTCCATATAGTAATCGAAAATTCTTACCATCAATTTTGCTAATTTCATCGGTACTCTGGTAATTCCTATTCTCGAAACTTTCAAAAATTAATAAAAAGTATTTTAACTCTCTTATTTACTTTTTAATTTTCATAATGTTCATTCAGTACAAATTTTCATTAAAATAAGTTTTTATAATCTTTTCGTAAGCATTCTATTGCACTTATAAGAACGAGCTCTATAAATTCAAGCAAATCGAAACTTTCTTCTTTTTCTGACCATTTTATGCATCACTTCTTAGGAGCTGTGGATAGTTCAAACATGCATGTGATTATGCAAATTGATTGTCCCTTAAAAAATTCAGGAATGAAAGAAAGTTTTCTAATTATTCTATTATCTCCACCCGTGGAAAGATTTCAAAGCTTTGATGGACCAATTTATGGATTGGCCTAAAATTTTCGAAAAGCGATTTGAAATAGAACAGCGAAATATATACTAGAAAATTAATAAACGAAGTAGCGAATCATCCACCTGAGATAGAATTGATCAAAAAGAGAGGAAGAGAAAGACGTTCCTTTAGCGCTCCTCCATTTTTCTTTATTTGTTAATAAGCGCGCCAAAAGATATTTAAAAATTTTCGCAATTTTTGGATACAAATTATTCGCTTGTCATACTGCACTAATCACTTGTTATCTGAAGACCATCTTTCATTGAATGTCGTCTTCAATTGCACGTAGATGAAGTTCCTCTTCGGTTTTCTTCATCACAATTATCCAGGTCCGTCAATATCTATCTTTTATAGGGATCACGTATTCCACGTCCCCACTAGACGGGATGAACATTGCTAGAGAAGTAATACATTCAGTAAGACCTGACAACTTTTTCGGAATGACTCCCTTACGTGAGCAGAATTTAAACTTAATACTACTTGGCATTGTAAAAATTGCTCGGAATCTGCCAATAAAAAACATTTAGTGTTTAATACTTCAAGACAAAATTGATGAATGTATTACTAGGAGCCAATTTATTGATTTAATATTGCATTAAACGCTATCTTTATTATACGGGTATAAGAAAGTTACGTAATTTATTAAACTTTTGTAATTTTTTTTCTTTAGAAAAGTAAAAAGACAATATAAAAATGCGATTGGAGCAGGGTTTGAGTTGAGATTACATAATTTCCAGCAAATAATTTTTTTTTTTTTTCGGGAAACCTATCTCTTCTCCCTCTTTTATCCATTCGCATTTTATTGTCTTAATTATCGAATGTATCCTTATTTCCGAATCTGACAGAAGTTTTTATGCTTTTCGGTCTTTTATCTCCGTACAATGTCTCAATGAAAATATTTATCGATTGTCTCATTAACGGAGCATAATTTTACTCACTCTTTGATGGTTTTAGTTGTTTTTCACTTTTTTTCTTGATCTGTTTCGGTATCGATATCGAAATAGATCAAGAATGAATATAATATAGTCGGCGACGTCCCAATTTTATTAGTGTCTTCTGAATCATATAGCCAAATAATCTTTTTTAGATTTTTGTGTTTTTTTTCCAATATATATTTTACTATATTTTAATATATTGAATATTTAATTTAATTCAATAATTTGTAATTTCACATCCTCTCATTTGTGCGAGAATTTCGCAAAATCTCAGTCAACTTTCTTTTATTGAAGATTTAATTTCAGATAAGTTTTAAAAAGTGGAAAATCTTAAGTTTTGGACAGATATTTGGATAGCTTTGTCGCAATTTGTTTTATCAATCTTCATTCTTCTCCATTTTTTTCTTTTTTTTTTGTATTTAGGCTGAAAATCACACTGTTTACTTTTCTTTTATCTCTCTATATTTATTATTTTCTCTTTTTTCAACGTTTCTTACTAAATTGCCAATAATCATTGGTCTCTTCCGCATGATTCAGGTTGGGTTACCACATATACCTTTGTTAACAAGTTTATTGATATAAAAAACTGTATTTTGAGAGCGGTAATAGTGTCAATTGAAATTGGAATGAGATCTATGAAACGACCTGGAAAAATATCATTCATTGATTATTCTGCAATATTTGCTTAATTAACTAAACAGATTTTTAATCTTCTCGACGGATCAAGCATATTTCTGAGTATTTGATGTCGAATTTTTTTAGCTCTGTTTTTTATACAGTTTTTTATTTTTATTTTTTTATTACTTAGTTTCTTTTTATTATTCTGTTTATATTTTGGTTTGTTTTTTAAGTCTTTAAATTTTTTTGGTTTTGAGATGTTGGTTTTTCTTTCTTTAATCAGAATGATTTTTTGTTCTTTTATTTGTGTGGTTCAGAGTGATTGTAAGTCTTTGGCTGCTTATTCGTCTGTTTGTCATATAGGTTTTGTATTGCTTTCTATGTATTTGTTTTAGTTTTTACAACATACTATATTCTATAGTATTAGTAATTATTACTATAATAATTACTAAAATAAATTCAATTCCCAGAGTATTATATTAGATAATAATATAATACTCTGTTGGGAATTGAATTTAATACGGTGTAATGATTTCTTTACTGAATTGACATTACATGGGTAGAGTTTTAGCTATTGGAGGCTTAAGAGAAAAGTTACTTGCATCACTCAGAGGATCAGTTAAGACTGTAGTTATACCTAGCGAAAACAAGAAAGAGTACCAACAAAAAAACAAACAAAAACAGCCATCATCATAACTCTGTCAAACGAAATACCATATATATAAAGAAGCCACAAACAAAAACCAGAAAAAATACTATAAACAGCATCCAAACTTAAAGTATAATGAAAATGAGTTACGTGACACGGAACTCCGGTTTTTCATCTCTGTTGGCCACTCTTTACTTAATGTTTCTTACTTATTTATATTATTTAAAATAAAAAAGATCGGAAATTATTTCAAAAACTAAAAGAACCGAGAACTTTCCATTACGTTAAACAATCTATTAAACAATGTATTAAAATGTAAAATGAAATTCCTTATTTCGCAGTAATAATCGATAAAAATTATTGGTGATAATATAGAATTCATACTTCAGTTTTTCAAAAAAAATTTTTGATTAATTATAAAACAAATGTCTTCTTATTTGAGCGACAGATTTAATTAATTTCTTTTCAAGAACACTTTGATTTCGATTTATAAAAGAGATTATGAGCATATATTTTGGATAGCTTTGGTTCGCTATTTTATCATAATTTGTCTTACTGTAATTTGTCAGCAAAATTATCAAGTCATTTAGTACTTTATATTTCAAGAAGGTTGAATATAATCACCTTTGGCCAACAAAAAAGACCTAGGCTCAAAAAATTACCTTTCATACCGGTTGAAGATATGAAAAAAAAAATACAAATATCTTTCATACCGCCTGAAGGGTTTTTCGTCTTAATAGTAATTAGTCTTCAATTACTTGTTCAGAATTCTTTGAAAATATAAGAAAATGCATGGAATTATGCAATATTTTTATGAAAAGAATTTTTTTTAAATAAAATCTCATATAAAATTTCATATTAATTTCCTAAAATTTTTCTGGACTGTCTTTCGCAACTGATGTGGACTGTTCATCAGCATATCTTCATTTTTCATTGAAAGTATAACTTGTTTGTTCAACAGTCTGCAAGTTTGAGCCATTTTTGTTCTTTTGTGATAAATTAATTTAGCAGTAAGGAATAATTCAACCTGAAAGTTTGGTGTTTTGTCAGCTTCCTTTAATTTTAAAATTTTAACTTTTAACTAAAATATTTGAAGATGTTCATTTTTCAGATGAGCGAGACGCAATCCAAAAGAAAACATTTACGAAATGGGTAAATAGGCATCTCGGCAAGGTTAATTTTTGCGTTGTTTAATCTTTCAGTTTTCCGTTCTCAATAGCAGTACTGAAATTTCGTATTATTTTAAACTTTCAAAACTTTCTTGGATTCTTTAATTTCGAATTTTGAAAACAAAATTTAGCCCACTCTTCTTTCTTTTTTCTGTTCTCTCTCAAAGAAAGCACTTGGATCTCTCGAAAAAAAAAAACCCTTTTTTTTTAAATGTATAACTTTGTAGTAATAGTTTGACAGGAAACTAAAAAGTAAATAATCTGAATTTTCCCCTATATGAAATCTGGTCTCTAATGACATTTCGGAAAAGACATATTTTCAGTTTGCATTTGTACAAAAAATTATGTATGCTTTTACTGTTTTCGTGACTGTTTCATTTCACATACATCATTACTTCTCTTTCTAAAATTGAGTACAACTTTTACTGAATAAGTTGGGGACTTCGAGAAGTAGATAGTTCCTCGAAAATTAACGAATTTTTGATTAATATTTTATAGATTGTTTTTCGTTTTTTTAATCCTCTTATTGTTAAATATAGCTCTGCTTTATTGCAGCTATCTTTTAGTTACTATCCTATCATCCGGTGATTTAAAAATTCCAGAAATCGAGAAATCGATAAGCATAGATGTAAGCACATATTCTATCAACAGTATTCTCCCAACATTCATTTTATTCTCGCGTATAAAATATTTTCAAAATAAACACAACAGAAATAAAATAAAGTGAATATTAAAGTATCATATACTGATATTCAATTAACAAATAGCAATTGTAGAAATCCTCATATTTTCTTAATAATTATCATTATTTCTCTTTCTAAGATTAGCTTCAATTTTTATTGAAAAAGTCGGGGATTCTGAAAATTAGGTAGCTCTTCGAGCCCTACTAAAAAATTTTTTCTTTCCGATGATAGTATAGAAATCATTTGAGCGATCAGTAGTAAGCATTATCTATAATTAAAATATATAGAATGGTGAATACGTGTTAAACGCTTCAATTAATTGATAATCGGTCGATACTTACTTCCAAATACTACTTCCTTACTTTTATTAAATCAAATGAAGGTTTTATAGACTGTGATAATTGCTTATTACACGCCTGTAATGTAACGTTAGCATCAATTACGGTTTTTTAAACGTTTGAAATCTAATTCTATTAAATATTCGGCAAGAATGACAGCGGTTTTCTGATATATTTTGCATGTGAAATTTCTGAAAAAAGAATTTGACAGCTATTTTTCGCTTAATAAGGGTCGAAAACTGCAATGTTATATAATGTTTATACATCTAAGTTTGACACATAGAATATGGATAAAATACGTATTTATGCGAATTACGAATTACGTAAATCATGTAAAATGCATGCTACATGCTTCAGAAATTTCTGCATTATCTTTTCTGGAAAAATGAAATGTTCAGAGAATTTTATTCTTTTATTAATGTAGTGATGTGAAAATCCAAAGAAATGTCGTTGTTGGATCTGCCATACAAGAGTTTGATTACTTAATTTATTCAATTCCAGTTTAATTTTTTTTCTTGAGAAAAACTTTTTTTTTACAGACTGGTCTACATGTGGAAGATCTCTTTGTTGATCTCACTGATGGATACAATCTCATCGCATTGCTCGAGGCACTTTCCGCTGAGAAGCTGGTAAATATTCATCATAATAACGTCATTTAAGTTTTCATATAAATTTTTATTAAGTTTTCTTATTAATTCTAAAATCGTGCATTTGTTTTGCTATCTCCTATCATTCATGGATAATACATAGAAGTATTTCAGCATATTTTTTATTTTTCATATAAATTTCTTGGAAACAAAAATGCAAGAATTGCTTGCTGATAAAAATTTTGCAAAAGTTATCTTCTGATTTAACTTTCCACTATTTTCCATACTTTTTCATACCAATGCTACTAATTCTTTTATTCGTATTTTATTGTTAATAGCACCAAAAGGATTGGTTATTCGATTAATAATAAAAAATTCAGTCTTCAGTTCGACCTCATTGAATCTTCATTTTTTTTATTAGGGAGATCATTTCGGACATTTTATATTAGTTAATTTTCCGGCATCATTGTTGTTGATCGTTTTAAAAATTTTTTGAAATGATGTTGAGAATAGATTTGAACATTATGTATATTCCATTAATTTATTGGAATGTTTGGAAAGATACCAATTAATTAATGGTGTAGATGCAATGTTCAAATTCAAGTGTTATTTATTGATCCGGTTTTTTTGCACTTTCGATAAAGCTAATACTATTTCTATTCCTGCTGATTTTAAGCTGAGAAAACTATCAAGATATTCTACCGTCCAGTCATTAATAAAAAAAAAAAAAAAAAAAGAAAGTACGATTTAAGTGAATTTCAGTTTGACTAAATGTGACAAAAATTTTTCGATAATATTTCTACTTTATTTAATAATCGATTTTTTTTTTCATTTATTAAATTCACTTCAGAATAAATCTCCCCATTTTGCTTTCCCATTTTCGATTACACATTTTCGAATGCGTCGTTCTTGATCATTTACAGAAAGCAGTTTCTGTAAAAAACAGAACTTTTTGTTTTCAAAAAATGATTAATTAATCAAACACTCCTTTTGCTTCACCATAAATTATGACCAATAACCTGTTCTGATAGCGAAGTGCCACAAAAGTTCATACTTCTATAATTTTTACTACATCAACATAGCAGTTTCTATGCCAAACAGTTCAACTTTTCGATTGGAATTCCTTCAGAAAATAATAACTAATTAATATACATATGTCATGCCATTAACAAATTCTATAAAATTTTCCGCAAATTTTATGTCAGACACAAATAAGTCCTCGAATAGAAGGACTGTTGAATTCAGAACAGTTTTAAATAAGTGACTAAATATATGAATCATCAAAAAGCACAGCATTCATACGGAAATGTTTCACTTCCTTTAATTGTTGGTGAATTATGGATAAATATTGATAATACTATAAAATAAACTGTTTAACAAGTGTTTTGGTGCAGTTTTTCTGGACTTGTTTGGATGTTAGGCTAAAAATTCCAGTGAAACTAATTTATTGTATTATACTTGCAAAAGATTATTTCAATATTTTGTTTTAATTTTGCTTCCCTTTCAGCCTCGTGAAAACGGGTATACACGCTTTCATAGGATACAAAATGTGCAATACTGTTTGGATTTTTTGAAAAGGAAAAATGTGAGTCAGTTTTAGATTTGAATTTCAATTTCGTAAATTATTTCCGCTCATGTCTTTGGAGAATGAAAAATTCTGTCGAAAATCGATGCTTTTTTCAAAGTCCAATACTATGATTTGATACTCTTTGTGGATTCTATTCAGGATTCATAATAGATTCAAAATTTGACAGTATTCAATTTCAGATAAAAACCGTTAATATTCGACCAGAAGATATTGTAGAAGGAAATCCAAAGTTAACTTTGGGGCTTATCTGGACAATTATTTTGAATTTCCAGGTTTCTGTAATCAAGCAACGGCAACGAGGAGCTTCTGATAGTCAGGTGTGCCATTATTTCATTTTCAGCTACTTTTTTAAGTGACGATGAAATGCTTTATTTTTTATTTTTTTATAAGATAGTCAGTTGGCGTAGTTTTGGCGTTCACTTTGGATATTTTCTTTCTCATATTTTACTAATGTTTCATTTTCATAAGCTCTTTCCTCCTTTTCCAAAAACTTTCACTGCATTTTACTAAGTGATTTGTCTTATTACTGTGCTGCCCACTTTCTATTATCTGAAAGAGATAATTAATATCGAGACTTAAAAATTTTTAAGTTAAAAAATTAATTTCTCAATGATGTCATTACCATTCATTTCCATTTCTTATTTTTAATTATGATTTCATTCATATGGCTATTTTAATCTCAAATAAAGTTTTGAACTATTTCTTACCGGAAAAAAATTGATTCTGTTGGGAATAGAATGAATCCTTTTCTAGAGTGAAAACCAGCGTTAAATAGCTCAAAATTGAAATAGCAGTTTTATTAAGATCATCATTAGAAGTGTTTTATTCTTTTAGATTTGAGAAATGTAAATTTCAAGGCGAAATTTATTGAATAAAGTGAGAAATTAAGAATTGCGACTAGTCTTTAGAAGTTTATATATATATATATATATATAATAGCTCTTCGCTCAATTAGATTTAGATGTTGTCCGGAGGATTATAAAATCGGATTAATGCTAATATATAGTATTTGAATCTGGACAGATTCTTCCTAAATAAAAAAGAAAAAATATTTAGAATATGAAACCGAAAATGTAATCATGATTTAATAAAATTTAAATGTTGACATTAAAATTCTCATCAGCGATAAAGAAAAGTTTAATTCAAGTTAAATTATTTCCTCAGTTTTATATTGCAAGCATATGGAGGATAAGAAAGAAGTATTCACTTTTTGCTTTGTCTATCAGATTATTTTCTTCTTATGCTTTACATAAATACGCTGTACTTGAAAGAGAAATAATGCATTCGTTCTAAAATCTTTTATATAAAAACTATAAAGCAAAAAATAGTGAGAAATAAGATTTAGAAAACACATCTGAATAGTGAAATACCGGAAACAGAACCAGTTCCCGAATTCGTCATCAAGCGTTCCTGCGGCAGAGACACAAATTGACTATTCCACAATATCATAAGATGGAATGCTTAGAATGCATGTAAGATGAAGAATGAACAGAAAATCCTGATGAGTAAATAGTTAACTTTGATGATGATTCACCAACATGTGAAATAGAAGTTAATTGCACTTTTTTGTTTACATATACATAATCATTTAATTGTTCTACTCTCTACCATTCGATGTTCAAAAGGTATTGCAATAAGAAAAGAACAGTTTGTTGAAGGACAAGAAATAGCAGAAGTTGAATGGAAAAAGAGTAGTAGGAATTGGTTGTACCCTACTGAATTTTTCTTTTTATAATTTTGTAATATTGATGATTCAAGAAAGATCTTTGAAAACTCTAATCTAGTTCTTGCGAAAATTGTAATAGGAGCCGAGATAGGAATTCTTTGGTCCGAGAATCTATTCTGATGTTAGAATCCCCAACCATCTCAATTGGTTTATAAAAATCATGGAGAAAGGATGAAAGTCTTCTAGTGGATAATTGGAATTGTTCGGCCATGTCATGCATGAATTCATCTTTGCATCTTCTCTTCCTTTACTTTCTCCATTTGTATTCCTGCAAAAGGAAGACGACTTTGTCGTATGTAAATAGCCTTCAAAACAGTGCGCACCATGTCGGATACAATAAATATAATGAAATTTGATACATATCCTTTTCTCTCTCTCTCTCTCTCTCTCTCTAGGTGTGTGAAGGAAGGAAATGAGAAGGTATTTCGGGGGAAGGGAAGAAGTTTGTGACGTCTGTGAAGGAAAGGTTGACAGAAGTTGTGTGGGCAAGAAGGGATCGGTTATTCAGGGCATTACTGCTGGTAAAAACCTGAATAGAGGCGGACCCGAAATGAAGAGAGCATCGCGCGATAGGATGGATAGTTTGGAAATGTGCATGCATTGTCGATATTGCTGCACGAGTACTAGCAATAAATACAGGCATCGTCTATAACTAAACTATTCCATCCTTCTGCAGCAATAGCTAGTAGGATAGCATCTGACTACATCATAATTGTATCTGCAAGTTGCAGTACTTCTGTAGCAGCAAGAGCAGTAGGAGCATTTTGTCGAAGGAAAATTGAAATCATACTTGGACACACATACACATCATTTGCCGCATCCATCCATCCATCCATCCATCCTTTTCTCATTTTCAGTTTTCGAGTGGCCATCGTTGTGTGCTGCGAGAGATAGCTTTGCTGTGTAGTTGTTGTATACAGAAGAGAGTGGTGGAATATTGTTGTTTGTTGTATACAATCAATCTGTCGTATTTCTATCATCTCCGTCTATCTCCAGTTTATTCTGCGTGAATATCACGCATCATCTGGAGATGTACAAAGTATTACGTTCATATTCCAAAAAAGCTGAACGTAAGCATGAATTGACTCGATCAGCTGGCAGTACTACCGATAAAGTCAACGGTTATTCGGCAGTTGATGGTTCTACTATCCACAGCGTATCACCATCATATGGAGTGGGTGGTGGTACGATCGTAGAAGATGTACGCAATGGCCAAGTTGTTCCAATCGATAGAAATGGACGTATTGAAGCTGCATGGCCTAGTGGACAAGCATTCTCGGAGAGTTCTTCCTATGAAGCACGAGAACATTTCGAACGTAAAGTTCAGCGTGTCAAGAAAACACGCGGTGAACGGGACAGTAATCGGAAATCGAAGAAGAGCAAAGTTGGTTCTTTCATTTCCATTACTGTCTTTCACGTTTCATTTAACACGAAATATTATTCTCTTCACTATATTATATTGACTGATAGAAATTGTAATTACGGTTAAGAAGTTACATTCACCACGCAATTAATTTTGTTTTAAGTTTTTATTGAATTTATTCAATTTGTTCTGAATGAACAACGAATATGAATTCTTGGAGATAAAATACTTTCATTTGTTTTTTAAGTTTAACCTAGACGAATCATTCGTTCACCGCAACACAGGTGCACATGTTGTAGGAACACATGTTCCATAAATAATTCCTTCACTTAACGGACAGAAATTGTGAAAGAATAGCCTGTGAAGCAAGTGAAGCAATAAATCTTCATTTCATTAATCTGTGTAAATCAGATAAATGGAAGATTTTCGTAATACTTTCTGTACACCAGTAACTTACCTTTCTTCTTTCATACTATACAATTAATCATTTATAGATTACCAAGGGACATTTGCTTAAGAATCCTTTATGGTACTATGACTTTGAAAGTTTTCATGAATTCTTTTCTCTGATCACTTCTTTCACTTTTTTTTTTTTTTTTTTTTTTTTTTGAAATTCAAATTCAGGAAATATCTTTTCTAAGTCTGATTTGAAATTTTCGTTACTTTTTGTTGAATTTTGCTAGCAATATTAAGATATGTTTACTTCTATTTTTACAATTTTTCATTGCTGGATAACAAAAAAATTGATCATTTCACTAAGTTTTTTGCCATTCTATTATCATTTTATCTTTTTATCGAACATTTCAATGTTTTTATGACATTGGTGGAATTGATTTTAAAACTTAATGAAATATGTGAAAAAATGAACTGACAAGGTAAGCGAGTATATTTAGCGAGCAGCGAAATGCCGAAAGTGTATGTTGTGGTAATTTTGAGAACTGAATCATGTTTAAGAACAAATGCAAATATTTCGAAAGTGACAGGTTGACGAGAAGAAAAGCGAAGGCTTCAATATTATTGGACATAATTTCATTTTTCTTGTTTTTTTTTTCTTTTTTTTTTTTAAATTATTTACACGGAGAATCAAAATATCGGGATGGAAATTTCGAAATTTTTAAATTTCTTTTCAAACATTTCACTATAATTTGACAATTTATTTTCTACCATAAAGTATGTTTTTCAGGTATCAGAAGTACTGTCCAGCACAGATGGTGTTTCAGCTCGAGATGCTCTATTACAGTGGGCGCAAGATGTTACACGCGGATATCCAGGTGTTAATGTTCGCAACTTTACCAATAGTTGGAGAGATGGTTTAGCCTTCAATGCTATCCTGCATCGTTATCGACCGAATCTTATACAGTGGAGTAAAGTATGTTGTTTGCTACAACTTGTCATAATTACTTAAAAACTTTTCCTCAATATCTAAGTCGATACTGATGCTAAAATATTTGGACTGTGTTAATTCACAATGAACATATTACAGAAATTAGGAGAGAGCGGGAAAACTCGGTAGCATGTTATCCGGTGAAAACCAAATGGACAAAGTAGATAGATTGAAAAAATTTGATGGCTGACATCTTTCAGTATCTTTCAGCATTAAGTCTGCTCTAGTAATAATTGAGCAGTTCCAATTATAATCGATGATCTTATTTGTTTTTATAATGTTGACGTACATTATTTCTATTCTATTATTTGTGAAATTTTGTAAAAAATTTGAGAATCAAATAAGTAGTAACTTCAGATAATTGGCGAAAATATATCAGCTCGAGATCGTCTGAATAATGCATTTGCCGCAGCTGAAAGTGAATTTGGTGTTTCCAGACTTTTGGATGCAGAAGATGTTGACGTGGATACACCGGATGAGAAGAGTATCATTACTTACGTCTCTTCGCTTTACAACGCCTTGCCACATACTAGTGAACTGAGTAAAGTCAGTTTTATCTCCCTTATCTTTAAGACTAGAGGTCACTTGAATGTCACTCTCAAAAAAATAGTTCAGTTTCCTCGAAAATGCTGAAAAGCAAACAAAATATTTGTTTTTGACTGTTTTAAGTTCAAGTTTAAAAATTTAATTAGCAGAGAGTGTAGAACTTTTCTTCATTTTTAAAAATATTAGTATGATTGTGTAAAATTATCAATGGTTATTATGGGAAATTCTTTTTGTGGATTTTCGTTAGTAATCAATCTTTTCAAAATAACATTTTGCAAAACTTACTTTTTCGAAGGAACTGTGAACATTTGATATTTTATAAAAAAATGTGATGGTCATTAAATACATCAAGAGTTTCGCTATTTTCAAAGATTGATAAATTTTTAAGCTAACCATAATTCTATTTATCAATAAGAAATTTTTTATTTAATGAAAAAATGCAACTTAAATCAGTTTAATCACTAAGTTTTGTCCCCATAATGCAGTAATTAGTTTTATCCATATTTAGTTCATGTTCTTATTTTTAAATTTTGAATATCTCATTTTCCCTTTTTATAACAGGGAAGCTTTAATATATGACAGCTGGTTTTGGTTCTTTAATATCATTTTTTCGTTTTTTCGTTTTTTTTTTTTTTCTAATATATATATCTTTGTATTCGATTGTCCCACTCATGTAGCGATAATTAGTATTAGTGAAATGAAAAATAATAGATGCATATAAATATTTATGAAGAATTCAATTTAAATTTTAGTAAGAATAAAACGATCTCTGAATAATTGAAACTTAGAAGTTTAATCTTCAAACCGGAATGCTTATTAGG
Source organism: Onchocerca volvulus (assembly GCA_000499405.2). Classification (NCBI taxonomy): domain Eukaryota; kingdom Metazoa; phylum Nematoda; class Chromadorea; order Rhabditida; family Onchocercidae; genus Onchocerca; species Onchocerca volvulus. The sequence goes on along the minus strand of HG738137.1, from coordinate 7,136,164 downwards.
AAACTTTTGAATCCATTTTCCAAATTAGTTTGGAGGAAGGCTAAGCATTTTTTTTTTAATAAGAAAATAATATAAAATTATCTTTTTTGGTTAGCTCTTACTGTTTTTTGAAAAGTTAGTTTGGAATGACAATTTTCAGCATGTGGTATAGAAGCCAGTTTGATGAGGAAAATTTTTTGTGTAAATTTTAGCTGCCAGATAATGAATTAACCTATAAGAGTAGTTATAGTATAATCTGTTGGTGTATTTCCATATTAAATTTTCGAAAATATTTCTTTAAAAAAAGTGCGCTAATAGAAAACAATTATAGATAGGTTTTTATTTGTTTTCTTTCAAAATTCCGTATAAATTTTGCACAAAATTGTTTGATACTTAAAGCACTAATGGAAGGTGAATAACATTGTATTTGTGAGTTTCTTTTCTTTTCAGAATGAGCACAAATCTTGTATAATTGTCCTTCTTGTTTTTATAAAAATATTTGTAAGTTCTATAGAAATTTTAAGTGCTTTCAGTTAATTTCTTATAGTATTACTGAAATCAAATAGTCTTATCAACCTTTTATACGGAATTAGTCCATTACCTAAATAGAAATCCTAAGAAATCATAGGATTTCATAACCGAGAAAAAGGGGTTAATTAATTGTTTGAGGGGCAAATAGTCAGTTTTTTCCTTAGCTTTTAACTGGAAATGATTGAAATCGATTTAATGACATTCCAGAATAAGATCACTTAAAGAATTCCCTATAATGAGACCTAACTGAATCACAGTTTATGTTCCTTAATTTTTGAACTATGCTGTACACGTTTGATGATTGTTTACTGCACATATTTTAATGTATTGCCCTCAGCAGTCTGATATCGCAAATCAACTCTAATAATGATAACTATTGCCATGTTCAGTACGAGGATGTAATGTATGAATATGAACGTGAAGCATCAGAATGGTTGCACTGGGTGGAGCGGGCTACACGTCTGATGGATGATCGTCAACTGCCAACAAATCTGGGAGAATTACGCCGATTAGAACATGACTTAGAAAGATTTAAATCTGAAGATTTACCGCCGAAAGCACGCGAAAAGCAACGTTTAGCGGATCATTACGCTGAACTACACCAACTTTTCGAACGTACCGAACATCTACAAATTCCTGTAGAGCTAAGCACACAAAGCCTGGATCGATCCTGGCAACGATTACTTCGATCACTCAACGAACGATTCAGTCTGATCGAAGAGCAAGCTGGAGTTCAGGTATTTGAAGATGCTAAGATGGATCCTTTACTATTTTAATTCTTTACATACTTCGCTGCTCTTCTTTTCAGCTTTTATTTCCAGCTAATTGTGTTGTTTCAGTGTATTTACTTGTTCAGTTTGTATATTATCCATCTCTAATAAGAGTAACTATCAAATAAATTTGTGCTTCAAAGTTTAATCTAACTCGAATTGGTAAGGTTTTTCGAACTCGAACAGAATGGAAATAACAAGAATTTTTCATAAAATAAAAGAATATCAAATCAAAATACTAATGAAAATGATGAATAGAATGTGTTAACTTCATAAAAAAACATTTATATTGTCAGCTGCTGTTCGCAGAAGAAAATAATGAAATACTTTGAAATGATAAGTCTAATTGTTATTTTGTTGATGTAGGTGTTAAGTCATTATGGAGATCTTTCTACAGTAAGGAGCAGTGAGCTTTGTAATTTTTGCTAAAAAAACAAAAAAAAAAAAAAAGAAAAGAACCGGTTGGAAATTTTTTTGACGATAAAATTTTTGCACAAAAAAAATGCGAAAATATTTCTCTCGTAGAAAATAATGATTTGCTTTGATAATACCAGAAGTTCTTCTTTTTTTTTTTTTCCGCTGTTATTTTTCTTGCCGTTGCTTTTTTTCTTTTTTTTTTTTAGTGTTTTTTAAATTCTTCAATCGATTGCTATTGCTTTGTAAGAAAAGTATTAGTCAATTTTACTTCTGAAAAAAAATGCGTAACTAACATTCCTTTTTTCGTTGTAATTATCGTTTACGTAAGCTGTAGCACAGGTAAATGTTAGCTACAACGAAAGTTTTTAGTGAATTTCTTCCATTTACATTTTGCTTTTCTGTGCTATGTCGCATGTTAAAATCATTATGCTACTATTCTTTTTTTTTTTTTTCCTTTTGGAGCGAGAAAATTCGATGATTGTTTTTTCTTTTTTTTTTTTATTTTTTCACATAAATGAGGTTAATTTATTGGCGTCACAGTCATCCGCCGAAACTAAAAATAATACCGTCATACGTTAAAGGGTTTATTTTTGTATTATTCGTTCATTTGGCATTTAAGTTTAAAATATTAATCTATTTAATTTAAATTTATTGGAAATCCATGATATAAATGTGATTCTTTTGAAATTTTTTTAAGACGAATTCTATATTTTATGTTTTGTGCTTGACAAAATTTTCCGTAGTTAGCCAGCAGTGCATGTAATTGCTTTTTTTAGTGAAGCTTTTGAATCCCTTTGATCTCTCCGGACAAGTTGAAGCTAATTGTTATTGAAAAATTATCCATTCATAAAATTTTCAGGGTTCGACAACTGATATTATTAGTCGCTTGGCGCGTGGTATTGGGATAACGAATGAGAAATTGGATCATATTTTGAGCAGAATTGAAGATGCCGAATCACGAAGTTAATTTTCAAACAAATTTTCTTCGAATTGAAAAATATTTCCCAAACATATCTTAAAATTTAAAAAATTTATCCCATTTAAAATCAAATAAAGTTAGTTCATAATCGTTAGTTTATCAATAAATTGAATATTTGTGGATTCGAGCCTATCAATTCATTACTTAAATTCTTATTCATTTCAATAATTATTACTATAAATTGTTTAATATCGTGGTTTAATGTGATGTTTCATGTCATGATATTGCAGTTGATACATCACGACCAGCAGACTTGCAGCGCCTCATTGACGGGATTATTGATGATCTTATAGCGCTAGAAGCACCGATTGGTGGATTTTTTGAAGATGTAGACCAACTTAAACGTTTGCGTCATCCGGAGGCAAACGATTATTATCAACAGTATGTCTTTCTTCATTAACAGTTAATCAGTCATTAGATGAATAAGACCGTATGGTTCGAAAGAGTTCTTTTTTTTTTTGTTGCGAAAAGAATCGTGATTATGATCAGCATGCAGCTACATAGATTGTATACGGGTGATAATTTTGCTCCGCTATCATCTAGAAATTTTGATGAAAAAAGGCGGGATGCAATTTCTGGTAACTTATTAACAAAATTTGCCATCCAGGATGTTATTTAGAAACTGTTAAAAATGCTTTTATCACTGTTAATAATAATTTCTGCGTCCATTTTTCAGAGTTTTCGTTATTATTATTTATTATTATTATTTTTGATTTCATTAAAATGGAGAATGCAATTAAAATTCTTATATAGGGTATATGGATTAGAACAGCGTCGTCAGGCTTATCTCTCGAGATTACGAACTCAATTTGTGACACGTCTTGGTATTCGAACAGAGCAACTGATGCGAGAGAATGAGCAGCGACGTGAATCGATACGTCGTACAACGTTTGTACGCGTAGAAGATTGCATACAATGGGTTCGTTCACGTCTGGTAAGTTATTTTATAACAAGCATAAAGTCACAATCTCAATAATGAGGGAAAAGACAGAAAATGCTAAAGTAAAAAGAGCAAATTAGTATTTAAATTGAAAGTTTCCGAAGTTTTGGAAATTACAGAATTTGATATTCTAAACAAGTTTTTTTTTCTTCATTAGAAAGATTTTGAAGAATCACTGTCTTAGGGAAAGTTATCAGAGATGGACTTTGTCGAGGATTTGGAACAGCTTGAGAGCATGTTTGAAGAACACAAAATTGATAACCACGAAATACAAGACTTTCGACAGAGTGTTGATGAATGTATAGCTAGACAGGTTAGTTTTTTTTTTTTTTATAAAGTATAAGACATCCACTGAAAGCGGAAATTATAGAACTAAATAACGATTGTGACAGAAGTTATAGAGCTTGCTTCAAGTATTATTTCTATTTTAGAAATAGTATAACTTTCTATTTAGCACGGATTTTTCAATAGTGTCGTGATTTGTATTGCGAATAAAAAAAATAAAAGTTAAACTGTAGCATCGTAAATCTACTCTTAGTTTTCGTATTACTGGAAAAATTCAGTTCACCTTAATATGCTATTAAAACTCAAATATCGGTGAATTGAATTTTCTATGTGAATCATCAACACATATTTTGGCCTAAGCTAATAATTGATAAATATTTACTTTAAGTCATTTCTTTTTTTTTTTTTTTTTAAATTCCTTATTGTTTAGATATAATAATTTCAAGTTTTCTTAATTAGTTACTATTTCATGATGTATATTGTACGGTGAATAATAGAATTGATAATACAACGTTTATGTAGACATTACCCGTAGATAGTTGGTGAAAGAATTAATTAATGGGTCTTCTTTTGTTTTGGTAACATATGAATATACATGGAAATTGGAATGACCTTGCATCGAGCAGCATTTATTGAAAAACTTTATTATTTTATACACTATCCGAGAACGAATCATTAATGACTTTCCACAAGTTTCCTCTTCTCTCTTTCCTCCCTTCTTTTCTTCCTCTCCTATCTTCGTACCATCCTTCGTTTCCTTCTCTTTGGGAGAAGGTCATCGGCGTTTATTTCATCCCATCAATTTACCTTCAAGGGAATTTTCTGCACACGAAATTATACTGCGACAAACAAAGCAAACACTTTATTTGAGGATTTTGATAAAAAGCTTTTATAAAAAAGAAAGTTTAAAGAAATTTAAGTTTAGTTTAAAACTGTTCAGTTCCATTAGCTTCATTGCTTCGTAGATTTATAGAAGATCCGGAATAATCTCATGAACTAGTTTTTGATAAAGGCTGATTGACTGTTGTCCAGTTATAAGGTTCTGAATTATTAGTACCAAATCGAGCATGTTTAAGCATGTGACAGCAAACATGTATTTATGAAAAAAATAAAATAAAATCCAACAATAAGTTTGTTTATATTAACTGACATCTTCTCTTAGAACAAAGTTTGAATAAATTTGGAAAATAAAAAAGAAATAAATGACAATAAATGGGAAAAATAAAGATTAATGTTCAATTTTATAGAACTTATTGTTTCCAGGCAGAGATATCTGCAGAAGATACCCACGAATACTGTGAATTGCTTAGCATATTGGAAAGCGAATATCAACAGTTGCGAGATTTATCAGCTGGGCGTATGCTTGATTTGGATACTTTGATCGCGTTTATCCGTGGAGCACAGCATGAAATTGTATGGATCAATGAGAGGGAAGACATTGAAGTTTCTAGAAATTGGTCCGATATCAAACAACTTGATTTACCCATGCTACAGAATTATTATAAACAGGTATTTCGGCTTTTATATTTATGATAAATTGTGTTTTCCACATAAATTTGTTTGTTTTGATTTGTTCAAAAATTCCTTTCTTTTCAATATCTTTGAGAAACTCATTTTATGGCTGGAATATTGTAAACTTTCTTTGGATCTTAACTTTCACTGTTCATTTTTCTTCATACAAACTGTGCGAAGAATTTAGAAATCATTGTAATTCTGTGAGTTTTCTTTGGGATAAAAATCCTATAGAAAATGTGTTTGGATTGCGAATGTATCACTGATTGAGGTGAGGTATGACTGTTTACCATGTATGAATGATAATGTTGGATAGGTGGATGTATTAAAAATTTATCATAGAAGTTAAATGAATGGTTAATGTCAAAAAGAAATTTACGATTTCAAAATAAATTAAAAATCTCAATATTTTTAGAATTTGTTAATTGTTATGTCAAATTTTAATTAGAAACGCTGATTTTTTTTAGCTTCTTCATGAAATTGAACTTCGAGAGCCACGTTTCAACGACGTGCACAACAAAGGCGCAGCTCTCTTAAATCAAGGCCATCCAGCTATTCATGTAATTGAATTTTATCTGAATGCAATGCAGCGGAAGTGGGATTGGTTGTTAGCACTATCGAAATGTCTTGAACAACATCTGCGCGATGCGCTTAATCTTAATTCGGTATGATTCCACAGACTTAACAGATTTATGTGTGGAACTTACACACATACACAGTTTTCGAGTTTTTTCCTATCGCTAATATTTAATTAGAAGTGCTGATTAATTCGCTAATGGCATTATTTAATCCTGAAAAAAATAGCTTACGGAAATGAAAATGCCGTTGTAGATTGTTGATGCGTGCTCTTTTCTATTCCCATTATGTTTTTCGTCGTTTCATGGAAAAATTTGATTTAAAATTTAAATATCAAATGGAGAGAGAAAATTGCCCTACTTTCAACCATTGTTTTTTATGTTGTTACGAGTAATTCCTTTTAAACTGCACATCTTTTTCTTATTGGCAAATGAATGAGTAAATGCGACTAATGGTTGCTGACGTAGATTCTCCCTTTAAAAGTATTGTGCATATCGGACAAATAACGCCCTACCATAAGGGGATGTGTTGTATAGGATTTTCTGCAGTCCAGGTGATCCTATTAGTGATTATTAATTGGATATCAATTAATGGCTAGAGCAAAAGAGCAATACAGAGTTTTTTTGCGCAAAATCTACAATTGCACTGTAAGATTTATGTACAAAGTCTATTGAAACTGTATGGAAAGTGCATAATTTGCTGAATTCTAAACATTCTCTTTATTTCCTCAGCTGTTACTACAACAACTAAAGAGATTTTAGCAGAGTTACTAAATGTGGTAAAGTGTTTCATTATTACGAAATTTTCCATAAATTATTTTAAAAGCTTGAAAACGAATGCAATATTTAATAAAAACATTTGATTTGTGAATTTTAATGTCTTTGCTACTTGAGTATGAAAATTAGTGTCGGTATGTTGTTTATTGTTTGATGAAGATATGCCATGATTTTAATGCTGAATTTCATTTACATCTCAGTATTATGATATATGTTTTAGAGTATTGAAAAAAGTATTCAATAGAAGACTTGCCCTTAAGCACAAAATCTTGAAACTTGAGTCTTGAAAAGTCTCGAAACTTGAGAGTGCAAAATCTTTTGCTTTTTTTCTGCAGTTCATGGAAGATGCGAATGCTGCGGAAGAATGGATGATTAAACAGTCTGAAATGTTGGCGAGAAAATATAATAAAAGTGAATTTTCATTGGAAGAAGGTGAACAAATGTTGCGTGAATTGGATGAAATCAGTGAATTAATCAAAAAATATCATAGTATCCTGATGACACTTACCGAACGAAGTTCCCAAATTTCACCCCTGTGGCAACGTGGTGAACAGATTCAAAGACCAATTTCGGTTATTGCTTTAGCTGATTATACCGATAAAGATGTTACAATAAGAGAAGGTGAGATTTTTATTTAAATATTCTTCCATGATGGAATATTTCATTTTCGTAGACTCAATCATCTGATAGTTTTTGTGATGGACAATACGTTCGTCATATAAATACCTTATCATCAAATTTTGCATTGTATAATTTGATTATTATCGATTTCGAATACATTAATTAAGTATTTGGAAATTCAGTTCCATAGTGATCATTTTTAGTTAGAATTTTCACGAAGATTTTTTTCTGATCAATTTTGTGTTTAGGCGACGAATGTATTTTGGTTGATAATTCGGATCTGATACGTTGGAAGATTCGTGGGCCAGGTGGTGCAGAAATTTTTGCCCCATCTGTAGTGTTCCGTATTTTGCCGCCAGATTCTCGCATTACCGCATACCTTAATCGATTACATACAAGCTTAGAAAAATTACGCCGACTTTGGGCACAAAAACATCGTATGGTACGGTACAATATGGTTCTGAATACAATGGCTCAGATACGGTAAATGTATATTTCATATAATTCATGAAACGCAAGTAACTAAATAGTGAAAAACTTAGTTTTAAATAGTTAAGATGCTTGGTAAATATTTTTGTAAAAAAAAGAAAAATAATCGCTTGTTTCATCGGGCCAAAATTTATTAGAGTGAAATTCTGGGTATCTGCTTTGTGATCTGAAATCCCTAACTTTTAGTAACTGGAATTTGAATACTTTTGCTGCAATGAGTCCAGAAGAAAGAGATGCGATCATCAAAGCCCTGAATGATGATGCTCATAAACTGCTTTCTGAGCTAGAACCGAATGATCCATTGGCGATGAGACTTAGAGAAGAATTGAAATTAACCAATGAACATTTCTACGATCTTCTAAATCAAATGAATCGTCCCAAAGGTATCAAATTAGAAATTGTATAGATTCATGATACTGTTAATAATTTGATGATCAAAATAGCATGCTGTTTCATGTATCTGGTAAATATCACTGCTTAATTATCATATTTCAGAACCCGAAGTTGGAGCTCAGTTTGATGCAAAAATTGCAGAGTTGCTTGCTAGACTCGATGAAGCGTATCGGAATCTGAACGATCGGGTTATGCAGGTACTGTTTTGAGTAAACGAATAAAATGTCCAGTAATAACTTCTTGCATTACTCAAAAAGATTGGAACTGGACAACTTTTTCGACACTCCATTTTTAAAAATTCACTTTAGAATATTCCAAGATCACGAGAGGAGCTTGAACGGCTAACCACTGGACATAAAGATTTCGAGGATGGATTGCAAGCATTAGATGTTGATGTATCAACTGTAAATGAGCTGTTTCGGCAAATTCATGAACCAACACCATCACAGCGAGCTAATTTTGATCACTTAAGTGGTCGTTGGGAGGATTTGTGGGAACTGTCGAGGATGTATGTTGAGCGATTAAAGTCTTTAGAAGCTGTGCTGAATGGACTGGTTGAGGTAATTCTCTAATAAATCTTGTTCATATCTTTATTAGTTACTGATATTTCTTGTTGTGATCTTTTCGAGTCAGTATAAAAAATGAAGTAGGTATGGATGGTGATCGTCCTTAATGGAATACAAAGCCTTTTGTTAAAACTCAGTGAAATGATCTGAGCCATGTTGTAATCCTTTTTTTATTTGCAAAGTTTATTGAGAAAGATTAAAAGTTGATTGAATACTAACATCATTTAAAGGTATAATATAAGAAAATTGGATAAATCTAACGTTTTTTTATGCTTATAGTTTAGTTCATTTTGTTGTTGGACTTCCCAGTTGTATTAGCATTGCTTATCGAGCTATAGCTTCTAGTCTTATTGAGGCAGTGATACTATGTATAAGTATATATTTTTGGCTTTTCCAATACAAACTTTATAAAAGTAATTACATACCATTGTAATTTATTTACCTGTGTAAATGCAGATTATTAAATATAATTGGGAAAGTTTCTTTTGAAGTGTAAGTCGAATTATTATTTACTAAAGTATGTTTATGGATTTGTGACATGGAGAGTTTTTATAGGTAACGGATATTGTACGACGGCATGAAATTATGCTCAATTCATTTGATGATATGCCAGCCTCTTTGGATAAGCTACGAGGTATTCATTCGCAGTTGCTTGAATTGAATATGGTATTGCAACAACAACAGACTATTGTTGATGCTCTCAATCGTAACATTGCTCTTCTACGTCAACATGTTTCAAGAACTCGGCAGTCACCAAAGTAAATTTTAGTGAATTATACGTGAATTGAGAATCTAGTGGGAAGAGAGAGTTGATTTTGATGATATGCAGTATGCCATCGATAACGAACAGAATTGTGTTGAATGCCAGAAAACTTCAGTAAAAAGTCGCAAATTTTAATGTAGCAGAATAAAAAAACATTTATTTGCAGTCATCCAGATGTTGATCGATTAGAAGATGAAGTGCAAACAACAACCGTTCGCTGGGAAAATGTTTGTTCGCAAGTGGTTGATCGCTTGAAAACTGCTGAACATGTTCTGCAAACTCAAATAGTTTACCGTACCGAATATGAAAATGAAATCAAATGGCTTGATAATGTCGAAGCTACCATTAATAGGTGCATTCTGGTTTTAGAAATTTTTTCAGAAATTCTTATTATTGTCTTGATAGATCGCAATCTTATAATTAAATATTTCCGGTTGATATGAACTTATCATGGAAAAGAATTGACGTTACAAATTGAGAAGTAATTGATATTCGTAATTTTTTTACTTCTTTCAAATTTTTTCTCATTATATCATAGATTAATCTGAAGATCTGTGAAATTTGGGAGGGAGAAGATCACGTTCGGAATAGAACCTGCAAATTCTATTCAGATTTTTTTTCATCAATTTATCAAAAAACTTCTACTTTTTATTTCAAACAAGGAAAGAAGAAATAAAATTTTATAGTTTGCGTAAACCTGAAGAACTTCGTCCAGAGCAGTATCAACAACAATTAGATCAACTTATTGCCGAATATTCTCAGTTACAGGAACGTACAGAGGCAGTAGAAAATGTGAACCGTGAAGGTGGAAAATTCATTCGTGAAGCAAAGGTACCTTTAACTGCATTTGGGTGCTAAAGTGAGATTACTTTTAGTATTTTATTGCTTTGCCGAGATCAGTAGAAATTTCTGCTTATAATTTGCAAGAGAAAAATTGGTAGGTCTTTTAGTTGAAAATTTATATGGATTTCATGATGAAAGTTCGATTATTTTCAGGGTTATGATAATCGTTTGATGCAGTACATGGAAAATATCATTAACATTCATGGTCCAGACATCCGAAATAGCTTCCGTCGTTCAATACCACAACCGAAGAATGGGGCGCAACAAGTAATGGAAGAATTAGAACATCTAAATCGACGATTTGCTCAGCTGAGTTCATTAATACTTGAACGTCGCAATATAATGCAAATATTGATCCAGAATTGGAAGCGAAAAAAGCAGGTTAATAATTTTTTACCTTTTCGAATTCTATACTATAAGTGATGTATGTAAAAGAAATTGGAATCTTTTTAATAAGCTAATAGAACTTATATTTAATATAACAGTTTGATGGCAGTATGAGTTTTTGGAAGGTTTGTTCGCTACCATCGGGTAAAGCTATGTTACATAAAAAGACATACTGCGATGAATCTACGGATAATGCTATCTCCGAAAAGCTTAGGAAGTCCTCGTACTTTCTTTCTGGAATTCCGTTTTTTTAAAACGATGCGACCAACCTCCAAATTTGTTATTAGCTCATCACTGCACATTAAACTGAAATTTCTGAAAATCAAAAACAATAGATTATTATTTCAATGAATCTCAGGACTGCATAACGCCAATGAGATGACTGCGCATCCGGTCGAATACTGTATGTGTTACTGCAGTGAAGTGAGTCATGGCATCATTTAATGATGCTATTGGCATGAAATAATTCTAAAAATTAAATGACATTTCAAAAATTTGAAATTTCGAAACCAACCGATTTCAACAAAGTTGTAGCCAGCTATGCGTCGACACATGCTTATATATTTTAGCATTGATTTCTATTTTTCAACACTTATAATTTTAGTGGCTCCAACATTCTTTCTTATTTCCATTTGTCCTATTTTTCTTGGCTTCATTGACCATTTATTGCTATTTTTTAGCTAGCTTCCCTTATTAACAGCAGCAGCAACAGCAGCAGCAGCAGAATAGCCATAATAAAGGCATAAATTGACCCAAAATTCAGGATTGGTACAATTTTTTCTGGATCTACAGAAAATGGATTGTATAATTTATAATTCATTTATTGTTTAAAATTAGAATCTTGTTTCTCATGACATTTTGATCAGAGTATAAAAGTCAGATATTACTCAAGTATTAATAATATTGTAACAAATTCACCGTTAAAATTTCAAAAATTTCTCAAAAAACCATTTCCAGGTTAAAAATCCTAACGTTATTTTTATTCGAAGACGCTTATCACACTGTTATAATATGACTTTCTGATTAAATATCTTCAAGTCCATTTTTTTTATTATTATCATTTCTGAGCCAAAATTAAAAATTGTTGTATCATTAAGCACTTTATGAGCTTTTCCAAAACGAAGAGAGCGCAGTTTTGGATTCGTTTAGAAATTTATGTACTAACACCAAATTGACTTTCTGTTTGCATGCTTTAACAACATTTTAGGTATCCATCAGTTATATAGATGCACTGGAAGATGTATCGAAACAACCTGGAACTTTATGGATTTTAAAAGAAGAAATTAAGAAATTCCTACGACTATTCATACAGTAATTTCCATTGGGTTTTTCAGACTGCACTTCACAAACATGTCTTTTTTTTTTTTTTTTTTTTACACGTCGTTGCAGCCATCACCGTTGCCTTATAATTGTGTGCGCATTTTTGTTCCCATTTCTTGCTTCATTTGCTTTCTTTCTTCACATCAGGATACTCTGTTTTACATCGGTTGGTTTTGGGTTCCAGATGTTCGTCATCTTGTTGTTGTCATCCCATCTCTCTCTCTCTCTCATTTACTTGCAGGCATGCACTGAGGTGCGGCAGTTAAAAGACAAACATTATTTGACATATAGTCTCTACTTTGTGCAACGATATTTCTTGTTCATCTGTCTTCCTGCTGCCACGCATTTATTCTAGGAGAACGATGAACGAAGACGAGCTGAAGAGGAAGAAAAACGTCGCCAGTTCGAAGCAGCTCGACTAAAAGCACTGGAAGATGCTGATCGCCTCCGGAAGCAACGTAAAGATGCTGAGGATGCACGTCGAGCAGCAGAAGAAGCTGATCGCTTACGCCGTGAACGTGAGGCGGCGGAGGATGCACGTCGAAGAGCGGAAGATGAAGCAAGACGAAGGATGGAGGATGCTAGACGTAGAGCTGCAGAAGATGAAGCGAGACGAAAAGCAGACGAGGATGCACGAAGGCGAGAAATGGAAGATGCGGAGCGGGAACGTGAACGTCGAAGACGTGAGGAAGAGGAATATCGCAGAAGAAAGCAAGCGGAAGAGGATGCAGAGCGGGAACGTGAACGTCGAAGACGTGAGGAAGAGGATGCAGAACGGGAAAGAAAGAGAAAAGAGGATAGAGATCGAAGACGTCGTGAGGAAGAAGAGCAAGAACGTCGTCGTCGAGAAGATGAACTTCGTCGACAGCTTGAAGATGAAGCGAGAAGAGAACGTGAAAGGAGGCGGTTGGATGATGAACGCCGACGAGCGGAAGAAGAGCGTCGTCGGCGCGACGAAGATGAGCGGCGTTTACGTGCGAAAAAACAAAAACCAAAAGTAGGCCCTCATTTATTTGTAGCCATGAAATCATTAATCTCTTTGTGTAACTTGGAATTGTATATAAATCAAAATATCCTTTGGCCCATAAGTACGAATCTGACGCGGCCTCAACTCTTTGCACAACGAAATGATTTTGGGTTGGGTTTGACGAAGTGCTTTCAGTTACTTCCGAACTGCACAGTTACAACACTGATTCTTTCATTAAATTTTGCTGGTAAGAAACAACATTGACTTAGAAGGTTAACCGATAATTTATTTCAGATGCCTAGCCTGAGTCATGGCATGCAACAGGCAATTGTATCCGAGGGTGGTGAGCTGGAAGAATTTGAAGAGATTCAGGATGTTCCAGAAAGAGCAACGATAGCGGAACATGAAGATGAAATGCAGATGTACCAAGAAGAAACAATTACTAAAACGCAATTTTACGAAATGGAAGGCATTTTGCACAAACAAACTGGCGAAATTTTGACTTTTGTTGAAGCTATACGTCAAGGATTGCTAGATTTACATTCTGGTGGAGGAGAATTCTATGACATCGTTTCGGGTGCTAGAATTAGTCTGGAGAAAGCTGCGGAATTAGGATACATTGATGGTGGTTTTCATGAAGTGCTTAACACTCATTATGGCGTGCGTCATCCAGAAACTGGTGAAAGTTTGTCTCTGTTAGAGGCTATCCAGATCGGTTTGTATGATCCGGATATTCGTCAATTGCGAGATATTGAAACAGGTGAAATCTTGCCAATGTACGATTGTATTTCACGAGGAATCATAACACTTGACACACAACATCGATTGCTTAAAATGGGCGTATTGAAGTTACCACCTATGTCACTAGAAAATGCTATTGAACAAGGTGTTGTAAATAGAGAGACGGGTCATTTTACCGGAAAATACACGAGAGAGACAATGCCACTGAAAGATGCCCTTTATAACGGATACATTCAAATTGGTGGATGCCGTCCACATACTATGATTGCAGTCACCTTATCTGAGTGTCTTGAAACGGGCCTAATTGATGGATACAGCGGTGAATTTGTGGACAAACATAGTGGCGAAAAAATTACTCTACGCGAAGCTGTTTCAAAACAGTATACACTTCTAAATTTGCATGTTCCGGAAATTGTGAAGACGGATGAAAATCGACGTATCACTTTAAGTGAAGCGATTGTACGTAATGTAGTAAATACACGTCAAGGCAATTTTAATGATCTACTGAAAAGTCAAAATCTTACGCTTCAAGAAGCTTTTTCAAAAGATCTGATACAGAAACCGCTGACACTTACAGAAATCAATCAAAAAGACTTGATCGATTCAACAAATAAGTTCATAGATGGAGGCACCAAGAATCGTTTCACATTGTTAGAAGCAATTGCTGCTGGTTTATTGGATCCAGATGTACGTCATATCGTGGATCCTGATGAAAAAGATGTGATTTCGATCGCAGAAGCTTTAGAACGAGGATTGTTAGAACCTGATGGTAGGATTATGCTCCAGAAACAGCAAAAAATTTTTTCTATAAATGAAGCAGTAAGCGATGGATTACTGATCAAACGTGTACGGCATTCTATTTTTAATGTGAAGGGTATCAAGAATACGAAGACTGGAGAAAACTTAACTTTTAATGAGGCTGTAAATTGTGGCATAATTATATTGCAAGCTGAAAGAATCGTAGATCTTGCTACAAATCAGAGTTTTCTTATATCCGATTGTGCGGATAAAGATTTGTTGGATCCTATGCTTTTCGAATTCCTAACTACATTATTGGGTATCAAAAATGGTTCGAAGGAGAATATGACGGTGATTCGTGCTGTAGCAAAGGGATTCATTGATCCCCAAAAAGGTATTTATGTTGACAAGCGAACAAATAGGGAACTATCCCCGAAGCAAGCATATGATGAAGGATTGTTGACTCTCAAAGGAGCTTTGCAGTTGTCGTCGATGCTAAATATTCATCCTTCTCTAGTAACACCAGTGAAAAAAATTGATCATAAGAAACGAATTAGACGGCCAGGACAGTCACAAGATACAACTACCGACGAAGTAAAGGTAACATTGGCAGAAGCCATGAAACAAGGTTTAATTGATTCGCGCACTCATCGCTTCCGGCAAGGTGATACCGAAATGAGCTTCGAAGAAGCATTAAATCAGGGATTAATCCATCCATCCGATGAATGGATAGTTCCGTCCAAAAGTGCAGGAGTTGGTCCTACTGTAGAAGAGAAAATAACTGAATCTGTAACTGAAACAGCTCAACAATTAGCGCCGAAGTTTTATCCAGATAAAAATATTGAGGAAACTGTAACAACTGTAAAGAAAGTGAGAAAAACAGAAACTACAGCACTGGGAGGCCCAGGCGGTGTATCCGTTTATCGCGCAGTTACGGGTAGTAAAGATTCGTTTGAAGTACCTGCTGATGGTTATCATATTCTTGACGCAGAACGCAAAGGTTACGTAAACCTTAACACGGGAACTGTTTCTCTACCAAATTTAGATCGTTCGCTAACTTTGCAAGAAGCATTTCAATTGGGTATTCTTGACAATAGAAGTATTACTCTCTTAGATCCATCTACAGGCAGTCATATTCCTATTGTCGAAGCAATGAATAAGAAAATAATGGATAAAAATGGTTTCATGAAATGGAAAGGCCAAACGGTCAATCTCCAGACGTTGATTAACAATAAGGTAGTGCTTGTGGAAGCTGAGGCACCAGTTGGTGTAGGAAGTTCGAAAAAGAAAGTTATGCAATTTTCACCAGGTTCTGACGCAGTCATAAGTTTTCGTCCAATTGGGACTGCAACTGTGGAAGAAACAGAGCAATCTTGGACGTTTGATTCAAGTAGAGGAGAACTGGTTGATCATGTAACTGAAGAGCGGCTTACCCTTGATGCGGCTCTTGCTACTGGTAAAATCGACCGTGAGGATCTACGTGTCTTCGATACTTTGACTGCACGTGAAATGTCATTTGAAGAGGCTGAAAAATGGGGTGTTATCGATGAGAAAGATCATTATTATTTGGATAAACGAGAAAATAAAAGATATTCTTTGGCCCAAGCAGCGTTACAGCATCGTGTTTTTCCAACAGGTGGCGTACCTGAAAATGCTGCTGATGCTATTCATACCACTTATAAAATACAAAAACGAAGTGAACTGTCGAAAAAAGAAGCATTGTTCGGTGGACCTTCAGAATATACAGAGCAGACATTGACGAATGCTCTGGATTCGAACTGGTATGATGCAAAGAGCGGTATGTTCACTCATCCGCAGACTCAGAAACAAATGTCTTTGAAAGAATCGATAATAAAAGGATTATTCAATCCATATGGTACAACCGTACTAGACAAGCGTAGAATGCGTGAATTGTCGCTTCTAGAAGCCATAGATGAAAATATTATTAATGATGCGGAAGGTACAGTGTTGAATACAGAAACAGGGAAATTTGTTGATCTAAAAACAGCTCATTCACAAGGTCTTTTAAGAAGCAAAAGTATACCTCAGAGTTTAGAAGGTGCTTTGTTATCTGGAAAGCTTGATTTATATACAGGTCGACTGACGACACCAGATGGGGGTGGTGTTAAACTAGAGGATGCAATTGCAACTAAACTCATCGATAGTCAAAGTATTGTTTTTCATGATCCGTCAACAGGTGAAGAGTTGCCTTACAACACAGCGGTTACGAATAAAATTATTGATCCTGTTAAGGGCATAGTTTACACGAAGAATATGACTGAAGTAATGACCTTTCCTCAAGCTCTTACTAGTGGCGTGTTAAGTGGTTCTGGCTCAAGAACACACACTCCGCAAAAGCCTCAATCAACACGTCTAATAGAGCGAAAGTTGCAGCTTACTCCTTATGCACCAGAACCTGCTGCATCAGAGCTTGCTGAAAGACCGACTGTTGCTATTATGGAACAACGTATTCGAGGCCCAGGACGTCAGGAGATGGTTGATTTGGGTGGTGGAAAACAAGTAATGGTAAAAGTTGTGCGTGGAGAAGGAGGTGTTGAGAAAGGTGAATACGTTGATCCATCATCTGGAATGAAATTTACAATCCAATTGCATGGTGATCCTTATATGACTGAGGCCAAGACTGTTGTCAAAAGCACCGCACAAGTGCAATCTATTCAGTTGGAACCACATGCTGAATTTGTTGGTATTGATAAGATAAGAGATAAGAGAAATGGTCGTGTCATGTCACTGCAAGATGCTCAGCGCATTGGTATTGCACGCATTGACAAAAAAGGAAAACAGATGACGAAGACATATTCGGTTTTCAGATCGAATATTCAAAATGCTGTTACGAGAGGTGTAATCGATGCTCGTGGTGAAAAATTAAGCTTGGAAGATGCTGTTCGAGCCAAATTAGTTGATTTGCAAAACTTAACTTACCTCAACCCAAAGACAGGTGATGCTCTGACATTGGCACAAGCAGCAAATATGGGTCTTGTAGATGTCACCTTATCGGAAACATTACCAAAGGGTGTGTGTCACCCAGCAAATGGGGAAAGGATATCAGTACAAAGAGCCATAGAACTCGGTATTATAAATCCGAAAACTGGTGAGGTAAAGAATCCTTTCACGAATGAGAAATTAGCTTGGTTAGATATCATGAAACCGGTATATGCAAGCCTTACGATGGAGGGAGTGTATGATCCAACAAAAGGATATGGAGTTCCAATCCTAACTGCTTTAATCGAGGGTCTTATTAATGCGAGTACAGGCCAATATTCAAATATCATTACAGCAGAGACAATAAGTTTAAAAGATGCTTCTAATAAAGGTTTGATTGATGCTGAAACTTATAAAGCTATCACAGAACCGTTTCTAGTGGATTATCGTACAAAAAGAAAGCTTAATCTGATTGAAGCCGTTCAGAACAAACTAGTAGATCCGAAAAATAAAACTATTCAGTTTGATGAACAGATTATTATGCCTGTTTCTCGCGCAACCTCAGAAGGTAAAATACCGTTATTCATTGGTGAAAAATTGAAGCGTATTGATAAAATGACATTCGCGGAAGCGTTAAGCAAAGGTATGATTGATGTTGCGCAAAATCGATTTACTGATTCTGATTCGGGAAGGCAGATGTCGATTAATCAGGCAATTGAAGAAGGATACATTGATACCGGTAATGTTGAAGCTCTGGAAGGTTCGGATGAGCGAAATCTAGCAAATATATTATTCACGGAAGAATTCGATGAGATTTCTGGGCGAATAAGGGATAAAAAATCAGGCCTTTATTTGACTTTCAAATCCGCTGTTGATCGTGATGTTATTGATGGTGATTCGTTATTGCATGATCTAGAATCAAGCCATACAATGACAGTAAAAGAAGCGTTGAGTCAGGAAGTTATTGATTCAGATGGTAAATATATCCACAAACGTACGGGAATCAGAATTACACTTAAGGACGCCTTAGAAAAAGGTCTAATTGCCTTGATTGCATCTCCCATGCAAGCTGCTCAAGCGGTCGCGGAAGCCGTAAAACGTCGGGATGCCGAAGGTTATAGATTCAAATTGGAATCAGTGGATGAATGGAAAACTGAAAGTGGCACACCACGCTATAGAGAGGAGATAATAATTAGAAAGCTTTCGTCACCTCACCGTCCTGAACCTGGTCTTTCGCGTCGAGTTAGATCTAGTTCAGACGCATCTCGAGGAAGCAGAGGAAAAAGCCTAGTTGATGACCCTCAAGCTATGGCTGATTTGCAGCACGAGTTTTTAGACAATCTGAGAGGACTTGGTTTTGATGTTGAGGAAAAAGTCATCGAGCTTCCAGAAGGCACTTCACGAGTTTCGATTCGTGAGGCAGCGGAAAGTGGCCTGCTAGATCTTATCACTGGTGATATCGTTCATCCAGCAAGTGGTCGACGATACTCAATTCCACGAGCAGTACATATGAAAATGATGACTCCCGATACAGCCAGGCGAATGATGGAAACACTGAATATCTCTGTTGAGGAGTTGGGGCAGGCACCAATAATTGAATCTGCTAGTGTTAGTCCTTCAGAATCTGGCATTAAAGTTTATACGAAAACTGTCAGTTGGCGTGGCCAGCCATCTGAATTGCGGCAATCTACCGATCCACTTGCGCCATACACAACGTATGCATCATCGACATCATCTCCGTCAATGCGAACTTCTGATGTGTTTCCTTAGTAATTCATTATTTAACTTTGTTGATATTTTTGTGCCCCGTCTTTTATCTTTTCTAATACTTATATTGTCTTTTTTTTTTTTTAAAATGCCATTTTGCATCCATTTTAAAAAGTTCTGTTCTTTCAAAAAAATTTTTTTAGGGGTAGCTATTACACTTCTTTTCATGAACTGAAATTAAAAACAAAATTTTTTGCATATATTTTTCACTGGCACATTTTTGATAGTTATTTTTCAATAGAGTCTTAGCTGTTTGAGACATCATTTATGTACTGTAATCATCATATTCATTCAAATAATTGTCATCATTTTGTAATGCTTTTTCTTAAAGTTATCCATTTTTATGAAGATGGAGCTGTTGCAGTTTGGATTTTCCTAATTCCAAAAGGTATATTTATTGTCATTTGAATAAGTTTAAGGTTACAGTAGTAAGAAATTGATCAATTTGTTTCAGAAAAATTTTTCAAGATTTTAGACCCAAAAAGCATATAACCATATAATTTGGTTTTTGAAATCAAAATCACCATTATTAACTGAGGAAGTGGGTGTAAATTTAATGAAATATAAATGTGGAAGCATATTGTCATTGAGAGCGTTATTCGATAAGTCTGAATATTCATCTAAACAGTGCAGTTTTGTTTTTGTTTCTTGAAAGGATTCATTCATTTGCTATTCCTAAATTCATGTAATTTTTAATGTTTCACTTCACGGAACAGTGGAACAAGGCATTATTCACTGCCAATATTCTTGTAGATTAACGAAATTGAAAAGAGAGAACGTACATAATTATGAACTTTTCTGACCGCATCTCTTCATTTGAATAATGGATTATCCATTACTTATAGATGTATAACTTGTCTTTCTCACATGCATTAATATCACGGACTCATGCTCCTTCCGGAGTGAAATTCTGAGATTTTTGAAATTTACAAATATGATTGATTTTTGCATTCATCATATTGTCATTTTTCTTCTAATTCGATTTTGTAGTTTTTTTTTTTTTTTGTATATAATTTTTTTTCGTGTAAAATATATTATGAAGTAATAACTTGTGAAGTGTGGTTTGAAACCCAATGGAAAAATGATGATGAAGGCTGCATAATTTTAAAAATTTCAGTGCAAAGATTATTTTGTGTTTCTCTCTTTTTATATCCTTGCATCTGCAGTTTGCAAAAGTCAAAAGTTCATACACTGCTGATGAAATCATTTACGACTAAATTCACTTCAGCACGAGCAAATATATTAGCAATACAGAGTATTTAAAGAAATCTTTATTTTCCTGAAAAAAATTTTCAAGTTTTTTGAGTTCTGGAATTAAAGTGATTAAGTTGCCTTAGTGTTTCCAGTTCAGTTTAATATCTTAGTGATTTTTTTTGTCACAAAATTGTACGAAATATGTCAACATAAAGACATACTGCAATAATTAAAAGGCAGACGTGTAAATACCGAGCTCTATAGATTCTTTTCCTGTAAAGGAAATATAAGTTTTATCAGAAAAAATGGCCGGACAGCATTTCATACTTCATGCCAATAATCAATCATCTTTCTTTTTGTTTGATCAAGTCAATTAAATCACACTGTTGTAATTTTAAAAGATTTAAAATTATATCGAAAAATTATATTGAGAACTTTAAATTATCGAGCAATTGGTGTCATAAGTTCTTGCCGTTAGTACCGGATCCTTTCAACGATAGATGAACAGCAGGCTTGCCAAGTCAAAACTCATTTTCTTTTCGTCTAAAAATACAACTAAATGAAGAAATACAGTAAACATTCTAGCTGCCACTCATTAATTATGCTATATTGTAAAAATGAATCACATTTGATGCATTTCTGATAGAAACTTATTGCATTAAATGGTATCAGCTACTGCCTGACCTCTTTCAACACTGTTGATTTTTTCAAATTTAATTTATAGAAATTTGCTTAATGACAATAAGATCATCATGGCAACTGATTGGGAAAGAAGTCTGTCATGAATTTGTATTTTAGACTGCACAGATTCTCTTTCATTTGATTATTTCGTTCTTTTAGAATTCAAATTAAAAAGAAATTTTAATAGATTGGTAAATTTGCGAAAAAGGCAATCAGTCGAAAAATTAGAATTTTAGTCGTGAAATTAGAGGATAAGTTCTAATAAAATTTTCTCTTTATGGCCCAACTTGAGGTAAGGTGCATAAATTTAGTCGAATATAAGTAAAAAAGTGAAATGAGTGTTGAAATGATCTCTTAATGTTGTTCCAGATTAGAAAATACTTATTAGTTAAAGTAGCAGTTGAGGAGATTTATTCTGATAAGTGATTAAAATATATCAGTCAGAATAAGATGCGAAGCATCTCAGAAGTAGTTGTGAGATTAAAATCAGATAACTTGATTCTTCTTGCAAAGTATAGAAATCGTAAGATTGGTTCGCTAATTATCAGCGATATTTTTCCTACTGCAACTTTCGTGTGACAAGATAATGATATTTGCAAGTTGTATCTATTAATACATACGACTGTTTGTGGAAAACATCATTTTTGTCCGATTTAAATAGTTCGGAAAATTAAAATAACTGACGCAAATTTGCTTCATTACTGTGTATGCTGCAAGACTAATGTCAATGCAAAGTTTGGGAATGTCACATATTCATGCATCTAAAATGACTTTGTTCTTTGCTTCTGTCAAAACTTTCCTCATAATTAAAAGACAGATATAAAGTAGAAAAGAACTGAACTATTGAAGATATTCAGTTTATTGTGATGGAGAATTCAGAAAAATTATCAATTTAATAAATGAAATTATTTGTAGCAATGATTTGCAGGAAGATTTGCACACTAAATGTATTGAAAGACAAATCAGAATATCAGAAATACTGGATACATTTGGTACAATAAATACAGCAATTTCGGAAGGTTTCTGGCTGGTCACTTCATCTGATGATGCATCATCAGCTTTCGATCGAATGCAGGTTTCCGCAATTTTAACCAACAATAGAGTTTCCATGTATTAAAATTATCAAGATTACCTAAATTGTTTTCAGTGTTGATAGGATGTAATTACAAGGAATTTCAATATCAATTCATAGTTGGTTTTGTAACAGAGCATTCTTTATTTGTCTCTTAAGGAAATGAGAACTGAATTGCTGACGTATGCATCCAAAGTGCAAGAAAGTGTCGAGGAAACAGATCGTTTGTGTGCGGAAGGTGCAGAATTTCTCACACCGGATCAATTTCACAGTCTAAAAGAGCATCGAAACAAACTTGAAACAAACTATAATCAACTTCTACGGCATACCGATACCATTTTACCGAAGTAAAGTTGCAAATAGAATTTTTCAAATATATAGCAGTAAAGGATAACAAACTACTGAAATAAGATTGTTAGTCTTAGATGAAGCCATGAATCTAAATATGCGCTAAGCCATGAATTTATATATTTGGAAATCAAGATGATGTAAATGGATATTGAAATCATTCTTTCTGCGAAATCAGTTCTTATTTTTTACTGTTTTGTAGCATTTTAAGTAGACAAATCTTTGATTTTTTTTCTGTTAAGGTTAAATGTTTTAACAAAATTGTTTCTGGAATTTTCCAATGAGTCGAATCTGCTACATTCATTTCTAAATGAAAAAACCAGAGAATTGACCATTATCAGAGCGGAAAGTGGTGACCCACAGGTACTTCAGTGGTCACATCAAAAGGCTAAGGTAAGTTACATTGATTATTAATCTAAATTTGATAATTCATTGATATTTCATTTATTAGATAAATTTGATTGGTTGTTCGCCGACAATTCATTTTTCAATTCAAATTTCAAATTCCAAGTTGATATGGAATCAGTTTAATATGCTAGCTGGTTCTAGTATGAGATGCTCCAAAGTTGTTTCTGCTGAATTCATTGAATATCTAGGGAGTATTGAATGAAGTGATGGCCACAAAAGAACGTTTGAAAGGCATCGATGCGCTATCTACACGTATACAATCCGAAATTGATGGTTATGTAATCGAAATGCGTTTACAGTATCCCACTGCTCAGTTTCCATCCATAGATGCACATGAATTGACGGGTACAATCTATAGATTACAGGTGATAAAAGTCGATTTTCTTGACAGAATTGTTTCTGATTTTTCAGTCACATTCATTTGTCCAGGAAGCTACTAAAAAATAATCCAGTGATCGAATCTTCTTTATGTTACCAGCAATTATTAGAGAATATCCAAGTAAATTGATCATTGGATTATTCTTTCCTCTGTCGCATTACCTGCAGTCAAATTTATTTCAAGCCTTAAAGAGTTGGTTTTTCAGGTTGATTACGATATCTTACTTCGAAATTGCCATGAGCTATCTGCATATTTGAGTCAATTGAAGTCACTGGCAATGGCGTATACACAGGATGTAGAAAGTTTGGATAAATCAATCACAAATTTAGAGCAAGAAATTTCTGAAACAGAAAGTATTTTACGTAGCACAGATACCATGGATGGTAGCTCCCTTACATCTCAATTGTAAGTGCTTACTGTATTATATCTATGAAATTTAAGTGCATTAATATTAAATTCGAAAATCTCTATTTTGCTCGATAACATTTAACATCTTGTTGTTTAACAGTTTCCCTAGATGAGGACATTTCTTCCCCTAAAGAATACAGCTATAATATCTGATAGGAAGAAGTATAATTATCTTATAACTAAAATTTTCAGTAAATATTTGCATCCAAACTTACTTCTTCAATAGATAATATAGTAATATGTTTCTTAACTAGAGAATCTTTTAGGCATATTTTTTTGGCATATTTTGATATTTTGATTCTGTGTTTGGATTTTGCATATGAATCGAAAATATCTGTCATAAATGCTTAAATATAAAATTTCTTCTTACATCTTGAATATTCTTACGTCTCTTACATCTTACATCTTGAATATATATAGATAAAAAATAGTATTCCTTCAGTAGTGTGATAGAAATATCCCAAAATTATTTTGCCTAATAGTGACCAAAAACCTTTTTTTTTTTTTTTTTTAGCATACTTTTCGCTGCTTTGCTCACAGTCAAATCAAAATTTTAATAGGATTTTTGAAAGAATACGAAGTTATGTAATTGAAAGATATTCGTTTGAAAATAACTTCCTTATTTTTTGACGAAATAGGAGAAAGCGGAAAAAGAAAATTTTCTCGATTGAAAAAAAACTCGCTGGCTAATGATGAGATTTTCTTCTGCGAAATTGTTTTAAATTTTAATAAATTATCCGAAGTGCTCATATTTTTTTTTAAATTTTCAAAAATCTACCGTATCTATGCAAATGAGTTGCAATTTTCTTTCAAAATCCAACTGAATATCGTACTCACTGTTATGATTATTTACTTATTACTTATATAGGCTAAGTTCTCTAACTAGGCTAATTTTCATTGATTCATCTTTATTTGTTCTCGAAATATTATTGTATCTGTATCTCAATTTTCATTACCCCTCTCTAGTAGGGCCTGATAGCTATGGTATCGATGGTGCATTGACTAGTTTATGCATTTGTCGCTTCATCTATCATGAGTTCAAGCTCTGTGACAGAACAAGGATGTAATTGCTTTGCTTGGAAGTGACGAAGACCATTAGAAAGTGGGAATCTCTATGATTCGTTGTGATTGTTTCTATAGCTGATCCAAGCATTGTTCTACTGTGTAGAGTTAACGGTTTTTTGATCTGTTTCTTTCATGGATAAGGAAGTGCCGCAAAAATTGATATCCATAGTATTAATTAGGATTCCCGCTGAACTTTTTCTTATTTACCAGTATTAATTTAATATTTGTGAATTTTTATTCAGTGAGAGAAAAAATTACTTCAATAATAATCTAAATGTAATGATGCCATTAGAATAAATTCTTTGAAAAGGATAAATTTTCTTTGAGGATAAAATTTAAAAATCAAACATTTCTGCTTTAAATTTCTGTCTAAGTTATTTAATGGGCAAAAATTGCAGGTTATCTAAATTGGAAAATCTGCAACATGCTTCATTCGAACAGACAGGCAAAATTGAAACGGTTACACGATCTTCTGTGGATCTTAGCAATGCACTTTCGGGTACCGATGCTCATGAACGTATTTCACATGAAAATCAGCGTCATATTGACGAACTTGCACGAAGGTTTGCAGTTTATATGTTTCGGATCCAAAAATTTACTAAATTCTCCGGAATTGATGATTTTTGTCGCAAGTGCTGCTAGAAAAATTTATTAGGTTTTCACGTGAAGGAATCTTACACATTTTAGTTAACTTGATGGATCCGATCTTACTTATTTAAGTTATTTGGATAACAGTGTAAAGATTGTTTTCGACTTTTAATTTCATACTACTATTGTCATTTCTATAGTAACATGACCTAATTATATCATAGTGAATGATAATAATTTTATTGATATAGTTCCATTACTCTCTTGTGTGCTTCATTTATCAAGTTGTGGCTAACTCATAAATTTGAATGGATTGTTTGATCAGTTTATTGAATTTTCGAAAATGTTTTTAAACACTCGTCATCTCATTTCAGACATATTCGCGCGCAAAAAAGGATTGAAGAAAACATTGATTCATGGCGGAGTAAGTTGGCAAAAACGGAGGGAATCCGGGAAGGCATGATGAATATAATGAACTGGTTGGATGAAGAAAACAAACGACACTCGGAGCCTGTTTTATTATCTCTCTACGTAGATAAATTAAATGAATTGGTTTGTAACTATTTATTCTTCGAATGATCCATTCCATTGTAAACAAATTAAAATTACACAAGCTGAACATAGTTCTCGATATAAGAGTGATCTACGGAATGTATTCAAAAAATGCATCTGTTCAATAATCGCTTACATTTCGAACAATAATTTATTTTAGCGACATCAGAATGAATTGCGACAGCGTGAGATTTCTTCACGTCAAAAAGTTCTTACCGAGTTGCAAGCGGATGCTCAAAAAATAGCAGCAGCCAATCCGGATTCAATAGCCAGCCGACAATTATTGAATGAGTGCAGTGATGCTCAGGAAAAGTTCACGACATTATTAACTATTTCAAAGGTCTGTATTTTCACAATTTTTTCTTATTTCTAAAATAAATTCAAGGAAAGTACTGACTGACCAATTTAATTTTTACTAGCTGTATTATTAATGAGAAGGCGAAATTTTGGATATTACTTCCGGATATTCGAATGCTTATTCTAATGTATATAGGCTAATGCTAATAACATTGCGGAACTATCCACAGCTCTAACTGATTTCAACGATATGGAAGCATCGATTAATGAGAAATTATTATTGTTGGATGAGAAGCTATCCAACACTTCGCTGACAGATGTGAATGCATTATGTGATATCTCCAATGAACTAAAACAATTGGCGCAAAGCGAATTTAAAGAAATGGAAAACAAATGTAGATGGATTTTAGCCATGCCGAACATTATCGGAGATAATTATTTAGAAAATAAGGTTTATTTTTCCACATTTTTTTTTTATTTTAAATTATTTTGTTATCTTTGCTATTTAACCAATTTTTCAACCGTTTTATTCACCGGGAAAAACTGGATATTAATGCAACATCTCAGTATAATTATTCCATCCAACGGGAATGTTGCGTTTATAGCTTTACAACATTTAAAAGCAAATGAATTGATTATTCAATTTCTTCGTTACAGGTTTCTTGCATCGATAATGCTATTAAGAAATTCATTTCTCGACTTGAAGAACTTATCAGTCATGGACATAATACTGAAAAACTGTGTAAAGCATCGACTGAACTGAAATCCAAACTTATCGCAGATCTAGAAAATTTGGAAACGAAAGCTCATTGTAATCCCTTTACTTTCAATAAAACATCACTGGCTTTTCGACAAAACTTAAGTAGATTTCTTTCCATCATTTTCACGGTGGAGCTTGAATTTCAAAGTTTCTAAACTTTTAATATGATTTGCTAGTTACCAATCGTATTAATATTTTTTCGGGAATTAGCTTGAAGTATTTACAGTTTTGGAAGTGTGTTCATTAAATCCAGTAGATTTGGCTAATCAGCGTTCAACATGTCAACAATTACAAACAGAATATCAGAGTTGTCGCTCTGAATTCGAAACATTAAATGATATTGTTTCGAAACTGGTTGAAATTGAAACTATTGCCAGGTTGTAACTTTTCGAAATCTAAATCTATACTTTTACACGAAATTCAAATTTATCTATTCCACTTTTTGTTAAAATCAATATATTTGTAATTACGTGATTCTCTTGCAAATGGTTGTCGAGTAATTATAAATTGCAATAATGATATTGCAATAAATAATGAAAATTCAACACAACTACCAACTACCCAGTTATTTGGGTATCTTTGAAAGTAATATGGCCATGTTGGTTATACGTGGCCTTTCAAATAGGCTTGCAATATTAAACCATTCTTTTCGATTCTGATTCTATAAATTTTATTTATTAATTAAGATCTTAACGATTAGTTTCAACCAAAATTGTGCCGTTGTATTGGTACACGTCTGCATATAGTCATTAGATGATTCTTCACTTATGATCCACGAATGGTTCGTAAAATAAGTTCTACAATTTTTCTTTTTTTTTTTTTCAGAGTGAAAATGAAAGGAAGTATTGGACAATCAGAACAAGCTCAAGCTATACTGCGTGAAATATCCTCTATGCAACAAAGATATACTTCTTTGGGCTCTTTTCTACGATCAAAAGACGAAAAAATCAGTACGGACAGCGAAAAGTTATCAGAGTGGGACTTACAGCGAGACAGTCTTGCCCGTTGGATCAGTAATGAAACCAAACGATTGGTTAGTTTGTATTTCTCCCGAATATGAGGTTTGGGATGTTTAATTCATTATTGAAATGAGATTTACTTAATTTTATTATGTGATTTGTTAAAATGTAAAAAATGCTTTCTAAATAAAATATTGAAATATAGGATTTATTACGTAAAAGATGGTTCAATTCAAGAATTTGCTATGATCTGTTAATTCAATGAAATTGAGAAAGCACCATCTCATATTATTAGACTAGGACTAAAGAGTTAAAATCGGGACAATTTTTGTAATTGGATGAGAGCTTAAGAGAAGATTTTACTATTAGCAACATAAGCTGCTTTGCAAGAAGTCCGTCCATTTTCTTTGTGGTATTATTTTTTCTTATAGAACACGGATTATCCTATAACACTGGTTAATGAAGTTATTCGTACAAATGTTGCGAAAGCAAAACGACTAGAAGAAGTTCTTGCCAAGGAGAAACAATTAGAAATGGAAGAAATTCGAAGTAAGGCACGTTTGCTGATGAGTGAACCGTCTATTCCGGGAACTTCTGATATTGTAAGCTCTCAGAAGGCACTTGAAATTGACTGGGAGAAATTGAACCAAGCAGTATCAACTTTGAAGGAATGGAATGAAAATGCAGAGATGTTGCTAGAAGGTGAGATTTTTTTTTTTTGTAAAACTCAAAGAATTGGTAATTTTTTCGAATTTCATAACATTCACGATACTAATTTTATGTTGGTCATATTTGCAGGGCTAATAAATCTTGATAAATGGTTGATCCAAAAAGAACGGATGATGTCAGCTATCGGAACTGTTAATATTGATCCTAAAGTTATAGACAATCAACTTATACAAATTGAGGTATTTGTTTCTTTCTTCTTTACTTTGTTTACTTTTGTAATAAGTTATGAAATGCTAGTAGTTTGCAGTTGCTTAGAAGTGAATTGGAGGATCAGAGTGCAGCCCGAAATAAAGTAAACGAATTGGCACATAATTTGGTGGCTGAAAGTACAACTCCATCAAATGCGCAGCAGATTGTCACTGAAGTAAGTGAACGATTTCTTCGAAAAAAATAAATATTAATTTTAAAAAAAAAAAATTTGAATTAACGATCAAAATTCTTTTTTTAGATGGACACATTAAATCGGCGATGGGTTTCATTTCATGATGAACTGGAAAAGAAGAAACTAACTCTTCAAAAAATCAAAGAACTTGGATTAAATTTTTCTAGCAAGCAACGAGATGTGAAGTAAAGTTTTCTAATTTCACATTTTTCACATCTGTAAAATAAATTTACATGTTAGATCATTTAGAAAAATTTATATATAAAAAAAATATATATATATATTTATTAGGTTATATATATATTTATTAGGTTAAATATATATATATATATATATATATAACCTAACGGGATGAATACTGAAGGGAGGAGTAGCTACTGAAAGATTAAGACGAGTTCAATCGAAGTCAGAATTTTTAAATTTGAAACATAGTACTTTCGGAAATATTTGATGAAATAAACTTTTTAAGAATGCAGCTGATTGGCGTTGCAGAAGCAATCGAACAAATAAGTCGTTCACCGCTAACATCTAAAAGCGATGTTGATGAGCAATTAAAAATTCTGGATGTATCAAGTAGACGATCATCTGAAATAGATCCACAGTTAGAGGAATTGAAAATGCTTGTAAATTTAATCTGTGAGATTACACAAGATCACAGCTTGCAAACGGATATACGCGAGCAGCTAAATACAACAGTGCAAACTGCCCAAGAATTGAAAAAGAAAATTGGTAAGTGTTGATACTAGAAATATATTTCTACACCAACTATCGTATATGTTTATGATTCTCTTTTTACTATCGCCATTTATTTCATGTTTTTAGAGGTCTTTACATGCTTACTAGGCTTTAGCAGTCTTTTTTTTGTTAAATACTAGTAAATACATCAAAAATCAATTTATCTGCTCTTTCTTTTCAATTTTTTTACTTGACTTTATTGTTTGTACTTTCTTGGAAAGATACTGCTTTTATCCAATTGTCCAATATAATTTGAGTTAAATTTCAACTCTACTAAATATCTTAAAAATACAATCTTTCGATAAATCACATCGCTAGGCCTTGGATAATATTCACAAATTTTCTATTACAGAAAGCATGAAAATAGCAGCAACAAATACAAGGAATGAAGAAGGTCAAATAGTGACGGAAGCTGAAACAGCAATAAAATGGATAGAAGATATGCAGGAACAACTTTTTGATTTAAGTCCTTTATCAGTGATTCCCACAGAACTCAATGAACAACGAGCAACAATTGAGAAAATTTACAGCGCTGTATTAAATATGGAGGGCGACATTACCTTGTTAAGGTTTATGATTTTACAAATTTTTGAATGAGCTGTTTTTGAGTTTAATTTATTTTGGTTTGCTTTCAATGTTTATAACTGACATATTTGGAAATGTTTCAGCAGAGATTATAAAAGTTTTTATTTAAATCTTACTGTGCAATTCTCAATGCATAATTACCAATGTTGCTGAAATTTAATTTATGCAAAGAAGAACCATTTCAAGTCAACTATTCGACTAAACTTCATCCATTTCACTTGTCGTATGGATGATCACCTCGAATTTCACCGAATAATTATGTCCCTTCTATCCAGTGTAATTCAAACAACTTATCACTTTTAGTTTTCTCAAAATTCTGTATAAATTTCTTCCATATTTTAATACAACAAATTTTTCAGGGCAAAATTGATGGATCAAATGAAAAAAGTACCGAATTCGAAGCAGAAAGCAGTCCTCGATAATCTTTCTGCTGTCTGGAATCCACTGCTGGAGGAAATTAAAAGAAAACATGCAAATGCTGAACGAGCTTTTGATCTTGTAAATCAGTTGGAAACTTCATTAAAGTCTTTAACGATGCGGGTGAATGAGAATCGATTAAAGTTAAACGAAATCTCAGGAAACAAAGCTAGTTTTTATTGAATTTTTACAAATTTTCGATACTTATCAACTTAGAAGATCCGGAAAAACGTGGATGTTCAAAGTTTTCGGATCACTGTGGTAATTTCAAACTCTCGACTTCAACCGCAAATAGTAGTTGTTTGTATTACGAAAATTTAATTGTAATATCTATCTTATTTAGGATAATGACAT
Organism: Onchocerca volvulus; assembly: GCA_000499405.2. Lineage (NCBI taxonomy): Eukaryota > Metazoa > Nematoda > Chromadorea > Rhabditida > Onchocercidae > Onchocerca > Onchocerca volvulus. The sequence continues at coordinate 7,104,951 of HG738137.1, read as the reverse complement.
AGCTAATTTAATTGCTATGAAGCAAGAAGTTGGCAAGCAAGAACTTGAACTTTCTACATTGGAAACTCTGCTGCATAAACTGGAAGTAGTTACAACTGGACCATCATTAAGAAAACTTGGAAGAGAAGTAGAAAACGCAACTGGAGATTTGAGGGCATTGTTGAAAGATATTAAAAATATTTCGCAGAAAGCACAGACATCGGTAGGATTCCATTTGTGAAATCTTTGAATTTTCTAGCATAGGAAATACAAACTATGAAACTGCACATACATTTCCTTTAATCTGATTCTGCTGATGCTTATCTGAAAATATTCAAAATTTTTTTTTAAGAAGGATGTACAGAAACAATTTTCAAGAACGAGAGAGGAAGCGCAAATTCTGTTAGACACAGCCAAAGAAACAGCTGAAAGTTTGAAAGGAAATGATGGCATTCCGTCAATTACGAAAGAAGTTTTGCTAAAAAGTAAGCATCATAAAATAACTTGAAAAATCGAGCTTGATTTTCAGTCGGGAAGGGCGCTACATATGTTCAGTGCCTTGGCATACGTAATATAACGTGAATCAGAAGTTGATTGAAATCCATCGGATCTCCATACAATGTTTTCAATTCCGTTTTTATTTTTCATGCAGAAAAAAAAAACCCCAAATTTTTCTAGGAAGAATATCCTTTCAGATTTGTTTATTTTAGCTGTCGATGACCTCGAGAATAGTTGGAAGAAAAAAGAACGAGAATTACATGCGGCTTTGAAAGATGTCGAAGGAACTGTCACTCGTGAGGAAGCAAAAAATCTTCATGAGGATTTGCAGAAAATGAGTATCGAATATGCTGAAGTGATAACGGTTATCCGAGGTTTACACTGTGAAATGAAAAAGAGAGATGAAATGTTAGATGCCATAAGACAAAAGATCGGCTTATTCAGTGCCGAGATTCGAAACGTGAATGGAGTAAATTTCTAACTCAAAATTAATGAAATTATGTTAATGCAAATCTTAAATTTAGATTCAATTTTTTTCTTTTCGACATCCATCATTTATTTGAATTACTAAATAGGTCAGAAAAAATAGATTTTAGATTTTATAGTGTTGTTTGTTGATCAGAAAAAGTGATATTTAACGAGACGAAAGCTATTTCTCTTTTTTCTAATAAATGTTGATTTTTCATTGTTATAGCAGATAATAAGCATAAAAAGTCAGATTTTTTTATCCAACGATTTTTTTATCGAACGAATCTCAAAATCATTGCATCTTAAATTCTGTCTAAAATTGCGCTTGTAGAGAAAGAGATAGTTTTCGTCAAAAACTCCTTGATTAATCATTCCATTGGGTGCTAATTAATGTTTGCTGTAGTGAACGAAATTGCTCCATATGCAACTTTTTTTTTCTAAATATGTATGAGATATTCTATATTTACTTGCCCATGAATTAATTGTTTCAAGAAAATAATTAAACAGATTGTTTTCCTGAAATAATTGGAACTTTTTCTCACTTTAAGGCAATTGTAGGATTCATCGTCACCAATAGAACGTAATATTGCGAAATTGGAAGAACAAAATAGAACTTGTGATGAATTGTTGAAAAATACTGCTGAAAAAGAAAAGGTTAATTTCTTAGTTTTAAATACCCGAATTTCATTAATCTTTTTTAACTTATTGATTTCACTATTGTTATGTAATGTGGGATACAGTCTGCATCCAAATAATATATCAAATATTTATCTGAAGAAAAAAGAAATTTATAAAAAAATTCGGGGATAAATGTGGAAACAGTGTGATAAGTGCGGTCACTGCTTATATGAAAAATTGAAAATGAGTAAAATTTTGAGAAACTTATATTCAGATTTTGGATGAGTTGATATTGGAATGGCAACAAGTTTATAATACCACTGCTATTCAAGCGGCTCAAAAAAATGCATTTATGTTGCAAATAAATGAAATCAGAGAAGCTCTAAATAAACAACGTGCTGCTGTTACGCAGCGCAAACGTGTTATTGGAAACATGCTTTTGGCTGTGCAGGAATTTGTTTGGTTAGAAGTTTTGCTAATGTTCGATCATGCAGAATTGCCACTGAATTATTTTATCTAATTTTGTGAAATTTTTTGGAATCTGTATCTTTCAAGTTCTAGGCATGTTTAACTTTATCATCCTCTATATGATTCAATTGTGGGATTAAAAGAGGGGAGAAATGAAATACTATATTCAACATATTCATCACTAGAATATCGGCTCGTCCCTAAATATACTGAAGTAGACCATGCCGAATTTGAGAAATTCAACATCAATGCTATGTTAGAAATTGAATTTCAAATTCATTGTTTTCTCAAGTCAAATGGGTGCCTTGGAAAAACCCAATATCACTTATATCAGCTTCCAAAATTTCTATTTATTCCTTTTTAAATTTGATTATTAAGAATGAAGAGTATGATGGATATTTTAATAAATAATTCATGATAATACGCTAATTTCAGCAAAGCAGAAGCATTAAGAGATGAATTTGACAAACTTACAACGGATGATATGTTAAAAGAACCTATTCAAGCTGAGCTAAATGTTCTACGAAATCAACAGGAGAAACTGAGAATCTTTCATGAAAAAATACGGCCTACTAACCAGAATTATGCTGCAGTTTTGGAAAGTTGTGATAAGCTTATAAAAAGTGCTGATGAAGGAGTCTCAACAGCAACACTGGTAGATTTCATAAGCTATGATATTGATATTTTATAACATAAATAAAAGATTATGTAAGTTGACCTCATGCACGATCCATGCAGCATAATTTTAGGAGGATTTGAATTGAGATTGCAAGATACGGTAAAATTGAATATGATTTAAATCAAGAAATACGCTACAATTGTAAATTAACCAATTCTCATATTTATTGCAGTTGTTAAAGCATAGTACATCTGAAGTTAATATAAAATCTAGGAAGAGGAAAAGAATAAACTGACCAGCGTTTGGAATGCTTTAAACAAGCAAATAGCAGACCGTGAACAACAAGTTTGTGCATCGTTACAAGAACTTGGAAGTTATACTGATGCGCATAATGCGCTTCTTGTGTGGTTACAAGATACCGAAGAATCGCTCCAAAACCAGCGGCCACCGTCTATCGAATATAAAGTGGTTAAAGAGCAGACACGGGCGAATGATATTTTACTAAAGCATATTGAAGAAAAACAACAAAGGTAAGTTATTATTGATACTTTTTTTGGAGGTCAAAGGCTGGTTATGATAAATCAGGCACGGAATCGGAAAACTTAGAAGAGAGTATCAAGTATGTATATTTAGTAGAAATTATTTCGAAGTTATTTTCAAGGCAAGAGTGCTTTCTGTATTTCTTGATTTCTCCACTTTCATCATATTTAACTTGAAATTAACTGATAGTAATGATAAATGATATCGTGAGGTTTTAACGCTCTATTGAAATCAAACTTTTTCCAGTTTTGCTGGCGACTTATCCTGCTTGCTGCTTTTTAAAGATATATATTATCTTTATTTAATAAGAATAATAGAACATACTTTACTTTTGGAGAATATTTTATCTATTAAAGATACTTTTGGCGAACATTTTTTTTATCTATTTGATAGTTTATAATAAAAATTATTTCTAGTATTGATGGTTTCAAAGCACTGATCGAAAAAGTTGTGGAACTTATAACAGATGTTACGAAACGCGAAATATTGAAAGAACAAGCTAGCAATATCACACGAAGGTAAAAAATTATCATGATGTCTTTAATTGAAGTTAATTTATTCAAATATTTTGCGAAACGAACAAATTTCCTTAAAAAACTTATTCTTGAGAAGAATATGATCTTATGTGGATTTACTTGAAGTACTACACGCCAAACGTAATATGTGACGTAACAGTTTTTACATCATAGAAATACAATTCTGAATTGTATTTCCTCGATGATAAATAATGTAACCAAGGCAGAGTATTGTATTAGTGGTATGTATAAACTTTTAGCTTGATTTAAAATATCTTTTACTAGAAATTATGAATTAAAACTACCTTTTGCTTAGGTACGCTGCACTAGTTGAAATTGCCCAAGATCGACGCAGTTGTTTACATGATGCAATTGTTTTAACCAATGATTGGGCTCAGTTGTCGGGACCATTCAAGACGTGGCTTGAAACTACTGAGCGTGCATTGCAAGAGCTTGGACAAGTACCAACCGATGAAGAAAAATTTGAACAACAAATTAACTTACATCAAGTTCTTTTCTTTTTTTTTCTTTCTTTTTTTCTTTCTTTTTTTTTTTTTTTTTGTAGTATTCTGCGGCAACTTACCTTGTACTATTTGTCTTTTTAAGGCTTCGTGAAAATGTCCAGAATTTTTTTTTGATAATTCAAATAAAAAAAAGACTGCTGTAATTAGAGTGTCAGATAAAAGAAGCGAGCGTTAGTTATGATGATTGATTAGGAATGAAATAGAAAGGGGCTTTGCCGTTAATACTACAGTGTTTGAATTTCAGATAAAATTTGTTTCAAAATTTCAGAAATTGCAAGAAAATATCGAAATGAAGCATACAGATGTGGAAAAAATGATGCAGCTATGTCCCATTCTTGCTGGTTTAGCATCTGACGAAGAAGCTGCCGAATTGGAGACAATGTTCAAGAATTACCTAATACGATATGAAAATTTGGGTACGCGATCTGCTGAATGTGGAGTTTTACTACAGCAGGTAATTCGGGTGTCTTTTTTTTTCCCGAAAATCTGAATAATTAAATTGTTTTCCGACTTACTATTTATTGCCTGTAGATAGTACACATCAGGCAATGTCAACTTTTTTTTTTTGATAAAAGACAGCTGTTCAACTATCTCGAAAGATAGATTGTGACGTAAGAAAACAGAGCTAACAAGTCGTAAATGAAAATATAAAATATGACTCATAAATTAGCATCATATATCATGTAGTCGTATCTTCATAACACAAACAGAGAGCATGGGATCGAAATTATTTCGAAATCCATACTCTTTAAAAAAAAAAAAAATCTTTTATTTATATGTTTTAAAGTTTTACATTCGGATTTTATTTTAGAGACATAAGAGTCAAAAGTATAAATTCTGCAAGATATTAATTCATTTTCCAGATTGGTGAAGAAATAACAAACTTTTTGAAACGCACTAAAATGCTAACGGAATGGTTGGCAAAGATCGAGAATGATATGGACAAGTTAGACACAATTTCGATTTATCCAGAAGAACTGAGCGAGCAAAGTGCTTTACTTGCTGATGTATAAATTATTTCTTGCAATATAAACTAATATCAAGAATTATTAATTACCTCATTTCGAAGTATAGAGTAAATGTGTGACAGGATGACACAGGCCATTATGAATTGATTTAGTGAGTTCTGATGGGAAAAAAATTTAAGATTTATCATTATGTGTGATTTAATTTTAGCTAACGATGGAGATAACGAAACAAGAAGCCCTAGTATCGGCGGTTGTTGAAGATGGTCATGAATTATGTCGACAAACAACTGGCGATGAAGCAATTGCTCTTCAAAGCCGTATTGAGGCATTACGAGCTCGATATCTAGATTTAACTGCTGTAACGGATGAAAAAATTGCTATTTTAAGTGAAGCTGTGCCACTGTCAGAGAAATTTCACGATGGCTACGATATTGTACAGCAATGGATGGATGCTGTTGAACAAGATTTACAAAATATTGATCAGGCACTGATTTTTTCATCATTTCATTTATAACTGTATTGCAAAATAACTAGAAGTTAAAAGGCAGCAGATGAATCGAACGGAGTAATTTGGCTACTTCGCAAGATTCTTCTAGAAAAATTACTGTGATGTCCAGTTGCACTGCTTTGATTAATCATTATTTGTGATGACCATAATAGTAAAATTGAAATAATCTCTTGAAATTTATTTTTATGATCCAAAAATTTGAATTCCTAACTTAAAATGCTATCGTTTTCTAATTTCAATTACTACAGTATGGCTGGAAAAGCAAAAAAAAAATCATTCGTTCCGGAATTAAGTTAGGATATAAATAAATTTGCAATGATATATCTCGTATCAAGTATTCTGAAATATAAATGCAATTCAAAAAATGTTTTTTTTTTCTGGAAAAAAATTTGAAGCAGTAATAGTATAAGGCATTTCTCCCGAAAAATTGGCATATTATATTATATTTCAGGCTCCTCTTGAAACTCAAGCGACAATACTTGCTCAAATGGAAGATGATTTAGCAAAATTGCGTCCTGAAGTTGAGGAAATTAGCGATATCTCAAAACAGCTGCAAAATCTCGTTCGTTTCAAAACGGATGAACTGGAAATACAAACTGATGATATAACCTGCAAATTTAATCACCTTTCTGAACAAGTTAGTTGAATCTTTCAGCTGTATAGAATCTGAAATTTCAGTCGATGTTCTAAATGGGAGTTCATAATAAACTCTTCCAAATTTTGTAAATATTGCTTATTCTTGTTTTAGGAATGAGAATTTTTTGAATGAAAGATTTTTTGTTCAAAACCTGAGACAATATCAATTAGATGACTAAAACAAACGCTAAATTATTTTCAGATTACGCGTAAAAGTGATAAGCTAATGTCAGTCGAGAAGCAAACTCGGCAAGTTTTGGACGAATTAGACTATCTTAATGAATGGTTTGCTGATGCTCATGATCGTTTATTACAGGTAGTTCTTGATGATATATCAAAATATTTCAGCTTAAATGATTCACCGCTGTGTAGTTCTTCGCTCTATATTCTACTACGGCCTTTTTGATTACACTTTTTTTTTCAGCTTTTTCATTGAAAATCTTCGAAAATTGCGAGAAAGAATTCTTTGATCTAATTTTCTCCAAATATTATTATTGCAAATACTCAACAATTTCCTATAATACAGTGACCAAGCCTGTGTTGTAGGGTTCAGCACCGGAAGTAGATCCAGATTATGTCAGGAAACAGCTCAAAAATCAAAAACAGATGAACGAAGATATTGCGATAATGAAAGCACGACTGCGAGATGCAGCTGCAGATGCACATAAAGTTGTGCGTGCTTTGGGTGGTGAAGCCAATGGTCAAGATTTATTGCTCGAAAGCAGAATTGAGGTTTGTTAGCATAAATGTTATTCCTAAATTAAAGTGAATAGATTTGTAGATGAGATAATATTCTTATGGAGATAAAAACATTTCGTAATTGTGTGTATATATGCAACAATAAAGTATACGAATTTTCATTTCAGACTGGACGAGCTCTTTCGGCCGATGTAGCCCAGTTAGGTGATGAAAGGTTGGCTAAATTGGAGCAGGCATTAGCGTTATGTCTTGAAATCGATCAGTCATTTGGTGAATTGCACTCGTGGTTAGAAAGTATGGAAAACGAGATTGAAAACTGTCCACCGGTTACAATAGGACATCAACGAGATCAGCTGATGCAACAACAAGTCCACAATTCTGTGAATTTTTTAATTTTGTTAAGTAGAATTTTATATTCAGTTGAAACAGCACATATTTACAGATAATCTAAAATAATCTGATACACTTATGAAATGAATCTTACATACATAAATTGCAACAAAGTAAAGTCATTAGTTTAAAAAAAACTCGATGAAGCATTAAAGATTACGAACAAAATGAAACTTTTGTTTTAGTTATGAGACTGCTTTATGAGTGATATTGTCGTGACAGTTAGTTTTTTCAGCAACTGCAACATTCAGTCATATCACACAAATCGTTGATGGATCGTTTTCACAAAAATGTCAGCGCTCTAAGCGAATTATGTGGTCCAGAAGATGAAATACAGCTGCAAAAAATAGCTGAAGGTCTGGATGAGCGGTTCCTTACTGCCCGAGATGCTATTCGTCAACGAGCTGAGGCACTTGAAACTGCAATTGAACAAAGTAGTCAATTCACGGACAGATTGGATATTGTCCTGGCAAATCTAGATGGTACTGCCATGCAGGTATACACATTGATATTTACAATAGTTGCAAGAGGTATTTTTTATCTATTTATTCTTAAATCTGCAACCTAATGCAGTGATTAATTATTTTCCAAAGCATTGTTATAATGATTGCAGATTCGAAATCCGGAAGCAATACCAATTGATCTAGAACGTATCAAATCACAAATTATGGATAATCGTTCTCTGGTGGAACAGCTGAAACATAAAGAAGGTGTATTGAGGTCAGTGAAGGAAAATGCCAAGGAGATTCTGCTGCATGCAAGACCAAATGATACTGTATCTGCAGGTACGATCATTGATATTGATATCAAAAACATTAATACATGCGAAGCTAATGTAAACAGAAATACAACGCATATTGATGGTAGAAGGAACAAATGATATTTACAGCATTTTATTGAACCTTAATGCAAATCTTATAATGGTACTTACTATCTCTGCTTTTTTTTGCAGAAATCAGCATCAAAATGAAAGAACTTGATGCGTTATGGGAAGAATTAACGAAAGGTGTCGCAACAAGGGAAAATATCTTGAAAGATACGCTAGTTAAAGCAGAACGATTTTGGTACGAATTGAAATCTTGCCAGGAAGCGATTAAAGAATTGCGCTTGCGCATTGAAGGAATACAACTAGCTCTTGGAGAGCCAACGATTATTGAGCAGCAGCGAAATACTCTTCTAGTTTGTTGATTGCTTATTTCATCAAGTCTGAAGTTGAAATAAGGTTTCTTTAGTAAAGACTTCAATTCGTATCAGCAAAGATCATATTCTTCCAGAGCTTTTAGAAATTCAAGTGTATCATTTTAGTTTTTTAAAAGAAGTAGCATGAATGTTCAAAGAATAATTCAGTCATTATTATAGGTAATTAAAGGTGAAATGGGAGAAATGAAACCTAAGTTTATGGATAAATTGCGTAGCGCTGGACATGATCTTTGTGATATGGTTGCCGAAGAAGAAAAAACTCACGTAGAACAGCAAATGAATGAAGTTGAAGGAGGCTGGGTCGCAGTAACTAGTATGTGCACGCGGAAGTAAGTTTTAGATGTAGTTTTTTTCTTTTTTTTTTTTTTTTTTTTTACTATAAACAATGATATTATACGGAGAGCAACATGTAAATAATTTCAGGGAATCAGATTTCGTTGAGGTCATGGAGAAAGCAATGGAATACCATAATTTATTAAGAGAGTTGATAAATTGGGTAGAAGAAACGGAAACTCCACAAGCAGTATATATAGCTTTGAATTTTGTAAAATTTTGCTTTTACTTGCTGAATAGAGCAATTATTTGGAATCTTTTTTTTTTTTTTTTTTTTTGCAGATTTTGCCTCAGTTTTTCTTTTATAGCTTACTGCTTTGGGTGATTTACGTTCATTATTGGACGAGAAGGCTCTGGAGAAGGAACAGTTAAATCAGCTATGTGCAAGTCTTTGCGTTGGTAGCACTGCGCAGCAATCTGCAAACATGAAAGCTCCAATCAATGATCTGAATATTCGCTGGAATAGAGTTAGTGTACAGTTAGCTGTTTAATTATGTATCATGAATTGATCAGAGACTTGCCATTATTTAGACGATTAGTCTTCCGTTACTGACAGGATTTTATTCAAAATAAATTTGCCTAAGAAATTATTAATTGCCTAGTCTTTCATGTTCATCTTAAAAATTTTCAAATCCAAGCAAATAGGCGGCAAAGCCATAATTTCCTGTTCAGTCCACCAACCTGGAATTTTCTAGTGCTGTATTCTTCCTTAGCAGAATTTGATTTAGCATTTGAAAGCGGAAGAAGAGGCGAGAATTATGACTTTATATCTTAACTATCTCAATTACCTCGATTAGTTGTTCAGCAGTAGGAGTTATTTAAAATATGAATTAAAATCCTAAATTTTTTCATTTGTTTCGATTATGTGAAATGAGTATTTCCAAATAGTATTGCAAGCATTAAAATTATATTAATCATATAATGTGCATTGAATAGGGCTGGATGCTTTTGAAAGAATCGAGATGACAAGCATTTCTTTTCTGATACAATAGAAAGCGCAATACATTTCATTTATTCATGCTTTTAATATTCGCTATCATTAAGCATAAGCTAGTTTAGTTATACGCACTGTTAAACGAACGTCAACAAAAAATGGAAAAAGCATTGCTGGAAATGGGACAGTTTTCGCAGGCATATGAACAACTAATGATTTGGATCGAGAAGACACAGCATGTTTTGAATGAAGTTTGTTTATGTTTTTCCTTTACTTTCGATTCTGTTTTCATAAAACTTGAAAATTCTTTACTGCTATGAGATCATTATGGGGATCTGATAAGAGGCAAAGAACAAAAAAAACAGCATTCTTAAATGCTTCTATTTTAATATCAATATACCATCACATTGTCAGTTTTTTTTTTTTTTTTCTTTTTATTGGTGCTTTAAAAGCTCTTTTGCCTTTTGCAGTCCTTATGGTCAGCTAATTTCAGATCAATTCTCGGCCAACTAGTATCAAGGAAGCAGAAGTGGAAGTTTGCAAACATAGAGTAATACAAAATGAAATTCTGGTGCATGAAGCAAGCATGGATACTTTAAATAGTGCTGCTAAACGTATCATTGCTGCTGATCCGACTGCTGCAAATTCAACGCAACCAATGATCGATAAGTTGAATTCAAGCTGGCATATGTTGGTCGATAAACTGGAAGATGTTTGGGTGCAGGTGATAATTATTTGAACTGTTTTAATATCTGAGATTTAGGGTTGATGAATTCTGTAAAAAGAATGCGGTAGTTTTCACTGACTTGACAACACCAACTTATTCATTTATGAAATATTTAATTTGTAATTCAATAGTTTAATGTCAAATCAAACACTACAATTATTATTTATATTCATTTTCATTCGGAAATATGTTCATTCGAACTGAATTATATCTGAGTCACATAAAAGTCTAAATTTCATTGATTTTCCCATTTCTTCCTTTTTTTTAAAACTTCTGTCATTTTTTAAAAACCGAACTACCTCGATAGTTCTGTTTTTGGATTTCGAAATTTAATATAAGTACGATGAAACTTAAAATTATAGTTAGACGATGCTCGGAAAGCTGCTGAAAATCTAGGTGGTGAAGTGGATCGTTGGGCCATGTGGCTTCAAGATAAAGATGCGGATTTGTCTCAAATAAAACCAACAGGTGGTTTGCCGGAAACTGCACAGGCACAACTTGATAATTTCTTCGTTCTAAAGGTTTTTTAGTTTCTAAATCATCTCTGTGCCTTCATTTTTTAGCTTATATTCTCTTTTTTGGGGATTTGCTATTCAATCGAAATTTCAAAAAATGCAGGCTGAAATTGAGCAGAATCGACCTGCTCTGGAAGCGCATTTGGAAACAGCAACAAAATATCTATCCGATAGTGATCGGGATTCATGGATTGTACAGCGGGGAGTGCAATTGACGAAAAAGTGGATTCAGGTAAATCAGAAAATTAGTTTCAGTAAATTTTGATGTTTGAGTAGATTCTGTATTGGAATATTTCTTCATCTTAAAATAGATTGATGATAAGTGATTGATTATTGAATGCAGTAATTACGAATTTAACATTTGTTCATTATGGGAATAATAGGTAGTGGACAGTTAGATCTAATAAAATAAATTCATTTGAATAATTTTTTATAATTCTTTTTTTTTCCTGCAGGTGCAAGACAAGATTGATGAAAGGGAGCAGAAGTTGAGAATTGCATTGACAGAAGCCGAACAACTTCATTCTTCTATGACTGCAATGAACGAATGGTTAAATTTAGCAGAAAGTTATTTAGGTTGTTTGGAACACGTATCAAGGATTCCTGAGACTGTACAGAAGCAGATGAATGAACATACCGAATTCCAAGCTGAGGTGAAATTTTGGATGATAACAAAAGCATGCGGATTGTTGCGTGTAGATTTTTGATGGATCTAAAAAAAATTTTCTTTTCAACTATCTAATATAGAAATAGTGGGCCAAGGCATAACGGACGTACAAATGGTAGCAGGTGCAGGAAATGTATTTTAGTGAACAGGACTCATTAGTCTGTATATTCACTATCTTGATTTACAGTTCTAGCTTTTTTCAGGTGTCACACTATCGAGAATTAATGAGTAATTTGAATAGCAAAGGCACCAAAGTGCAATATTATTGCGAAAAAAAAGATGCAATACCAATCAAGAATTTGCTTGTTTCGGCTAAGCATCGTTTCGATAAAGTTGCTTCGAGATGTGCCGATCGAATGAAACAACTAGATCTTGCATTACAGGAAGCTCGACTTTACTTTACATCTCATGTTCAATTAGTCAATTGGATAACTTCGAGTTTTAAATGGGTCAATGATCAATATGTGCAGGTATTTATTATATGTATACAGAAACATTTCGCTCAGTCAAACAAGCTATGAAGTAAAAGCATTATTATATGTGCAAGGGGTTATTTATAAAAAGTTTCATTAGTGACGCAGGAAATTAATTATTTCTAGAATGGATGCTCAGATTGCTCAGAGGAGATGCTCAGGATCATAGATTAGGATGCCATTACAGTTAGGAATCAATTTCTGGCTATCTATAAATAACAGATTGTTTTTGGTGAATGAATTCTTAGCAAATTGGTAGAATATCTTGTGATATAATTCTCAGTTAGTCAAAAACTCAGAAAAGCGAAATGAAGAGGATGAGTAGGTAAGAATAGAATCATACTGGAATAGAGCTAGGAAATTGAAAAGCCGGGGATCGGGAAGTTTACAATTCTTTGATTAGAACATCTCCTGCACATTAACCTCAGGTAAAACTGAAATATCTTTTAACATTGTTCCATCTTAATAAGATTTAACCTCAAAAATGTGGTGTTCTACAATTCGATTATATTTTCATGCTGGAAATTAATTAAATCAGCAGAGCAAAATAAAAGATCGAACCTTGGAAATGCAAAATACTCACAACTATTCAAATGTCACAAGTTTATGTCATTACCGATGCCATAGAAGAAATATATACTGATATTTTTAATATCGTTATCATAAAAATGGTGACTTAGGGGTTTGATGTCAATCTTGATAAAAGCGAGCAAACGAACATTTGCCTTAATAAGTAGAGAAGTAGAACGAAAATAAGTCATTCTATCTAACAAGATTTGAGATAAAACATTTAACAGAGTTATAGTATGAAAAATAGGACCCACATCAATCGTTTCGTTTTCAATTTTAAAATAACGTATTGTGTTATTTTCCATCAAGCAGTAATGGACTCTCATCAATAAATATGTCAAATAAATTTGATTATACTTGATTTATGCAAAACACTTTTTCTTTTCATCGATGGGATCTGAAAATTTTCGATAATAACTAATGTAATATTTCCAGACAGTGTCCGGTGATCGGTTGCGAATTGATCTCGAAAAGCATAGGAAATTCCAGCATGAGCTGATGGAACAACAAGCAGCATACGAAGCAATATATAAACGAGGTAAGGCACTTTCGGAACATGCGCCACGTGAAGAGCAGGGAGGAATCGATCTAATGAATGAAATGTTGAAAGAAAAATGGACTCAGTTGGTTAATGCTACACTGCAAAAGTAATTTCTATTGTTGAATTAATTAATTGGTGTAATTTCTATTGTTGAATTAATTAATTGGTTGATTCAATTAATTATATTAATTAGGGATGATTTTAAAGATAGTGAATTAGATCTGGAAAAATGAGAAAAAATATTAGGCTTTATATATGTATGGAAAATAAATTGAAATTTTTTATATAAGTTTTTTTTATACCCATTCTTTTGCTGTTCCTGATTCCTTTCTATTATTTTATGATTATTGTTGAAATTCAGTTATTTTAGTAGATAAATTAAAAGTAGAAGTTTAATGATTGAAATTGTAGAAAGTTTATTTATGAGCTCAAATCAACGTCAACAAGTATGATGAAGGAAGAACCGTATCCTCGGTAATAATTTGGAAAAATTGAGTGAAATTCTTAATCTCACATCTGTTATATTATAGACAACGATCAATCGAAGATGCGTTGTTGGCATCTGGACAGTTTGATGAAGCTTTGTCCTCACTCCGAGAATGGCTCGAAAAGTCTTTGCCTAATTTGCAGAATATGGAAACTATTCCGGTGTATGGTGATTTGGAGACAGTAAGCAAATTACGCGATGAGCATAATGAATTAAAGGATCAGATAGATGCTCATCGAAATACGTTGGATTCGGTGAAGGAGCGTGCGCAACAGGTTTTATTCAAATATGTTTTATGGTTTTATTTCATAAGACACATTTTGTTTTTCTGTTTCTACAATTAAATGAATGAAATTGAATTATTATTTCAACCCATATTATGTTAATGTTTCAGATGCTAGAAAAAGAAACAGATGATTCGTTAGATGGCTTGAGAGAAAAGGTGGAGAAAGTGAATTTGGATTGGGTCCTTCTAGAAGAACTGGCAAAAAGAAGAGAAGAACAAGTGAAAGTTTCTTACGATGTCGCCAAAAATTTCAGCGATGAAATTCATGAATTTTTGGATTTTCTCCCAAAGATTGAAACAAGGCTAAGAACAAAGGCATGTTTTTATGTTTATTTCATTTTAGTATAATAACAAATTGATTTTTTTTTTTTTTTTTTTGGATTTAAACTGTGATGCTTTCAGGGTCGTTGAAATGCACACTACATTGAGCACAGCCATCCTAAACTTATCTGTTTTTTGTTAGGTTGCATGCTATTGATTCCGATCTGTATGATACACATGTATCGGACATTAAAAAAAAAAAAAAAAAAAAGAAATAGCAAGTTCAAGAATTTCAGAAATTATTGCATATTATAATTTAACACAATTTAGTGAAAAATTAGCCGGTAATTGCTCAAGAAGATGTAGTGGGTCAGAGTGATGCAATAAATATGATGAAAATTTCATGAGCATAATAAATAATTTTATTCAAAATTACTTTTAGAATCAAATGGCTAAAGATGAAAATGAAATTCTGGAACAAATGGACGAAGTAGCACAGCTGCATAAAGAATTGGATGATAAAAAGCCATTAATGCAATCCATCAAGAAAACTGGAGAAGATATACAGTCCAAATGTCATCCATCTGCAGTACAGCCAATGAAATACTGGTTGAAAGTGTTGCAAAGTCGATGGGATGAAGTAACGAATGCGGTTGATAGTAAGCGGGATGATTTGGAGACGGTTAGTGCTGAAGTTGTTATTACATAAGATATTTTTAAAATCTACTCGATTACTTAGATTCATCCAGAATTTATAAATTGATTGGTGATAGTTATTGAAACTTGAGAATAACTGGAGATTCCGATTTTCAGTTTCTGAGTTCAGGTTGAATTCAGTAGAAAATGTTTCTCTTTAAGACAGAGATTTAAAAAAAGATAAATTCATCATATTTTATTCCTCGATTTCAGCAACTTAATGAACTTCGTGCTAGGGAGAAAATGATTGCTGATTTGTTGAAGTATATTGAAGAAAAAAGTACTGAATTGAAGATGTTAAATGGAACATCGTTACCACAGGAAATAGACGCACTTAATAGGTTTATTTTCTAATATTTAAAAATTTTAAGCTATGGATGAACTTAGAAAAGAATAATTTTAATATGCAGTAAAGAGAAATGGATCTAGTTTCATAAAATTTACTGGTTTTTCATAGTTTTAGACTTATTGACGATCACGAACAATTCGAAAGGACTTTACGTGAAAAACAAGCACTAGTTGATGAGGCAACAAGGAGTCGACGAAAGTTTGATGTAGAAGAGAGAGTGAAAAATAAAAGTGGCAAAGCACTTCAAAAGTATTAATCAAAGTTACTTATGTTATTGCTATAGTGCTAATTATTATTGTCCCCACATTAATATACTGTCTCTATCAGGCATGAAAATCGTATACGACATCCTAAATCCGATCAATTATCCAGTAGATGGAAAAAGCTATGGATAGACTCAATGGATTATGGCCGCCAGTTACGCGAAATGAAAGATTATTTGGAGGAGGTCAGATTTTTTAACTTTTTATTTGCGATTCGTATTTTCATTTCATATCTTTTATAACAGTTATGCTTCTTTATGGAAGTTTCTTTCATTATTATGGTATCATTACTCATATTATCTATCGTTGTAGCCATTGGACCCAGATTTTGGTTTCTCACTGTAAGGTTTCTAATCTAAATAAAAAAAAAATGATAATGATTATTTAAGATGAAGAAAAAGAAGCGGACGGTAAAAGATTAAAATCATGATATTTAGTCTAGCAAATGTTTTAGTGCGAAGTTTTGATGACTAGCCCTAAGCCAAAAATTATACATTAGAATTGGCAAAATCATTTATCTTTCGTGATCTTCCTTTGTTTTATTATCGTCAATCATTATCTTTTGGACAGTATTATTTAGGAGACTGAAAAGCAACTAAAGTATTTTTCATGAAATTTTGATCAGATCTAATCATTGCAGTTTTGTAGTATTCAATGAAATTTAGTCAGTTTTGGAAATTTTAAGGTAAAAAGACTGGAATCGTTTTCGTTCGAGGAATGGCGTGAACGATATTTGGAATGGACTGATTCTGGAAAAGCCCGGATTTCCGATCTGTTTAGAAGGATCGATAAAAGTGGAACTGGAAGAGTTCCTCGAGCTTCTTTCATTGATGGTATAATAGCATCCAGTAAGTCTTTCCTAGACCATTTAGTTTATATTTGTAATCTTTACAAAGATCTTCAAGAGTGATCAGGGATTCGAATTTCATTTTAGAATTCCCTACTACTCGACTAGAAATGGAGAAAGTTGCGGATGAGTTTGATAAAGGTGATGGAATGATTGATTCAAAAGAATTCATGGCGAAGCTTCGCTCCGAATTTTCAAAAGTAGGTTTTTATGATATTTTTCTAAAGAGATGGTTTCTTCGATTTTGATAAACTGCAGTTTCACTGATTTACTTTGCTTAACTTCTTATTCCATTTAGAAATTACCGATGAAGCAAAAAACGGACAGTGAAAAGATTACAGAAGAAGTTGTAAGGCAGACGGAGAGATGTAATTGTATTAATCGATATAAGATTCAGAAAGTGGGCGACGGACATTATCGCGTAAATCCTTTACTTAATTTTTTTGCTTATAGTCATTTATTCTAATCGGTTGGATATTCCACAGCTTAACTGCTAATTTCTTTTTTGATAAGTACCCATGAAGTGGAAAGGATATGCAAAGTGAATAGTGAAAAGGATTAGAAGTTCTTGTTATTTTATAATAAAATTTCTCCTGATAAAATTGATGATTTTTGAGATTATATTCAAGTTTAGATTAGATTGAAACACTGCATCCAGTTAATAGAGCTGATCTTTGCGTTTCATGCATTTTATGAAAACATCATTGTCCTTGTCTATGACTCAGTGAAGTTTGTCACATAAATATATCATGTTAATTAAATTGTTTTTGCTATTTTACCAAACAAGATTTTGGAAAATGCAAAAAGAATGAAATAGATTTGATTGAGACTTAGCAATATTAGCCATCGTAAACTAAATTTAATAAATATATGGAATAATCGTGATTAGTGCGAAACTTCGGAACTTTTTTTTTATTTGAAACTGATGGATTCTATATATTGCAAGCATATCCTAAAATGTTTGGTAATAGAACTTTTTAGTTTTAAAAATCTGCATGAAATATTTTATAAAATATTGAGAAGTGTTGGAAATTATTACACGAATGGTAGTTCGAGTTGATTAATTTATGGAAATCGATTCATGGATTTAACAGTATTATAATATGCTATGGCTTGCTTGAAAACTCTTAGGCAGAGATTTGCGCGTACTTCGCAGTTATATTTACCGTTTCGGTGAATTCAGTTTCATATTGAAAAGATCCTTCTATGTGCCTTGTAAGAGATATTATTGATACTGTGTTTTATACCAGACTATCAAGTTTTCCAGTTTGGTGAAACACAAATTAAGCGTATGGTCCGTATTCTTCGATCAACAGTTATGGTCCGCGTTGGTGGTGGATGGGTGGCCTTGGAGGAATTTCTACATAAACATGATCCTTGTCGTGGTGAGTTATTGTGTGCCGAAAATTTTCTCTTATATTTTCTATACATTGTCAAGTTTTTTATTGTTAAAACTTGTGATTTTCGCCTTTAGCTAAAGGACGAACGAATCTCGATTTGCAACGTAATTTCTATGATGATGTTAGACCTAAAGATGCTTATGATACGATGGAAACATTCACCAAATCGGCCAGGTCAACACCGAATCGTGATTCGCCAATACGTAATTTTCACGAATCACTTTTGCAGTCTCGTTTCCAGACAACTCCGGGTCCGATTACAAAAGTAATTGCTAATATCTGTTTTTATTTACAAAACATCTTTTTTTTTTTACGAATTTATATCTTAGAATACAACAATTTAAAAAAAAAAACTGGTTCTACATAACTTACGCATGCTAACATCTGCAATATAGATGAAAATTGTATTTGAGGTCCAAAAAAAACTTTTATTATCAACCTTCTAAGTTTACATTTATTCTAAACTTAATTAAAATGTTAGTAAGTGAAAAGAATAAAACAGAAAAGAAGAAGCTCCATTTTCAAACAAATCAAAAAAAAAAAACCCAAAAAACCAATTGGATTTTAATTGCGAGAGGATGTATTTCCGTAATGTCGAATCAGTTCAGATCAGGGAAAAAACTGAGCGTAGTATGCCGATGTACGTCACTGGACGTTCGCCAACTGTCTATCGTAATTCACCGTCAAATAGAAGACCAAGTGAAATGAATGGACAAAGTTATTTCTCAAGTCAATTTTTCTAAAATAAAGCATTAGTTTATATCTGGCAGTAAATTTTACTAAATAATTATTTGTCATGATCACTTCAAGCTCTGGTATCATTATTTTTTTAATTTTACTGAAGTTTTCATTTCTCTTACAGCTGATAATGGGTTATTCCATTCGTATAGTGCATGCTTCTATATTCTCATTTTTTCTTTTCATCTTTTTGTTACTGTAAAACAAGTTATTATATTAAAATCTTACCATTTACTGTAATCATAAATTCTAGATTCAAAAATCAGGCGACCAAGCGCTTCAGGCAATATTTCACGTTCAGGATCTCATGGTGATATATTGGATTTGTCACGACCGGTAAGCCGAAGCTCAGATGTTTCAGTAGATGGCGATCGACCGACACGAATCCCTTCATTGCGTGGCCGAAAAGGCGTCCATTATCGATCATCACCGGCACGAGCTAGTCCTCAACCACATATATAAAATGAACTTTTTTCGCAATCATTCAGAAGAAGTCCTGGAAATTTGTTTCATTTTCCCACAGTTTTTTATAATTTTAATTTTTTTTCTTTTTTTTAACATTTTAAACATTATAAGCGCGCCTATATTATTTTTTTTCGTATTGATTAAAGAACAAGTCACTTATTTGTATAATTTCTTCTTTATCTCTACTGCAATTCTTTTCTTATCTGCATATCTAAGTTATTGTTCGGGTATTGTTCCTAGCCTGTATAATAGGAATATTACGGAAATATTTTACCACGGTTTTTTAATTGAATAACTTTCTTCCTTTCTGAAATTAAATTTTGATGACATTTGTTTTCAATGAAATTTATTATGCATTTTTAATTGGATCTAGTATTATGAATGCAATGTTTGAAGATTGTTTTACGAACCGGCACTGATAATATGGAGCAAATTTAGGATAATTTTCAAACATTTTTTACTATAAGTAATGAATAATAATGATATGAGAAATTTCCCGTCCTATCCAATCTGTTGCGTATTATTTATGTATTCTTTTGAAAATCCTTGTGAACTGGAATTGATAATCCAGTTCTTCGCAGAAATATACCAAGATTCTCATGCGGCTTGTTAATTTCTCTGCATGCAGGAATTGTTTTCTATTCGTTGTTTCTATGTACTAATTGGTTAATTATTAACTATATCTGTTATTGCTGTCCTGTTCATTAAAGAACTTTTCAACTTATCAGACAATCTTTTTTCATTACCATGGATTTAGTGATATCTCAGCCAAATTTGGAATAATCTGCGATATACAATACAAATAATTTCTTTTATGGACATATACCTATGAGTTTAACTGCGACATGGAAAAATCGATGCTGGAGTAAATGCTGAAATATCAATTATCGGAGATACCGAAAGTAGTGTCATTTGAGGGTTGAGAGCAACTATTGCATGAAATTTTTAAGAAAAGCGGTGATGCCAATCAACTGCTTGAGAAATTCTTCGGGTTACGGAAAAATGAAAACTAAAAAGACGAATTCAAACAAGGGAATATAAGAAGCGATTGTAATAAGTAAGTGGAAAGCTTTATAGTAATGTTGGAAATTTAAGTTTTTCAGAAATAGTATTTGCGAGGAAAAGAATACAAGATTAAGATGTTGAAAATAACATAAAAAATACCTTTTTGAATCTCATAAGAAAGGCAAGATAAAAAGTCGAATAGCAATGATTAATACGAGAATAATATATCGACGGTTACATTGTAATAAGTAAAAGGCTTCAAAAACACTCGGAAAATTTAATCTACTAAATCCTGTCATTCAACAGCGACATGAAGATTTATCTGATTTCTAAGATCAACAAATAAGCTCAATGCAAAGGAATTATCCTTTGTGAGATTTCTGAAGAGAATCATCCTTTTCTGCAATAATGCTAGCATCCATAAATCGATTATCGTTAAAAAACACCTAACACTGAAACAAATTATCACTAATTGATAGTCTTTTATCCACGGAAAGATTTTTCTTCAAATATATAAACACAACAATATTCATAAAATTATAAATTTATATAAGCTGATGTTCATTACTGCTGAAATTCTCCGCATGAACCCATTTTGGTTGGTCAACCGTCTTTGCATGACACGTATCAATTGATTTACACTTATTCATATGCCATCTGAAAAGCTTTGTTAAGAGTAATATCAAGACAGTAATGACTTTAAAATAAAGATGCACCAAAGCTGACTCAATGCAAAACTTTCTCAGTATATTTGTCTTGAATTTCCTGCAAGAATTTACGAGCTTACAGAATATTTCATTGAAACCATTGATTCAATCGCTTGATCGAACTATAAATTCCTATTCAGTTATGTTTCCAGGACAAATTTCATGAAGAAATTCATATATTCAAAAGGGAAATAAAATAGTAACTTACTGATTAATGCACTTGGCGATTTCCATCTGCAGCGTCCTGTCAATTCGGACTGTTTTATTTCTGAATAGCAATTGGCCAATTTCATGAAAAGCCATATTTAGAGATGGCAAAGCATCGACAAAAACACTTGGTGAAATACTAACGTTGCTCACAGGATGCTTACTTTCGGACCATTTATAAGAT
The DNA here is from genome assembly GCA_000499405.2 of Onchocerca volvulus. Lineage (NCBI taxonomy): Eukaryota > Metazoa > Nematoda > Chromadorea > Rhabditida > Onchocercidae > Onchocerca > Onchocerca volvulus. The sequence goes on along the minus strand of HG738137.1, from coordinate 7,083,666 downwards.
GCATGTAATAAGACAACTTCGGATGAATTGAGCTCAAAATGGATGGAAGTTAGTAAGGAACAAATCATCTTGTTATAAAATATACACCTTTTTCAATGAAGCATTGGAAAAACTGAAATCTGTTAAAGAACAAATAAAATTTATCAATACAATTTACACTAAAGTATATAGAAAATTTCAAAGCATTAGAAAATCGCTTCCTTGAAATATTAAAAAGTTAATTAATAGAGATTGTTGATACCATTTATTTCTTAGAAAGTTTATTTACTACAAACTCTATACTCTAATGGACTTATTTTCTTGCATTGAACACTGATCGCCCGTACAATGTAGACGAAAACTTTTGCTGCTAATATGAAGCTAATTCTAACATTCATTATTATGGAAAATCTCGATATCTTATATTTTCCTGCATCAATTCCGCATTCCATCTTATCATTAAGTCACTAATTTCCATGCAAAAATAAACTTACATTAACATCGATATAACCGGGATAGCTTTTTCTCGTTGAATGTGTCGAGATAATTGAAACTGTTTTCGATTGTACTATTTGTTTATGTGGTCCGTCTTTCTCGGGTAATCCATAGCTTATATTAATTAACCACTCAAACCTTATATTATTCCAGTGAAAGTCACCTGAATCAGTTCAAAATTCTTTTTATAACCATTTAAAACAGATATAAATCAAAGAATTAATCTGAAGGAATCTTATAAAAGGCACTTCTGTCCACGAATCTGTTCATCTCTCTTAAATCTTAAATACTAGAAATTTTAGCTGCATTTGAATTACTGTTTAAAGAAGAAATGAAGGATAAACAAACTGCGAGGTCGAGGAGAAGAATAATACATTTTCCTATGTATCACGGCAAAACTACCACATCGTGGACATTGCTCTGCTTTTTTCTCAATAAATGCAATGAGAGGAACTCTGAAATTTAATCACTTTTCTGGTCAAGTTCTTAATATGTATTAAATCCTTAGTTTCTTTCGACTTTCCTATTTTTTTATCCTCTGCTGTTTCGACTTATAATCTGTCTGCCGATCATCTCAGTGAATTATCTCGTTTACGATAGCCGAAAAAGCTGAGATTAGTCATCTGAAACTCTTTTCTTCTACTTTACTAATCCTTTTTACTAATTAAAGGTAGATTTATGAATGGAATTTTTAGCCTTAATCATAGAATCCAACTGACCCATTCGTAGTGAGAATATATTCATCCAAATCCACGAATGCAACAAAACGAGCACCCTGTGAACGCCATAAACAATCATTGTTTGCCAGACTATGTGCCAACCTAAAGATGTTCCAGTTTTTAACTTTATTTATACCCTAACTTTTAAAAGACTCATTCCTCATAAATAGAGGAAAACTTTAAAATAACTTTACTAATTGCATAAAATTCAACTTGGAAATATCAAATCATATGTTAACTTTGTTTAGATTCCCACTACTTTCTCCTTGATCTCATGGTCTTCATGAAAGCATAATTCTCTTTTGGTGATGGGACTTAATAGAAATACATTAATGAAGATAAGAATACTGTGAAGTTTATACATAAATGAGACATCTTCACGAAAGAATTTGCTTGTTAAGCCTATTCCATCAATCGAAAATCGATTCGTAAAAAAGAGGCAAAACATTGCAATATCCAAAGGCGGAAATTTCATTTGCTTGCATGACCTTTCATCTCATAGGAGAAATGATTGTTTGCATTAAGAAATCACCTGTACACATCTTTGTTCGGATTTTCATTTTCTCCAATAGGGAATGATCTCCACGGTAGTAATGTCACAATTCCCTGAAATTAAGCAAGAAATATTGATAAAGAGACTGATTTGATTCGATCAACTATATATTAAAAAGTCAAACAGTAGCTGGAAGGGATCGAAATGGAAGTTAGATTTTTAATTTTCGAAATGACTTAAGATATTACAGCTTAGTCTTATATTATGGCCAAGACTAGAAAATTTCATAACCTAATCCATATCAGTCCCACTGTCCTATGACCCTAGAAATTCGGGTCATCCATCTATACGTAAATGTATGATAACGAACTTTCGCCTCATAATACTGTAGTATATCCATGACGAGCTGTGAAATGGTATGAAAATAGAAGAAGAAATGACTGACGCCTTGAAACATCCATATTTCAATAAATTCTATTATTTGAAGCCAATCAACGTACCTGAAATGATATAAAACTTACCGAAAAACAGAGATATTCTCGTTAATTATGCCATTTCTCGACTAAAAAGTTAGTCTACATCCTTTCTTCGAGAACATTTCTCTTTCCTTTTCCCTATCAACATTTCTTCCTGTAATCTTTTTTACTGGACCAGTCAATCAGCCTGTTTTAGCAAAGAATCGAATCGATCTGTTTTACATTCAGTACGTCACCTGAGTCACTTTTGGATTATACAATGATGTGTTTGCAAAAATTGAAGTAATCTGTCAAGTAAAATTATCCTTCATGTGAAGCGTATCTCTGATTCCTCTTTGTATGTCATTGTGTAGTAACATTATCTTATAAAGCATTATCACGTTATCATTATAGTAAAAACAAAATCGGTTCTTTTCATGTTCGTGACTATTACTCACTTTAATTTTATTCATTTGTGAAGAAATTTAAACAGCTGAATGCATCCTATTCCAAATAGCTGCTTTCAAATCAAAACAGCAACTGTCCAAAATTTACCGCACTTTTTGCTGAAGTGCGGTAAATTCTTGATAGTTATTGATAAAATTTGCATCATCAAAAATAATTATTTGAAATTGTTTACTACTTAATTCGATTTGACTATTTCAAAATCATTACACGCCATTTTATAGGGAATATAAAAAGATTTATAAATGTTACCTAAGGTGTATGTCTCTTCCAAAAGAATCTTTGAACAATTTGTAAAACAAACGATTCAGGGAACAAAGATTGTATATCACTACAATTAGAGATATAGATATATACATCGGTAAAGTAAGCATTATTTTAACCGATTTTAGTATCGCACCATTTTTAATCCTTTGAAAAATTTTATAAATTTAGATGAAAAGTAAGCGAAAAGAAATTTCGAATGCCTGACAAGGTCTAATAAGGTGAAATATATATCGTTTGAAAGTTGCTGACACTTCAATTTACGTGAAATTGAGATGAAAAGGGTAACGTAACGTAGAAACACTTTGGCTAATAAAACTATTTACGCATTTCTTTGACCGTTCAACAATTACTGGGATATATGCGCTGATCACCATGATTTCTTCGTACTTGAAGAAAATTTTACACGTTTATTGTACAGAGTATCCAATTGCTTCACTACTTCTTTACTCTTTAATTGTCTTCAGTGCCCCGAAACTATCCAGGAATTCTGAATCATCCGATTCCTTCCACAATCAAAGAATAATGCTATCATTGTTTCAACCTGCTTGTTCTTCCTGAATTTCAATCAACTAACCAGTAAAGAGGCTGAATACATACAGCAAAGAGTATATTCTCGATACTGTGTGATGGTTCCAAGTGTAGTCCAATGACATCGCTATTGAAATTAAGCTAAAATGAGATATTTTATACAATAGTGACGCAACACTATCAACAATATTATCAATCTTAAAATTGCTAAAAATTTGAAAAAACCTTTATGCTCAATTTATTCTCACTCTAATCAGCTTATGATTCCTAAAATTCTGCAATTTCATGAAACATTAATCTTTTATTCTCGAAAGGATCTGAAAATTCCTCACATGGTCAAGAAATCCTTTCTTTTAATCATTAAGCAAAAATTGAAAAAAATATGTTTTACAAGGTTTTTTCAAATTTATCCTTATGCGTTGAGATTATAAAAAAACTACTGTTTTCTGAGGAAAATTTGAAAACTCGCAAAAATTTGACTGGGAAGGAAATCCAATTTTGCAGTTGCGATAAATGACGACCACGAGCATCCTGGAGCCCAATTCCATGGACAATCATCACTTTCAATATGTTTTACTGCTGGGCATAAAATTTGCTTCGAATCAATCTAGGCAACATTGATTCAGAAGAATTTAATTGAAAAGAAATCAAAAGCAAAAATGAACTTCGAATAATCTAAAATTCATTTTATCATGCTCTTTATTGTTTGACTAGTGTGGATTCCAGCTTCTCTTTTTTATTTATTCTTGTGGCACATCAATTCAATTAACCTCAGTCCAGGTAACTATTCAAAAATTTGAAAGCGCCTTATAATATGATGATGAAATATGAATAGTCAGCAGAAGTATGACAGCACCAACTTGTAGTCGTATATCACTCACGTTGGTTTCACATTTTTTCAAAAATAAAATCTTTAGGTATAATCCGTCATGTTGATGAAGCAGCACAGATCGTGTTATTATCAAAGATTTGTTGGTAAGATTCCGCGCCGCAGACAGTTTAGATCGCAGCAAATCAGATACTGTAAAAAAGACATTGGATCATTTTATCGGATTTTATTATTGTTGAGATAAAAATTGAAAAGTATGAATAATAAAAATAAAAAATTGCCAGAGAAACTTCGAACAATTTGAAATCCTATTTCGTTTTTTTCCGAATTATTTTGGAAACAACGGATCAGTTCTAATTAATAGTCTAATTAACAATGCAAAGTAATTAAGGTTGACGATAAAAAAAATGAGTAAGTCAAAAGGTGATGTTATCACTCCTCATGTAATACTTGATTTCCATGGAGCTGATGTAGCACGTTCTTGAGCAGCAAATTCAAAGATTTGGAGCTAATAATTTGGAAATCGTATAAAAAACGAAGCGACTGGAAAGGAATTCTAATGATGAAGTGATTAAGAGATGTTTACACATCCGAGCTTTCAAGTGCCATCGGAAGCAGTGTGCTGAATATAACAAGACTTATATTAGTAGTTCCAAAAATAAAGTAATCAAATATTATCCAGTGAATATAAAGACTGATAAATTAAACAAAGCGAACGAAATATACAGAAATTAATCACTCACTAGACAGATTTAAGTTTGAGGAATAATGTATGATAGAAAAATCTAATTTCATTCAAGTTTTAATTTTTTTAAAAAGTGTTTCAGTAAATATAATACAACATTCGTTATTCGTCAGTATGTTTAATATATTACGTTGCAACTGACATTGATATACAAGATGACTATCAATCAATAAAAGAAAGAATGACAAAAAAAAAATGCATAGATTCTGATGAAAAAAATGTATGAAAATATTTGTTCATCAGACTATTGTAAAAGTTATGAAGTGCTGAAATTCATCTTGAGTCAGATCAAGCGACATCAGTCCTTAATTTTGGCAGCAATTGATTTTGAGAATATCTCAGCTGATTGATCGTTTTGCAGCTGGACAAGCATATTTGCAGTTTATTTTAACCCTTACGTGTCGCTACAAAGTAAAATATTTCAGGCAAGCATTTATTTCGTCTGCTGATGTCGATCGATGCCTAAAATCTCCTGCAAGCAATATTAATGCGTTACCGAATGGTCTGATGATTCATGAAAATCTTGCAATGATCGATCAAGAACCTGGAGGATTTTTTGTGCGCCATTGCGCATTCATCCCGAACACTTAGTTTATATTTCTACAATACTTTACCTATGTCGAATGCTTTGGAAATGTTGCACATGAGAGTTTCAACGATTGCATGTTCAATTTCAAACGGAATGAACAGTTCCACCTGGTAGCAATGTCGCAACTATTCCGGACAATGCAAAAAGCTAAGGCTATATCACTTTGGAATCGATTTGTTGCCAGAATCAATTAATTAGGAACGTTTACCAGTTCTTCCTAGCGCATCTAAAAAGAAGGTTCTCCAATCCGTTACTGACAGTTTGCATAATTTAATCGTAAATACCTTTTTGCTCAAGCGTTAGCTTAGAAATATTTGATTGCACATATGACAAAAGATCACTCATGTTATAATTTTGTTCAAGACCCAATTCTACATCAAACAAAGCAACAGTAGATCAATGCAGTGATGGCATTTCCAGTTGATTGAGAACTTTGTTTGCGATTTCTAAGCACAGATCTTTATTCATTATCAACATTTCGTAGTAAATTTCTGCTTTGAAATATATGTTAATCTTTGAATTTCCCTTGCGGATTCGATGGAAAAATATCTTCCGATTTATATTTCTGCCATAACTCTGTTGGAGATGAAGGAGAATGGACTTTTTATCTAAACGCGTTGCTGTGGCTCAATGTGGTTTTTTTGATTGATTGATTGATTTTTATAGGATAGGAAAAGGAAGAAGAAATTAAATGAAAAAGAAAGAAAAGAAGTCGCACATGGCTGAAGATATTTTCCGTCGAAAATTCCTTGCGTATTCTACGAGAAATATCTTCAGCTATGTAGGTTTTATATTTCTTCCAAAATTCTGTTAGAGATGAAGAAGAGCAGGCGATCAATGTGATTGCAAACAATGCACGAATTTGATTTCTATGTGAAGTGCACGCACCATCAATGCACACATCCTAGTGTCGGTCGTTCTCCAATAAATTCAAAGCTTACATGTCCTGCGAAAAGTGGCATGTGCAACGCCAATGACAATTTTCCATTGCTGAAAGGAGGCTGGACCGAGCACATTTACTAACATGCGAAGAAAGAACATTTATCTTGATTTGGATGCGCGATGTACAGTCTGCCTATCGTATTGAACTGTTACTTATGTTGTTGAATTGTGACTCCTACTGCTTCGATCCTCAAAATTGACTTGTGATTGAACTTGAACTTGAACTGGACTCTTGCTGCTTCAAATTGTGATTAAACCCACTTAAGCTACAAAGTCCTGACCTTTTAAATTCTTCGAGGTTTCTCATCCTTCAGTATGTCGCCTTATTATTGGTTGATCTCACTTTGTCTCACTTTGTTTAAGAAAGGATTCAGTTGCTGTTGTTTGAAAATTTATTACATGTCGTCCAAAGCATATATGAATCGGAGCGTTTTAACGGTAAATATGTTTATCTTTATGACTTGTTATCTTTTTGAAACAATGTCACGTTATTTAAACATTAAGATTCTTCGCAGTCATGATTTTTCCTTTGTTGGCGGAAATCTTAAAGATTAAATAAACAATACATGGTAAATAATAAAGGGATGCTAATAGTCGTTTGAATGCTCAATACATTGTCATACTTTCCTTCTGTGACTGTCGTTCTTTTTCCGCATCACCGCTGTTGTTGCTCTTGTTGAACTGTCGTTCCTGCTGTCGAAATCGCCTTCGAAGTTGAACTGCCGCTGATACTGAACTGCTGACACTGCTGCTGAAGACGATGCCTCGAAGAACTGATAATCCAAACTGACCGAAGACATACAACTATTAACTCGAAAAACTCCTTTTTATTTGGATAATCTTTAGTACTGAGAGTGGGCGGAGGCTTGCAAATATTAATCATACAAAAGTTTGTTTATCAAGACAAAAGTAATTCTTGATGAAAATCAAAGAACCAGTTGCTCTTATTTCCTCTCTTGACATGAACAAACAAAGTTTTATGTGAATTATCTCTCCGAAAATTCAACAAAGAGGAAATTCAGGACTCGACTTAATATGAGAAGTCAGACAGATAACCATAAATTGCTGCTTAATGAAACATTTCATTATACACTATCGTGAGGATCCTTCGACACTTCTGCGACGTCTTCTATATTTCTCACAGGGCATCAAATAAAAAAGCACTATAGTAATGCATGAATCTTCTATTCTTATCAGTTCTGCAACCAACTTGGCACCTTCCAGCATTCTGTCACATGTCAGAATCCCTACCCGCGGCATTGTGTCATTAATAGCCCTTGTCGCTGAAATCGCGAGGATGAAAGAAGAAAATCCATGATCCCTTTGTTTAAAAATTTTACATTGCATATCTCATGTAGTTGATTGTAGAATCATTTTTTGTCTATCCAGTAAATGAGCTTAAAAAGCTTTCTCTTATCATCAGCTAACTACAAGCACAATCTCATGCGCATCAAAAGCGCATGTTTCCGAGACAATAAAGGATCTTTCTTGTCGCTACGAAACGATGCCAGGATCCTCCATCCACGAAGAAGATGAGGGTCCTGAGTGCAAAATCATTTCAACCAACAAGCTGCCATCAGCTCGGTGGAGTGGACCAGCTGGTGATAAACCAATTCTTCTTTTTACCAAAACTATCTCTTCCCTCTTTTTACGTTATAATCTCTTCATGATATTATCGGAATTGTATTGTTAATATAATTGTTGCGTATGTTGATTTATAAATTAATCATAATAAAGGTTCAATTACCGAAGTTTGAGGTTCGTTACCAAGTGAATAAACATCAAAATAGAAGAAACTGTGAGAACGGAAGAACAGAATTCAACTTGTTATTTTGTCACTATCAGAAAGAAAAAAGAAGCGACAGCCCTCATCTTCTCAACTGGTGAAATCATCGTTTATTCGAACAACGTGCTATTCATTCACTCCTTTTTATAAGAAATATGCTCAACACACTGCACTTTATTACAGAAAGTAAGCGTGATCAATAGATTCAATCTCTTACTTTTATCTGTCATAGCTATGATAGATAAAAGAGATAAATAGATATATCTATATAAAAACACGCACTCATTCGTTATCAAAATTTTTAAGTAATTGAAGAATTTAAGGTATAAAACTGCGAATATTTACATTTTCATTTATATAGAGATAGGTGGATATATGTAATGCGTTTGAATGAATCCTGTAATACGTCACATATATTAAATAAAATTTATATCATATGATCAACATAATTCATGATATATATTTGCGAATTTGCGCTGCGCTGCAAATATAAAAAAAAAGAAAAAAAAAAAGAGGGAAGACCGATTTCAATTTTAATTGCATTAAAATCTTAAATCAATTAAGAACTTACTATGCCGTTCAGACGAGAAATCATCTCCACTATTCTTGCTGTCACGTAAATTACGCCAGGAATATGAGAAATGTCCACGTAACAAAAAAAGTGTAATGGAAAGAAGTGACGCAGTAATAGATATCGAAATAATGAGCACTCCAGTGACAAATTGCAGGAACAGGCGAATACGTGGAACAGAAAATCTAATCGCAGAACGACCTCGCATTATTCCGAAACTGTAATGAATTGAAACAACAAAAAGATTACAAGCCACTTTGCAAAAGTACAATGAAGCATTCAATATGCAAATTCTATGATTTGGCAGTAGCAGTTTTCCGCAAACAAGTTAGACTGAATTAAACGGAATCGAAAATGCTTGCAACTGAAAGGATTTTAGGCGAATGCAAACCTCATCATTGCAGCACTGGTTTTCCAGTACTTGACAGTTGAAGTTCTAACAATTTTTTTTTAAATAAAAGATCCGAATTAATTCGAACTCGATTTAATTTGAAAATTCGAATTAAATCCCATTCCAATCAAATAGGCTTTTAAATAAAGCAGAATCAGAGCCATCATATCATTCAAATATGTATTTTACAGTAAGAAATATAAGAAACAAATACTTCACAGGTCTGAAATACTCGTTAAGGAGGTAAAAAATGAAGATTCCAGAAGTGTCTTAAAACATTCTCCACGAATTAATTTGAAATCGATTTATCATTAAATAATTCCAGTACCGAAGTAACTTTAGTCATGGAGAGTCTTATCTAAATTTCTTCAAATCGAAATTCGAAGATTTTGCATGTAAAATGAATTGATGTATAAATTGTTAATGGAACTGAAAGTTTGAAATCAAAGAGGAGAAGATGTTAAGTGATGCTTCGTCAATAAAAACTTTAATTTTCCTTTCCATTTCTGAAACTTTTTATCAAAAAAGCCAAAAATACGTACTTAACTTTTCGTTATCATTAAAATACGAGAATTTTGATCAAGAATACAAGCAATAAATCTACATGCAAAATAATGCATGGACAGGTCACGACTGAAAGACTTATTCTTTGAGGTCAGGCATTGGAAAGCCTAGAAAAAAGTGGAAAACATTTGAATTGGCTATCGTAATGATGCACATATTATTACACCAAAGGGTTTCACAGGTATAAAGAAAAGTGGCAGTAACCTATTTGTTATTACTAAAAATGTCTTTAAGATATGGCGTGGGAAGGAAGTATCTTCAGCTTTCGTATGATATTATGATATCGAATTGTTACATTCATATCAAAGAAAGCCAAAAACACTTAACCTTTCGTTACCGTTAAAATAAAAGGATTTATGAGAAATCCAAGTTCTTGACAGAATTCCGCCATTCTATTCAATGGTCACTTACATACGGTTCTAGGATAAGGAATAAAGGGTGCATCACACAAGATCATCTTGATTTCATCGAAATTAAACCATGATGTGTTAGATGTCGTGCGGGAACAGTCAGTTTGGCCAATAGAATAAGCGAGGAAAGAAAGACGAAGAAATAAGCAATATGGTGTGCGAATGTCAAAGCAGCTTTCATCATATGGCAAATAATAAACAAAGCAAAACGAAACACATCACGACATCATTGTTCGGTATCAGTTAGTGAATAAGGAAATGGAAGTGGAAAAAGCAAGGAGTGGGTGATCAGGTATCTCCTCCGCATTTATTCCGCGGGGATAAGTCGTCCATCAAGTATCTCCCCGGTGCCTAGTTCCGCGGGAAAGAATCGTCCATCAAGTATTTCCCCCGTGCTAGTTCCGCGGGGAAGAATCGTCCATCAAGTATCTCCCCGGTGCCCAGTTCGCGGGAAAGAATCGTCCATCAAGTATCTCCCCGGTGCCTAGTTCCGCGGGAAAGAATCATCCCACTATTTTCTTCATTCGGCGCGATACCAGAACGACGACAATATCAGAGGCACCGAGGGAATAATTTATGCATGTAGCGCCGATGCATTGTAACAAAGCACTGGTTGGCAGCAGGAGAACAAGCAATGTACAGTGAAACATCATCAAATCGAGGAAATTGCAATGACATCGGGATGGATGACTGTATGTGTGTGTATGTTGTCTCTCTCTTTCTTTCCATATTTTTAGAAACAACTCATTGCTTCACGCGAAAAGATACGTCATAAATATGAGGTCACGTTATCACGTGGAAGATACATGCATGTTAACACGTGTCGGTCAACTAATTACTAGGAAGATTAAGTAATTGGGGCGGCGAATTTTTTCCGCTTTAATTTTCAAAAGAGATTCAGTTAGAATCATTAAATTAATATTATTCAGTAATATTAGAAATTATCTTTATCCTGAAAGAATCATCAAGTTTGGAAGAAGATTTACGTTAAACACGATGCAGGGAAGCAATCTTCGCCCAATCAGCTTTCAAATTTTATAGATCTCTGTATATTTATCGAGTGCTTTTTTCTAAAGTGCCTAAGCAGTTATTAGAAAATCTGAAAATGCTCAAAACATTAAATAAATTTCTAATATCAGGATATATTCTCTATATATATCGGAATAGAAAGGGCTTCAGCAGGTGATAAAAAGAGTATTTGCTGCAGGAACATATTCTCTGGACTATCAGACTAATGAGAACACTGATAAGGCACTATAGGGAAACATCCAGAGTTTTTGTTTTTAATTTAAGAGGCAGATTTAATGCTTTCCAGTCGCTTGAAATTTCCAATTTTAATGAATACTTATGGAGGAGATGATGGTGACACGATGGCTCTGGAAGTTCAACCCTACATTTTGATGACATTTCATTGCTTAAATTGATAAATATCCCTTCTCAAGCTACTTACTACTACACATATGTATCTCCAAACTTTCCTCTAAACTCTTTCGCTATTGTTTTGGAAAGTTGAATTCAAAACTTTGAAATTTCACAAATTTCAGTTGAGGGTTTCCTCTACGTGTTGCAGCGAGATAGCAGCATCCAGCAAATGCAGCAGCGTGAATTGAGAGGATGAGCCGATCGACACCAGGAAATTGCACTATCTGTTGCTAAATTCATCTGTCGCGAATAACCTTTGACCTGACTTAATTGATAAGCAATATCATCATTAGAGAAGAAAGTTGTATTATCATCACTCCCGTAGTGTTTCCGCTATGAATGAACATACAGTAATGCTTTCTTGACACTCAAATTAAATTTTAGCCCATTATTTGGTGCTCATGTTTCCTCTCAGTTTATAATTCAGCATGATCTCAGATTATTGAGACATTTTCTTAAAGTTTACAAAGTTACAATAAGATTTTCCTCAATATTTGCTTTTTGTTATTTCATTCTCAGATATTTTCCATACTCATCCATCATTACATTGTTTTTTGAATAACTTTTAATCTTTTCTGTAGCAACTATTGAGTTTGATACTGAAGTATTTTCGAGTGATTTTTTAAAATGATTTTGTTTTCTGTTAGTTCCTGATGTCACTCAATTTGTTAACTTTAATGACATGTGAGAATTATGCTCATGTTCCCTCTCAGTTTATATTTTCTAATCTCACAATTTTTTAAACTTCTTATTTTCTCTTTCTTCTGTCATTTCTTGTTTACTTTTCTGCCGTTTTAGCAATGTTTTGATTGTGCTCATATCTACGAGTCAGTCTGTATACTTTTGCTATAGTCATTGTTAAGATGGCCAATAATTTCGTAAATAACTGAGAATTGTTATCAGTTGGTGATTTTTGAGTTTCCATTTCGATATATTTGTATGTAATACCCTGTTTTCTATTGTTATTAATCATTAATTTTATCGTTATTATTGGTACTGTTATTATTACCATTCTTATTATCGTTATCATTTTCACTATTGTTACCATCATCGCCGTTGTTATTATCGTATTACTATTACCATTATTAGATTGTCGTATTTATTAGTGTGACTGCTATCTTATTTCATCAAAGAGGATAGTATTTAATTGCTTTTCACTGCTACTTCATCGAGAAGAAATATACATAAAAATCATTTAATTTATATATTATTGCACTGCCAGTTGCAGGTATAGCATTGATAAGCAAAAAGAAAGGATTTTGTTCAATCATTCGATGTGGAATCAATCTTATTCATTAACTAAAATTTCGATCCAAACTCGTTGGCATGGATTTCTTCACTCCCGAATGCAGCAGTAATGGTACGAAGACAGCAAAGGAAATGAAAGAAGACGAGCATAGCAATTTGCCGCTCACTCATCTTTTCGTTGAATTAACATCTTTGGAGGAATTAAGTTTTCCAACGAGTTCATCTACTCGAATTAAGGTTTAATATTATTTTTTGGTAGGGTTATTTGTTGATTCTTGAGCTTCATTTAACATTTCGAATTGTTGTGTTATATATATTAGAGAATATAGAAATCAACGCATTGAAAGAATAAGTTATCGTTATATCCGGCCATTTATCGAAATCATAGAAGAGAATTTTAATTTGCGAAATTATTTCTTATACTTTAGGTTTCTTATTATCTTATAACTTCAGTTGATTAGGTGCGGTTTTTCTTTCTCCTCATTCCAGTTTTAGTGGAGTTCTTGTTCTTGATTGTTTTATTACAATCAGATATGATCAAGATTTGAAACTCCGAGTAAATTAGGTTATTTTCAGTTTACTTGTTTGGATGCGTCTGCTCACTATTTAGCCGTTGGATCGACAAGTGGAACAGTTTATTTATTTTCAAGGTTTGCTTCGAAATATCGGAATCGTATAAGCTCTGTTCCAATACAAGTTATTTCCATTAAGGATGGACCTATTATAAAGGTTATATATTTTTTTTCTTATCACTGACGCAAAGTTTCGCTAATTCACTTCTTCCTAACTTTACACTAGATTTTTGACTCAGTTTCATCTTCAAGAATTTTGAAAACCTGAAGTCTTTGTTCATTCTTGTCATGTTAAGTTCCTATAATTTTTCATAAAAGTCCCGTTTTATATCAGATTTACCGAAACTGCTGACATAATCCAATCACTTATAGTTATCTATATCACCTGATGAGAAATATTTGGCAACGGCAAGCAAACAAGGATCTCTGACAATTACTGTCCTTGTTGGTATCGGTCAAAATCCTGTAACACTTTTTTCTACCGATAGTCATGTTGGTATAGGTAAATTTTTGATGATCTTCATTTGCATTTTTATTATTTGGAGAAGCGACCGATCAGAAAAAAAAAGTGGCATTTTAGACGAATTAGATTTTATAAACTTCCATAAAATGACTTTTTTAATATGGCATCTTTTTTTTTTGGTTTCTGGTTTTTTTCACTCATGAAAGACTTGGACATAACTTGTTTCGAAATTTTTAATTTTATTCTAATGAATTCCGAAGCAAAGAAATCTTTCCAATGAGATAGACATCATTGTGTGATTATACCATTACTTTACACCGCTAGTTTCGTTTATACTTCTCTTGTCAAAAGTAGAACTTTCACAAAAATCTTAGATTTGAAGAAATTTACAGATGAATATGGTCAGTCGATCCATATCACAGAATTGTGTTGGTGCAGTGATAGTTCCAAAGTATATGCTGGAGACACAAAAGGACGAATTAGTCGAACTCTAATTCATGTGAGACTTGTTATATTTTTGTGTCCATTAAGTTTTTTTTTTTTTTTAAATAAGATTGTATGAGATGTTTTTTCGGATCTTCGGATTTCATCGTCTCACTATTTGAAGGATCAATTCAAATTAAATTGTTTCAGAATCGCAATTTTTTTCGTTCACCAACTGATATTATATTTGAAACAGACAGCGAAATTGTTCAGTTTGATTTACATGATGATTGTCTACTTGCCTCTACTTTAACGCGATGCTGTGTTTGTGATTTGAGGACGTACAGTTGTATTCAGGTTAGTTCAAAAACTTTTTTATGTTTTGTTGCATGCTTTTGTTCATAAAGTTTATGGTTTTAGCCCTTTAATAATTAAATTTTATGCATACTGGATGAATGTCTTTGATGCCATAGATTGTATCATTTGTATGTTTTGTTTCTCTTGCTTGGTAGAGCGTTTCTTTTTTTCCTCAAGAGACTTTCAAGAATTATTTATTTATTTATTATTTATTCATTCCTAATTCATCATCATATATTGGTCATTTGCAAATAACGTTTTTGTTCTTAATGGTAACCTTGGAAGTTGCATTTCATCAAAATTTACTTTTTGATTAGTTAAGGTTGGAAAAAGATTACGGAAAGGTCATTTTGGTGCTATCTTCTATTCTGACCAACAAAAACAAAAATCGCTGTCTGGAGAAGAAAATAACTGCATAGCACCAATGAGTACAAATGGATGCAGCGGGTTGACGGTGATTTTCGCAAGTCGTCCAAATGGTCGATTATGGGAAGCCAATGGTCGCGGTGTAGTTTACAGGTTTGGATTTGAATGTTTTCAAGATAGTATTTATTTGATTTTATAAATCTTTGATTTATTTGAATTTTAGAAAAACAATTAAACGTATTTATCTTTTGTTGTGATTGATACGTCATAGTATTTCTTTCAGACATTTGGATCCTGTTCAAAAAATATTAGTTTTTTTATTATCACTATATTTGGTATTGCAGCACTCATCAGTATCGAAATTTAAAATCTGTTTGTCGATTTCCTGTGATCTCCTTCAAAGATGATAACTTATTTAACAGTATAGCTAATGTTAATGAAGTTCGGAGTATCAATTTCGGACTTCTGTCATTGATCAAATGTCAAAAGTAAATTTTTTTTTCTCAACTTTTATTTTCCATAGTTTTGTTTGGAAATGCAAACTTCCTGGGAATCTTAAAAGATAATATCGCATAATAAATGAATGTGAAATGTGAAATATGCCTCTTAATTTCAAACATTTAAATTATCCGGTTTTAAGCGAATATTTGTTTACTTATAAGAAATGCCGTGTAACATGTAAAGCTTTGAAATTCACTAATTTTGTTATCAAAGTACTTCTATACACTTTAATATTATATTTTCGAGTTCGCTAAGTTTTACATTAAAAACTGCTTTTCAGTAATTTATTTTTGTTGACGAAAACAGATACAGCGTTTTGTTTAATCGATCCCATGGATAGTCATTTGGTACTTATGAGTACGGTAGATTATATAGGTACTCTTTTATTTTATTATTCAGTTCAAAAACATTAAAAAAAGTAAGGTCTTACAAAAAAACAGGGAATGGAAAAAAAATTTCAGGTTCAGTAAGTGAGTATGCGGTAAATGATGCTGATATCTTTCTTTTATCCGAAACAGGTAGTTTACGGAAGTTAACGTTGTTTACAGTTGAGAAAGCTGTAGAAAAACTTCATTGGAGACAGTGTTATTTGCTGGTTCGTTTTCCTATGGTTTTTTTTTTTATTGTTTTTGATATAACTGGTTGCCTTTATCATAATTATTATCATGTTCAGAGTGAAAATCGTAAGATTGTAAAGGCTTTTATGTGATAATTATATTGATAATTTCGAAAAAACACAATTGACATGCATAAAGATAATATAAGATTTCGCGATGAAGTAAATGCTTTCTAGGCTGCACAATTAATTTATGTAGATTATATTATGAACAAGAATTACAACTCAATCACTGTATGGAATTGTGAGCAATTGGAGGATATCCTTAACAAAATAACATTTCATCACTTTAAATCGCATGTAACAAATGTAAGTTCGAGAACACATGTATTTTAAAATCGTTTTTCTTTTTTTTAGTTCTTCCTTACTGATTTGTTCTGCCTTGGTAATAGAAACTTTGATCTTTCAGCCTCATACTCATATTCACATATATTATAGGATGTGTTCGATGTTTTACACAAGCTTCTGAATGAATTGAAGAAAAATGGTACTATTGAAAAGAAACAAAAAGCAATAGTTCATCAATTAAGTTCAGGTTCTTTAGTTTTCTATGACTTTTTTGTGGTTTTCCAAGCCTCATTCATAGAATTTCTATATCTTTAGGTATTCATCGCGTCGTCCAGGTCATGAAAAACAGTGGTTATGAGGATGACTTCACTTTTAGAGCACCGTCACCTCTGCGATTAAGGAGCAAAAGTACTTTGCATATTAAAGTGTAAGATTTTGTTGCATGTTCAAAATCTTTTGTCAAGAATTTTTTGAATCATAGTTGGAGTTTAATTTATTTTGTCTTAAAATCACATGAATAAATTTTGTCCAAAATTATGGCAATTCATAACCAGAAAAAATGATTGGAAACGGAAAAGTTTGCCGTTAAATCGAGATATTATGATAAGAACTGGTGAAGATGAAATAAAGTTTGAAGACCCAGAAGAACGTCGCAAGAAATTAATAAATGAAGCCCGAATCTTGTTGGTGAGATTTTCTCTCTGTCTTCATTTTCATTTTTCAATACGGTAATTTCGAATAGCCACTAATTATTTGGTTATTTAGTTGTTATATTTTTTAAGAATATTTTTGACTCAGCCATTTCATTTTGTTTTTTACAGTTGGATGTCGAAAAAATACCAACAAATCAATTGGTACGTAATGGTAGTGTCGAGTCTCTCCGTACACTGCTAGATAGTTCTAGCAGCTTAATTTTATTTGATCATCAGGTTCATTTCTATCTTTTTATTCAGTCAAGAAGTTCATTCAATTATTGAATGAAGTTTTTTCAGTGAATAAAATCACTGCTTGATTATGCATTTTCTTCAGTTCAATAGCTTTTGCGGTTCTTTGCCATTACTTTAGCAAAGTTGTTTTTTGTGAAGTATTTTGAAGTTAAAAATAATTCCCATAGTCTTTCTCAATTTGATGGTATTGGTTTTCCTAGAAAATATTATTTCGAATTGAATGTAATTTTGATACTTGCATGCAGTTGTTGATTCTTTTAGTTCCATATTGAAGATCGAATATGTTTAATATGTTGAAGGTAACGATTGACGATGTAACCAAAGATTTGGTCATAGCAAAGAAATTTCAGCGATTGATTGGAGATCACAAAATTGATAAAGAAAAACAAAGACAACGAACTATGCAAGTGAGCTCGTTGTTCTTAAGAACTGTTGATATGTTTTTTACCGATAAGTTTGAAAATTTAAATTAAATTTGAAGTTAATGGAATTATGAATGCCTATTTCTTCGTATTTTTGCAGTAATTGTTGAAAACACTATATGATTATAATTCCACAGAAAACTAATATCCATAAGTTGAATTATAATTGAGTTTTTCAAATTTTACAGATGGTTGTCCAGTCATTTATTCGCTTAGCAAATAAATTTTTTTTGTTTTGAATTATTTCGGTGTTTGGTTTTAAATTTTCATAAATTTCAAGTCCTGCTACTTTTAGTTTGTTAATTTTCTGGAAAATTTTCAAAGTAAAATTTCAAAGTTGTATTGTTCCATGCAGTTCATTTCTTAGATTGCATAGTTGATGTTAAAAAAATAAAATAAAATAAAGTAAAAAAAAACGAAAACAAATACTTTTGGGTTTTCCGTTTTATGTTCTTAGTGATGTTTTCTCTATCGAGGACACATTAGTTTTATTAAAACTTACATATTCTAATATATTTTGTTTAGGTTGATTTCAAAACTCTCTTTGGACGGCGTGATCCATTAGAAATGCTCGAAAAATGTGTGGAAAGTATGCCACTAAGCATAAATGTCAATGTAGCACATCTTCGGACAATACGTCGAACTAGACGGGGAGCTCGTATTGTGAAAGGAATCAAGCCGCTTGGGAGGAGAAACGTAAGTATCATATTATAATGCTTTGATTTTTAATTCAAAATCATTTTTTAGTATTATTAGATAAGAAATCTTTAAACTATGTAAGATCTAATTCAACTTTACTGTAGACATTTATTATGAAACTGAGCTAGGTCGATCGGTTTTTCTGCGCTTTTACTCTGGTAATCGGCTTTATCTCATTTGATATCGAATTTAAATTACAATCTATCAACATCACATCAGCAGTAACCAAAGTTCTACTATGAACTAAACAACTAACAGGTGGAAGAGCATCAATCACCTTAGGCAACCAACTACCAGGATACTGACCATCCTTAATAAAAGCATAAAAACCAATAAAGAACCAAAAAATTGATAAGAAAAAACTCATAGAAAATAAAATAAAACCATCAAAAAACAAAAAAATACAAAAACCAATAATATATTCTTAAATACGGTTTTTATAATCGCACTGCAAGTATAACATTACCATAAAACAAAACTAGAAAAACTGCTACTGCCTAAAAATCCCCCCCCCCCCCCCAAAATAAAGTCTGACATTAGCACTAAAAACAGTCAAACTTCTCATACTTATAATTAGCAAAAATAAAGAGAAAAAAAACTATAAAACGAATGAGAAACCTTCATACAAAAAGAACTAATTTTGATATCGAATTTAATTAAAATTTTCGTTTGATATCGAATTTGATTTTGGTTTCTTTTTCGAATACTGACCTTTGTAATAAGTCTCTTAGTGTAATTATAGGTAATGCCTGAAATCGAATGTGAGAATTCAGAATGTTGCGAATGGATTTCAGAGCAGCAGTCAATAAAACGTGATCTCACATCCAGTGGAGATTTTAACTTAAATTGTAATGAGACTCCAGAGGGAGACGAAAGTTCAGAACATAGTTTGAACGACCAATCGTCAAAGAATGATACTGGGTTAAAATAAATCGTTCATTTGTAGATTTGTCTACAATCTAAATATATCATTATATAAATCATATATTTTTATCTTGGTAATGATTTTTTGATAAGGACCTCATATTTTCAATTCCCTATTTCTTAATTGTTTTTTGATCTGTTTCTTCAAGACTTATTCGGATTACTTTCTGTTCATGGATAGGAATTTTTTGAAGTACATTTTGCAGGTTGTTGAATAAAAGTTATGTCGTTGAAAAGAATTTTGTGGCTGTTCAACCGATTGAAATGACCTGGACAATGAATGGCGATGATGAGGAGAATGATTCAGTTGGCATGAAAAGCTTGGAAGCAACGATGACATTAAATGGTGGAGATAAATCCTTGATGCAATCCAACGAAGTCACCATTGCATCCAAAATTTCATCAGGAACTGAAAAGCTAGATGGGAAAGACTCAGACTACTGCCAAGTTTGTGGCTTACACAGGTTTGTTAGTTTATGAATTTGTACGATTCATTCATTAGCATTGTGATTGACGCTTGATAAAGAATGATATACTTCGAAATGCTAATTTTGAGAACTTTTTTTCTGTCTTTAATTTTCTTGCAGAGAAAATTTACAGTAGGTAATCAATAGTGAAAAAATATATTAAAAATAGTGGATATCAGTTCCATAAAATATCTTGGATTTTAATGACAATTTTTGTAAGATTAATTTACACATGTATCAGTACCAGCAGTACGTTCCTATTAAAAAATGCAACATAGTTATTTTTATAATAGTTCGCGTAAGTTCCGGTATGCGTTACTATTTCATGAAATTTGTTAGATGTCGAAAACTCTTATTTCCACTGTTACAAAAATTCTCTAGACTTTGGCATTACGTTATGACATTTGGACCAAAAATGTCACAATTACGGGTTACTGTTGATCTATTTGCCCTTGGTGGAGTTCCCATCGCAATTGAGCAATGGACAAAGTTGTTCGAATACCGTATTGCAGCTGTGAAGAATGATGATTGTTCTTCAGAGAATCTGTGTGATGCGTGCGCATCTTTTTTTGAATTCGATGATCATTTAAGTTCGTTTTCATTATCACAGGAATTTCGAAATATTATGTATAAATTATGTTATTGATATCCTATAATAAGGACTTCATATTCATATTTCAATAAATTCAGTGTATTTCTCTCGACTGAGAACTTTTTTAGTACAGAATACTGGTAGGGAAGACGACACTATATAATCTTTGAAAATATTTCTAAATGAAAAAATAAAAATAAGATAAAATGCTGTGTCGAGAATAAAAAATGTATGAAAAATTCTTATTTTGCAGAACAAAAAGCTTCTTCACTTCGAGAAATGGTCGAAAGAATTAAAAAAAGAAGCTTAAGCAAAAAATGCACTGGAAATTTAGTGCAAATGTTGGCCAAGGAGTGGGACGAAGATTTAGTATATCGAGTATTTTTCAAAAATATCACAGTATTTACAAAAAGTTAGTAAATCTGAAAATAGGGATGAAGAATTTTGTCTTGAATTCAAGTTTTAAACATTTTCACTAATTAATGACAGTTCACTACCTTGAATTGTTGCGAAATTTTTTTCAGAATCTTCCGGGATCCAAAGAAGGGTTGATGTTAATTCTCCTTTTGAAATTTCGAGAGAAGGACTGGAATTCGACGAATGTTCGAAAAAGTTTTTATGGTTGGCAGCGGTGAAGATTTCTCAGGTATGGTCTTTATGAATACATAATTTGAATTGTACTGAATGATTAATGGGAAAATCAGTGCTGATAAAGAGAGATCGATCTTTCGCAGTTGTCAACCAATCGAAATTACTTGATTTTACTACTGACGAATAGATTAATTACCGTCAGATTGATGTAAAAATTATTTGAAATTATGTTTTCATTTATAACGATATTAAATTGAAGTATATTTTACACAAAGTTTTTAATTCAGGTCAAGATAAAATTTTCAAATTTGGAAAATGTATTATGACATTGATTAAAACTTTGTTTTACTTATCTGCTTATAGCTTCTGCTTTGTATGTGTTACTGTGAAGGTCTCAGTACAGTTTTCGAATTTCTGAAAAATAATAAAAAATTGACATCGTGTTTAACAATAGAAGATTGGCAATGGCTTGTTGTCATGAAGGCATACGAATGTAACAGATTTCTCGATATAATGCCCAAAAAGGTAGGACTTTTACAATAGATTATCCGGAATTCGATCCATGATTTTTTGTATATATGTGGAAATATTATAATTTTTTTCCCCTTGCACATAGGTTATGCAATTTTTTTTGCCACCAATAATTAACAAGGATTTGGTGTTCATTTTAGTGGTGTCATCAAAATTATCTAATAAGATTTAGGCATCTATAGATTATAAAATCTCTTTTATATCAACAAATCAATGATAATCTGAAACAATTCAATATCATTCCTGATATTGAATTGTTTCAGATTATCACTGGTAAACATTCGTTATTACATTCGACTGTTCAGGTCATGACTGATGTGTTGACAGAGCTTAAAATTTCGGCAGTTGAAGATATTGGATCTAGCTCGTCAGCATCAACCAGCAGTATTTCTAGTGTGGTCAACAATTCAAAGTCATTGAGTGGAAGCCTAACTGTTTCAGTTGATGGGTTAGTTTGTTTAATGTAAATGCACTTTATGCTACTTAGTCTTTTTCATATTTTCTCAAGCAACAATAGTTCTCTTATAATTCCGTGGTTTTCTTTTAAATTTCAATTCGCTTTTAGCAACTGTATTTGTTGTACACTACCACTGAAAATGCGAGTGACACATAACGATGATTACATCACAATATTTCGTTGCGGTGAGTATTTGAAACGTTGTCCTTTTTCTCTTGAACTTTCAGAATGATTTCCTTCACTAAATCCACAATAACATTTCATAAAAATGTAAAAGTGACATAAGTTGATTAATGTCGCAACACAGTGGAAAAATAGATAATTAGAATAATTTACTAGGAGCATTGTAAGTTTCTTTTGAAATTTCACGCAGCGGCAGATGCTTATTTCACCATCTGATGCTGTGTCGTCTTAGGTAATCCGGCTGAGTTTATTTTAAAGAGCTCGAAAATTTGCGAATTGCTACTTATTGATAAATTTTTATCATAAGCAAAATTTTTTAGGTCATTTGTATCACCAAATTTGCCTTCGTGAAGCAAATTTATCACGGTGTTTACGATGTGAAGTGGAACGAAGGCGTCACAGACAAAAACAACAACAGATGGATAGTAGAGCTGATACAACTAATCCATCACATTCTTCATTTGCCAGAAGTTCACGACACTTATCGACCAAACCTATACGCACAGTTGTCACTTCATCTCCGAGTATGAAAGTACTACAAAAGACGTAATGTGAATTTCTCGAGAAGTGGAACTATACTGTCATATTTCTTCCTAGAATGGTTATGGTTGCTGGATTAGCTCAATATGGAGCGCTAATCGGTATCGGAAATGAGTTATGTTACTGCTATCATACTACCTCTTCCTTACAAGATGCCGTCATTAGGATTATCTTTGCCTCAATATTAGCACTATAATCAGTTATAGAATTCTTTTTTTTGGGGGATAAAATGAAAACCTTACCATTATTTGGAATTATTTCCCACTTTACAGAAACTTTTGCGAAATTTTCGGGATACTTTCACTTTTTTATTATATTTCGACAATGTCCTTTATTTTTTCGAATGAGAATATTGAATGGCTCTTTAAAGGATATTTTTTCGAAATATTTGAAACTCTTGGTTTATTGAGCTTAATATGGATTACTCGGAGCTCTGATTTTTTGACCTTAATTACCAGTCACATCATTTTTTCTTGAGGTCTTCGAAAGTTCCCTTGGTCTAATACATTTTCTCTACCTATATAAGGGCACTTTGGGACGTATTCTCCATTTTTGAAGTTCATTAAGTTACCTCTTGGGACGGCTACTCAACTCTTTTTTCCTTATTTGTGATACCAGTTAATTCTAGCATTTAATTTATTTTTATAAACATAGAAAAAATACGGGCGATCCCTGCATCGTTTTACTTAAATCTCTAGTTCGTAACTTTCATTTCTCTTCGTTTCTGCTTATTAACTTTTCAATTGTTTTTGAAGTAAAATCGAAATCTCAATTATTTCATGCTTTTTCTTTCATATTGTCCTCTTTATACATTACGGATTTTTTAAATTTTGACACTCAGACAGCTATTTTCAGTGATGCTTAATTTATTGAGTGCCTTTTTCGACGTAAAAAAAAAGATCAATTAACTTAGGTACACATAATATACATTTTGAATTGCGAAATTAAGCATATCATGTAAACTTTATGATTCTTAGATTTTAGCGCTATTGGCCTTTATTTGAAGTCTTTCAGCAGACGCAATATATTCTGGTAGTTTTTTTGTTTCGGAAATAAATTCCTTTAAACGTTTGGCGGCATAATTGAATGTGCAAGATAAGCATTTGATTTTATATATCCTTAAAAAAGTATTTACGAATCATTGAAAGCGTCTTAGACATTCCAAACAGTAAATGAACCGAACTGTAACTGGAGTAAGGGCATAAACGTTAACATCTGGCAACGGAATAATTCTGAACAATTAATTGAGATCCAGACAAGAATGAAGCATATTATAGAAATGCTGGGTGGAATTCATACTGCGAGTTCAGAATGGCCATCAATAATTCGATTGCGAGTATGATCTCTGAAGGATCTCTCTAAATGGACGGAAAACATAAATAAAATCAAAAATGCTTCCAAGTTCTCAGTCTGGACCGCCCAACAAACGGCCTTGTCCCCAGTTATGTCTGCCTGCTCTGTCATCGCCTACATCTGTTCTTCTGTATGACGGCGCTTGACCAAATCCACGGACAACGTTTGTCCGATTTGGGAACCAGTTGTATCTGTAAAAATGTTGAAGTAGGAAACTCATTTCATGACTCAATCGGATCATTCACTGTTGAATGATCCATATACTTATATGAATTAGAAGAGGAGAAACATAATGGATAAGTCGATTTGAATGTCAACAGCGCGAAAAAATCGATAATTAAATATAATCACAGTGCTAAAGCAGTAAAGAGTTCTTGCCTTAAACTTCAGTCAACTTGAATTAAGAATTTTTAGATCTGAAGAAACATTGTTGGAAGAATTTGATTTTGACTCCAGGAAAATAACTGAGTTAGATGTCACAGGGCTATCTATTACCAAAATTACGGATGGGACTTACAAGATTTGTGGCGTTCGTAAAAAAGCACGGCCGCCAAAATCCTGCGGATATTTGAACATTAAGAAATAGTAAGCGTGTCCAACGAGAATCCCAATTAGTTCATTCATACCACCTCCTCGAAGAATCATATTGAAACCGACAAGTATCCATGGTAAATACATTGCTTTAAATTGTGTTCCGAACCAAAATTGCACAATTTGGTCTCTGTTCATTTGACACCATACGTATAAAACGCTGAGAACCATTGGTTCCAGTAAAAAAAGCACACCAGCCGCCAGACATATTATCTGAAATGGAATATACCAGGAGTATTGAGTTTAATTTCACAGTTCACTATAAATACTCAGAGACTTTGCTTATAAAAAGACCAATTTTGTGAGGTCTTTCATTTTAGATTGTAATGATCTATTCATTCTGTAAAGATCGTGGTTGCAAACTAACGGTGCAAATAATCCAGTTGAAAATAAGCATAAAAAGGTAGTCGGCCGGTCGACCATCAAAAAGTCCAGTTTCAATGCCACGAGAATAATTATACATGAAATATAACATTAACAGCCAGTGAAAACCCGAAGAAGGTGTAATTGGATAATAAAATAATGCTGTTATTGGTCGCCATATCTAAAACAATATATCTATATATCATATCTAAATCAAAACGTATGATTTCTAGACAAGCTTAACATGTTATGAAAGCGCTAAAGCACTGACTGTTTTTATTAAGTTTCCAAGAAATTCCAAGCAAAAGAAATGAAATAGGGCAAATTTCTCTCTTTCATTTCGTGGTATCAATTTTAGAATAACCGAAAATATGCAGGGATGTTACTCTCAAAAATTGCTCGTTGAAAAATTTGATTCATCATATTTTTAAATTTTGACTATAATTAGTTCTCCAAAAATTTAATTAAATACAAACTTGAAATTTGTGAAGAAATAGATTCCATTCAAGAAGCATTAGGTAGGGACTGAACAAACCAAATCGGCCCATTAACGGCAAAACGACACTTCCAGTAAACCAATATCTGGTAATTTCTGGTACACCAAAGTACCAGTCCGAAAACTCAGACATTTCAAACCAGGACTTCCTGAAACGCAATTAGACGTCACAGAGAATGAAATGTTTGTCAGTACTGCTTGAAACGCTTGCCACTAAAATGCGTCCATAACACATATTATTGTGACATGTTTCAGTCGCAAAATGTTTAAAGCAAAAATTAGTGGAATTTCATTGATGAATTCCACCATCAATAAGAATTTTCAAATATTACTGAACTTTTAAAAGTTTTCTAATAAAAATGAAAATACGTTTTGAGATTAAGAAAGAGTTTTCTCCGAGATTTCCATATTCGGTATATCTGTGGTGAAAGTAATTTGAAGAAGACTGTTGGGAATTGGAATTTGATACAGATGATTTTGTTGTTCCAACTTTTCTCTTGCCGGTTCAACATTTATCATTAAGCTAGCAGACATTGTCCCGCCTCGTGGCACCAATTTGTCGGAAAAATAAAGTTTAGGGAAATATTGGAACTTGATACAAATGATTTTGTTGTGTAACGAAGATCTTGATTTGATGAGTTTTATTTGCCACAACTATGGTACACAATGAATTGAGGAATATCGTTGCATAATCGATGCAAAGGATTGAAAGCATTGACCGGCCAGAGCAAAGGATTGAATTAATAAAAGAATTCGCTCAGATAAGAATTCTTTTTGTGGTGAAGTTGTTACTCAAATATCACCATAGAATTACACAATTTACAATATGTTAATTATAGCATAAAAAACAAAAATTTGCATATGCAAAGATATTTCTGAAATACAAAGGAATACTTCGATTTTTCCGACAATACCAAACATAATAATACACCTAAATCTCAGAATACACCAAGCATGACAACAAATTCACACCTCAGATCACCTTTCCATGTCCTAAACAGTAAACTGGATAATTTAGACGTTTAACGGGGACGAGGCATAAATTACCTTATTGCACGTGTCATGTTGTGATACGGGACAGCGAAGTGATGATGATTGGGAGATGGCTGGGGATGGTTGGACTGGTGGCTTTTTAAGAACAGATGAAGGACTTTTGTTGCCATAATTCTCTTCCAAATTACTATCATAATTAGATTATTCCAAATTTAATTCAGATCATTTTTGTATTTTACTACAAAGAATTGCTGAAGCCGCATCTTTTTTTTGGCCGAAATAATGAGCATTGTAATTAGGTTGCATTGAAAGATCATTCCGAGTCACGACTAACTCGTGAAACAGTATGACTATATCACTGCATATCCAATTTTTGAAATTATTCAATTTTCCATATCCATTAATTATATTTCATTTAAATGTGAATGAATTTAGTAAATGAATATGCATGAGGTTCTCCAGCTTCAGG
Source organism: Onchocerca volvulus (assembly GCA_000499405.2). Classification (NCBI taxonomy): domain Eukaryota; kingdom Metazoa; phylum Nematoda; class Chromadorea; order Rhabditida; family Onchocercidae; genus Onchocerca; species Onchocerca volvulus. The sequence continues at coordinate 7,056,564 of HG738137.1, read as the reverse complement.
GCATTCATTGAAGATTAGAAATGATAAGTGACATATATTTAAGATATCTGATGGCGATAGATTTTACATCAGTTTAATATTTAAGCAATCTGTATACTTAAATTACCATTTGCCTTAATGATTTCCTAAACAAATTTTGATTGAAATTAAATTTAAATTACTTTTGACGAAATCATTTAAATTAGATGCGGTTGTTATTGTGTGTCGAACTGAATATTTGAAAAATACGAGGTGATGATATCCAAATGATTTTTGCAGAATTTTTCTTCTCTATTTTCTGTAATGGAATTCCTCATTAGAAGATTTAATCGTATTATAATGTTTTATTAGATCATTCTAGAACTGGTTTTTGTTCCTTTTTTTTTTTTTATTTTTTATTTTGGAAAATATAAAATTCTTTTGGAAATTTAACTTGATCGCAGTCGTTATGGTTGAATTTTGTAAAAATCACTGCAGTCCCTATGGCTAAATTTTGTGACAGTATGACTTATTTGATGTGTTGCCTGTCGATCATCAATTAAAATGAGTAATTTCACAGTAAACGTTATAATACTGTTTCAAAAGAAACACGCGACATGTTTGTCACATTTCATTATAGCAAAATATTTGACACTTTAACTATTCATTATTAAATTCTGTTATTTATAATTCCCTAAAGTTGGTCATTCGTGAAATGTATGCTCTATAATGCCTTATTTCAGAAATATGAATATCGAGTTACAGTATTACAGTATTACTTAGTCTCTGTTTCTCATTAGTTTTCAAAATTGTTACTTTTTTTCCCTTATAATTGATTACGTCTTTCTTTCATTTGTATTTATTACAGAGTCACAGTTATTATAATTTTTTAAAACATTCATCAGAAAGCATATATTGGTAAAGAGTGATACTGAAAGGAATTTCCATATGTATATTTGTACATAAAGGCCCTTCTCTTTGTTGATAAAGATACATGATATATTTTAGACATTCCTTATTGACGTTTAATCGGTACTTTTTGAATTATTTTGTTAACAGTCTTATATACTCTTATACATATGTATATGTTTTAAGGGAGAGAATGACAGAATCAAATAGTGAAAATGTCCGTTTGTTAATACGATGTGCGTTGCAATCATTCGATGACTTATCTTTAAGTTGTCGTTCGTCGTGGACTGTTCTTCAACTCAAAGAAAAGCTTGCTGTTGATTGTCCTTCGAAACCGGTAAAGACCGGAAATTTCACATCCATTCTTCATTTGTTTACCTTCTGAGACAGTGTAAATTCAGATGAACTCAAAAAAAAAAGAAAAAAAAAACGGAAGCCTAGAAAAGAGGAAAGAACTCTACTTTTCAATCTTTTCTTTTCTTGGAGAGTTTAAAATACGAGGATTTTATTTATAGCGGATGAGTTATAATAGTAGCAGAAAATTCAGAAAATCATTTATTTCCAATTTTATTTTATAGTGAAAGAAGGTTCTCACTTTTGTAACGAATATGCCATACTTATAAATTTGATTTCCCTTGAAAGTTATTTATTTTATTTGCTTCAAAAGCTAGAATTATAATTAATTATAAATTTATTACTCAATAGCGTTTTCACTTTTTCTCCAGGAAGCTAAAAGACAGCGTTTGATCTATGCTGGACATTGTTTGCATGACGAAGATACACTTAAGTCAGTATTTGAACTTCGACCAATCGATGATGGAAATGTTCATGTGATACATCTTGTTTATCCTCCCAAAGACTTTAATACTCACTTGGATGCATCAATACTCAGAAGACGTAATGTCAATCACACACAGTAACTTCTATTTTCCTTTAATTTCGTTTCTCGAAATCTTAAAATCGCTCCAAATCTGAATGTATCATCATATCGAGGTTTTTATAATGTGATATGATAGTCTTGTCCATATTTTATAGCATGCTTTAACGTTTTTAAAATGGTGATGAGTAAAAAGAATTTGCCAAAGAAATTAAGTATGATAAGCTCTCTTCATTTACCTCAAAAAAAATGTTAATGTTGTGATTTTTAATTATACAGATTGTTACTTATATGATTACAGAGCAAACTCAAATTCTTTGGAGACTGCAACACAAGCGCAAACTCATAATGTCAATGGTGCCTTTCCATTTTATACATATCCTTCATGGACCAGCACTGCTACTCAAGGAGGTTTTGTTACGCCACAACCAATACTTGTTCCCTCAAATGCTCATTTTCAAAGGGCATATCAAGCATATGTGATTTCATACAGTAATTAGTGAGTTTTGGAATTTTTTACAAACTTAAAAAAGTCAACTTCCTGAAATTTTTCCCGTAAAAAGGTAGTTTTAAGAAAAGTTTCACTCATTAAGTAGCAGCGGAACCTATCATTACCATATCAATTTAATATATGGGGAAAGAAAATCACCGCATGATCTCAATCTTTAATGAAAAATGAAATGATGGGTATTAATTGTGTTTTAGTTTACTCAAAATCTAATATCAGTTGCAAAAAATTGAACACATTGCAGTATGTATCAGATGATGTGTGCATTAGAAAACAGTGGTTCCAATGGTGTTCAGTTTTCATCTCAGTTTCTGTTAAATAATCAGCGGACAGTGCTACAGCCACCACAGCAAGCTAATCAACCAGAGAGAGTATGTTTATCTTCTTTTATAAATAAATCCAACTTATTTTTTCTAAATTAAATAAGCATAATAAAATCTATCAGTGTTACCAATAAAATCGTGTATTAATTGATCACCTGATTTTGATTTCGAATTCATAAAAATTGGCACGTCATGATGATATTATCTTTTTCCAGTAGAATCTCACTTACTTTGAACTTTAGATGTTTACATACTTGAGTTTCCCCAGCTTAATTAGTTGTACAGTGAATAAGCATTGCTGGAGACTATCGGCATTTAGGTTGAGTGATGGTCTTCAGAAATCCTTTGTTATGACAAATTTTCATTCCGTCGCATATTCAGTATTCCATTTCGAAGTTTATCCTATTTTTGTTCACTGTTTAAATATATCTGTTTGCAACATATTTGCTCAAACTTTTCTGTTTCTACCAAAAATACATCCCAAAATAATGGATAAAAATGCCTAACAGATATCTGCTATGGTGTGTAATAGTATTGCATTTCCTGAAAGTTCGAAATCGGTGGATTTTAGGCTTTTGTTGCTGAACCGAATTTGGCTGCAGCTCCTGCTGCAGGTGGTATAATTCAAGAAGCAATAGCTGGTGATATAGATGGTCAACAGCGAGACTTTCTGGATATTATTTATAAGGTACATATTGAAAATCGTTAGCAGCCATTGTCTTTTTCCGGAAATGAACTTAGTATGAAATTTTGAAGATGATCTGAATTTAAGTTAAAAATAAAATGCTGAAAAATTCGAACAGAATCCTTCGCAAAAAATTCCAGGCAGTCCGGATGTGCTTTCTGATAATGCTAGTTTATGTATATTCATCTGCGGAACGGTTTTTTGGTGTACTGATATTCATCTTGCTGGTTTGGTTTATACAAGCAAGGCGTGATCGAAATAATCGTGAAAGAGCAGACAGAGAACTTGCTGCTGCTGTTAATAATGTTCGCCAATCACAAGAGGTTTCTAAAGTTTTGCGAAAAATTTCTGAAAAAATTTTCAGTCTCATTGAAATTCCTTCCTGAAGCATTTCCATATACTAAGCTTATCATTGAAAAGATTGATATCTTTTCCAGCTGCCATTGTAATTTGAAATATTGCATTGTGTTTCTTCTTTGATAAATCCTCCAAGCCGTTTTTTGTTTTGTTTTGTTTTTTTTTCTTTTTCGTATCAGTCATTCAAGACTTTATCGTAAAGATAGAGAATGCTTTAACTGATGACTGGTGATATAGAGAAATTTTCAAATTTCTTTAATGAAACAAATCCTTCAGCCTTTTCAGGCTGATGTGAACCAAGATCACAATGCAGGAGAAAATGCAAACGAAGCAGTGACGGCAAGAAGAGATGAGGAAGAACCACGAGAACCGAGTGCATGGGTTGTTTTTTGGAGTACTTGCTATACATTTATTACATCTTTCTTTTCTTCCCTTATTCCGGATAATCCATTGCCTGTTAATATTAATTAATCTGGATATATTAAAATTGTGATATGTTACGCGTATTTCGTTTCTTAATGGAATATTTTTTTTCAAAATGGAAAGTGGCAAGGTAATGCTTGATTTGTGGTTCATAGAGAAATATGTGCTCAAAACATTTTGCTGCTCTCCGTCGATAATCGTATTTTCACACTATTTAGAAAGAAGTGTGGTGAATAAAAAGGATTCTAAATTCCCCAGTTTAGAATTCTGGAGAAATAAATCAATTAAAAATAATCAAGTAAATTTGAGATTTAATTCCACTATTTATTTCACGTCCATAAATAATATCAATAGAAGTTATAAATGCTTTTCTTTTTTCATTTTAATAAAACTCATTATTGGACTGTTTTCAACAAATTTGATCGATTTTTTCTAACCATTGCTTTTCATTCTGTAATACTGCATAAAGCTACAAAAGCTATCATTCTTATTCTTCTATTTTATGGAATTTGAATTACGAGAACAAGTCCTGCAATACTGTATAAAACATCAAACAAATTAGTGAGATCGAAACATAAACTTTTAAGTCATGTTTGAAGAAAAACAAAACATAGTGATATTTTTAAAGCATTTTTTTTTTTTTTTTTACAAAAAACATTTCCAGATTTATGCTCAAAAAATGTTTCTTATCCACATCATTGTATGTTGATTACGTAGACTATAACTTAAAATGACTAGTTTCAAAAAATTCTATAAATTAAACCAAAAAAATAGGCGTTTTAAAAATATTTTCGGAAATTCCTATCTTTACATGCTCAGTTGACTTATATCACATCTGAAATTGCAAAATGTAACAAGCCACATATTTGAAAAATATGTTAGAATGATCGCAATAAAGACATGAGAAAGGGCAAGTTAAATGTTAAAAGGATGATGAGATCTTGAAGAACAGTCGGTATATTACATATTGCTGCTACGACTAATCTTTTCAGACATGAATCGAAATAATTCTCCATAGATTTCTCAATGATTGAAAATCATTTCTCTGACCGAATACAAATTGTTGTGAAAGATGAGAGATGTATATCATTAAGAAAAACTGAAATCAAAAAACTACAAAGCATAGATCTAGATTTTTACATTTTAAGAAAACAAAAAAGTAGGAAATGATAATAAATCTCATTTTTCAGTATGTTTTGAAGATTTGTATGAGTCACAAATACCTTACAAAACCTGGAAAGCACACAGGGAAACATTTTAATAAATTTGCAATATATAAAGAAGTCTAAGGAATCAAAGAAAAAGGCAGAAACCAAGGCAATCAATTAGATCATTGGTCGCAATTTATCTTCAACAATTTCGAAAAGAACGGATAAATCCTACATTTAAAGCAATTTAAGGGATTGTTTTGACCCAAATTAAATCTTGAAGTGGCTAAACAATTTCCTTGTGAAAAAAAATTGGATGACAGAAGCTTTTAACAAGCACTCTTTTCATCAAATGTATTACAGTATAACATACGAACTAAATTTTCTGTATTATTAGGATACAATTATTTTTGAAAATGTACCATGAATAATCTAAACACTTTCAAAATCCGAATCAGAACAAATCTAAACAAAATTGAGATAAATTAGACATATATTTAACAATCTGGTTCGCTTCCGAGGACACTTCCGCTCGATTTCATTTCCATAAATTTTTAGAGAAATGTATCTCACCATATAGCAAGATCCCGCATATCTGCCAATTTTTATTCTTCCTTTTGGTGATTCTCGTCATCTTCAAGTTTAAATATTAAAATTTTTGTCAAGTTCAATTTCAACCCTTTCTAATAATTTTCATCTTTAAGTTATAGCTTTATAATTACCTGATATGAAACTATCATCATCTTCATCTGGATAAATTTCATCACGATCCACCGAGAAATCCGTTGAGCAAATGCAATAAATTATTAATGAAAGGAATGACAACGGCACACCGAATAAACACAGTGTTAATAGAGGCTGTGCCTTGAACATTTCCGCTATGTTTGTGAAAAGCTGAAATCCTACTGGAAAATCATTAAATTGAACTAAAAAGTAAAAGAATAGTTGATTCAGAAAGTCTATTTCAATTTTCGTGATTGTTGCACAAAATTTGCTTATTCTAACTATCAGATAGCTAAAAATGCATTGCAATTAAGAATTCTATTTTTGTTGCAAGTAAATCCGTTGCAAGCTAAATTACAACAAAAATTCCTTACCATATACTTTATTATTTATTCCCTTCTGCTATTAGGCATATTTACTTGATAAATATCTGCTATTAGGCATATTTACTTGATAAATTCTAAACCATAATTTTATAAATTGGAGCTCGAGTTTTTTTTTTTTCTCAGTACTATAGAATAAACTATAATGCCAAGAACGGACGAGAAAGCAAATAAATTAAAGAAATATCAAAACAACCAGTTTATTTAGCATAGATTAGTTTAATTTTCTCCTTGATTTTCAATCAGAAGATCAAAAAGGTCTTAGTAAAATCGCTGTGCTATATCTGGATTTGCCCCGATATTCTGCAGTTATAATTTCTAAAATTTTAAAAACCTTGATTTTTAGTCGACAAATTTTTAGTTACTCGAAATTAATCGAAATCTGGAAAATACGATACCTCAAAACACAGACGCTTGATTCGCTGCGATAATGAACGTCCTCCAAGTGGTGGCACATCACTTGCTGCTATCCGTTCCAAGAATGAAATAATACTTTTTTCGGTCATAACATTTACGGCATCATTGCTTAGATAATATTCATAACTAGAAACGTTGAAAACCAATAAACCTAAATACAAAGAAGTATTGCTATTGTTGGTGTATCTCTAAACGCAAATACACTTTCCCACCGATGATTCTGATTAAGTTTATTAAACCTTATTTCAGATCTTAATACAGATAGTATTCGTTTCACAGTATTGGAAAAATTCTCCTTTTCTTTAGTAAAAGAGCCAAAATAAAGGATATAAAATTTGAAAGATGTCAAAATACTTACCTGGTTGATTTACGGTGCCCAAAACAATATTATTTGCTATTTCATTACCATCCAACCAACCAAATTGAAAAATATTTGAAAGATAGGAATCTTTACGAACTGTTTGGGCTGCATTAGTGACCAACGAAAAGAATCTAAACAGATAAATTAAAAAATTAAAATTAAACAAATTAAAAGAATCAAAAAATTAGTTGATTGGACAACAGTGATTGAAAATTTGAAACTTTGTTGCAAGAAAAAAAAAAAAAGGAAAAAAACTATCCGAGAACTACTCCGAAGGGGAAATCTAAAATTTATAACTTCGGAATTTATGCTAGTACAAACTTTCCCACTTGTGTTGTACCGTTTCTCCTTTCGACCATATTTACGATGGCCAGAACTAATAATCGCATCTTTCCAATTTCTTTAATATTAGTTGAGACTACAAGCGGCATTAGAGACCAACGTTCGCTGTGAATCCAATCACTTAAACTTCCTTCTAAGAAAAGGAAAATCAACTCTTGCAGAAGCAACTTATTTATTAAATTATGTAATTTTTTATTTCCAATAATCATTAGTGCCCATTCTCCTGTGAGTAGAAAAAAAAGCCTTCATATTTCTCTTAAAATTATACCGCAATAAACTGATAAAAAAGATTTCGCACTTTAGAATATACTGCTCGTCATTAAATGATGGTCTATATTATTCGCAGAATAATGCTAAACTATATTCTGCCAAAAAAAGAGGAAATAAAACGCAAGCAGTAACAAAAAACTGAATTAATCACCTTCTTTCTTATAGATTAAGTAGTCACTATCTTTGAAAACGAGAACTGATGGAATTTCAGGAATTGAAACGGCTTTTGGAAACATATCGCTCTTCGCTCGATAAAATCGCGTTGACCAAAATAACATTTCAGCAATACTGCTGTAGTTATCAAATAATTCAAGAAGTTGTGCATCCTGATTTCTTTCTACATATACAAAAAATGGTTCTTTCAGATTTCTTCGCATCTATAATATACATCATTTGCAAAAGCTGATTTTCGATGCAGTGCATGCGTACCTTGTTGGTTCATTGCTCAAATCAAGGAACAATCCCAAATTCTAGTCTAAATTATAAGATAACTCACAATAATCATAAAAAATTTAAGAGTGATTTGGAACCTATATTTGGAACGGCATTAAACTGAAATTAAGGCGCGAAAGAAAAAAAAGAGACCTGCGATAACTGCTGAACATTTTCAATGATGCCAACTATGGGACCAGCTGCTTTTACTGCGAAGTCAATGATTGCTTCTTTTTTTCGTTCACCTTCATAAACCATTTCTTTTCCATTCCGAAAACTGAAAATGATAAAGGAATGAAAACTGATGAAATTTAATTCCGATGTAAAAATCAAAATTTAAATCAATATCAAAAAAAACGAAATTTGAGACCAAAAAATTTTAAAAAGAACGAAGTTTTTTTTTTTACCACAAAACTTTTTTTTATATGTTCTTATAATGAGAAGTTAAAACTTGCAAAATAATCGTTGGATATCCTCGAATATTCAAAGCCGATGCAGTATTTGTGTAACGAGTACAATCCAATTTAGCAACACGAACAAGGGATTGACGATCGGCTAATGCATGACCGACGTGTTCCCAAACTGGGGTCAAACGTTTGCAGTGTGCACACCACGGAGCATAAAACTGAAAATACATCGAAAAGATATTTTGCAAATAGAAAATGCAATATATAAAGTTAAAGAATGCAATTCTTCGCACCTATATTCTAAGATAAATCAAACCAAAATGTCAAGTAACTGATGAACTTGAGCGTTCCGTCCTTAGACCATTAGGTAGGAAAACTTGTCTATCCTAATGCATCATGCATCTAGAGCTAATTTACCAAACCACTGTTTTAGTAAATATGAAGAAATACGCTTTTAAATTTTGTCATAATCAATAATCAACTTTCAAATTATTCCATCAGACTTTAAAATAATCGGAAACATCTCGTACGTCAACAAACCACAGGCCATCGTTCTTGACTTGAAGGAATTTATCGTTCAGTTCAATCACTTTCGATGGTATATTTGTTGCTTGAATAACATTTATAATTTGCACTGTAAGAAACACTAAAAGTCCATTGATACAGCACTCCAATAACCACATTTATATAAAATTCAAATCAGTTATTAATATTCGAAATTTCTGCGACAAATCTGAAATAGACAATATTCCCACAAATTTTGCAATTGAAGAAAAATAAAGTAACTAAGTGATGTGAAAAAAAAAATTACCATTTCTGTCGCGAATTTCAATTTCGCGAAACTCAACAAATCTTAAAACTAATAAATAAATTTCTTCTTTTGACTTGTTTTAACTTTTATTCACTTACACTATAAAAAATTATTCTATTTGGAAAATTATGTAAATTCCTTTAGATAATCTTAAACATCTGTTACATCCTTATCTCGAACATCTGGTAAAATTATTTTTTGTAAAACATCTCTTAGATAAAGGATTTATCTCATTATGCAAATTAACAACGTTTTCCCACATTGAGAGATAAATCCGTTATCTAATTTTTATTCATTTTAACAAGGATAATTATGCACATCTGTTTTCTAATCTATAACAAAAAAAATGTGTTTCTCATGCAACCCTATTCTATATAGCATGAGAAAACTGTAATCCACTTTTTTGTATTCTGCTAGTTAATAAAGCCACTCCCATTACTTAACAAATATAAGCTTGTATCTCGCTTACAAGAGATCACTGTCACCATTACGTTTACACATCATCACATTTACGCTTCCCCTAATTTTTTCCCGTCGTGTACCAATAAAAGATTATTGCCATCCGGTGTCGATTCAACACACTACAAATCCAATCACCAAACCTCACCTCGGGCACCAAAATATTGTCGTGAATTTTTTG